>ML797235.1:68750-95670 GCA_009831015.1 Picea engelmannii | reverse complement strand
GAAAGGGACATATTACTGTATTGAATTAATTGAAAGTGAAACTTACAACCTGATCCTTGATGTCATAGGTCTCCTTTCGATGGCTCCTAGTTCTGACACACACACTTGCTCATGCATGAAGAAAATCAACCACTTGTGATGACTTTGCTGTAGTCTCTTGCTGCTGTAGCATCAATCCTTCATATAGGCTTCCAACAATTCGCCAATCAATCTCTTGCTAGATTTCTTCTAACTTTTTCCATGAGCAACCTCCTCAATATATAGGAGAAGATAATTTAGTTACTTGGATAGAAAATGATCCCAAGATATCTAGAATGCCATCACTTGAACAACCATTCGTTAGCCAACTCATTCTTCTCGAAGATTCTCTTCTAGAAGGCTCGATAACTTCATCTTTTTCCTCTTTAAAAACACGTTCACACCATAGCCTTTGTTACAGTGCAAACTATTCGCACCCTAGCTTAATGCAGCCTGCGAGAGTTAGGCATTCTCGCAGGCAAGTATATAGGTAGCCTGCGAACTTCTTGAAAAATATAGTTTCTGGAAGCAGACAAGTGCAACTTTTCCCAGGAAAGTATTCTTAGTGAAGAGCTTGATTTTCCATCATCATGACATCATCATAACACTATCACGATGACCAAAATTGTGGATAACAGAATGGCCCCCAATGTTTGAGAGTGGAATCAGTGACAATTGACGGACTTTGTAAGCTGTATGTGTGTGTCAAAAACCAAGAGCACATCTAATCAAAAATCTGCAAACATCCAAGCATCAGAAGAATATAATATGTATCCCTTCTGAGGTAGGCATTCCCATACTTTGATCATAGACTGATGACATTATAAACAAAGATCATGGCCACCAATCATACACTGTGGATCCATGCAATCATAATATAGCATAGCCACTTGAATACACTGTGGATCTATGCGACAAATTTTCAGTCAAGACGACATAGCCACGAAACATACACAGTGGATCTATGTGTCGCAAATTATACATACTCCATCGCAACCTGGACCACAAAGATAATATCCAAGGTCTTCAACCTCATCACCCAAAGTACGAATCTAACCATGTGATTACATGTGTCGAAGTCGAACATGGCAGAAACCACTTGATTACCGGTCATTGATGCAACCGTTAACAAGTGCGAGGGAAATCACCATTAATGTCAATGACTCCCAAGGTACAAAAGTACAATCCATCGACTATGAATAAATGAGCTGATGTCGAACAATCGATGAAATCTTTTGATCAGGGGTCAATGATGTAAACCCATTGTCGAAAGCGAGGAAACTTGCCATTGAGGCATGCAAGCTCCAAGGTACTGAATGATTTCTAGGTCTTAATCCCGGATAATGTGCTGATGTCGATGGAACAAGACTTGTCACAGGAGGGCCTTAATGTATCCCCCATCAATGACACGAAATGAGTAACAGAGTTTGAAAGTGAAACAAAGCATGTGATAATTAGACTTTGGACACAGGGAAGGCTGACACAAAAAGAATGGATAACTGCAGATGGCCGACTCAAATAGAGGTTTCAGACGGACTGCTCTTGAACATATGAAGGACACGACCAAGGATTTGGAAACATTGACTCAAATACGACACATGAAAAGACCTTGTTATCAAATAGAATGAGAGACAAATGGATTACCCAAACCGGCTTCAGATGATGAATAGGGAGTGCCATGTTTAAGAGTGACTCTTACTGCCAATTAATGTAAAAATGAAACATATCCCTTTCCCAAATTTTCCCCCACCATTTCTGGCAAGTACCTCTTTATTTTTACTTAAGCTTGAAGAGGATCACATATTCTTGTTGATATAAGCTCATCCTTCGGACGAGTCCCTCAGAGTATTTTTAACGAACCCTAGGAAGGAGTGGTTCGGTCCCATTACGGGTCTGTCAATGTTTGTTTAACGAGTCCAGAGATAGTAAACTCAGAGGTTTTTCAAGATTATAGAGTTTGGAAAAACACTTAAAAAGAGAAATCTCTCAGTTCCTTTTTCGTACAATAGTTCAACGAGACTGAAAAAGGGTTAAACTATCACTCGAAGGATGCATACTTCAAATACTTTATCGAGCGTGAAAATAGCAAGGTCGCTCGACAATCTTTTCCTGTTTAGAGAGTCTGAAAAGAGCTTAAAGATAACTCCAGGGGGGTTCCTTTTTCGTGTGACCACAATGAGCCCGGAAAAGGGATAAAACAACGCTCGACCCCGTTCTTATGTTTTTGACAAGCGCAAGAACGGATAAAAGGTGCTCGAGGTTTTATATCAAAACCATAGAAAGCAATCAAAAATATACCACACCATAGAAAAAATTGTCCATGACCCTTCATGTTCCATACCTGCAAAGAATTTAACTCAATTCCTCATTAGAAATTAGAATTAAATAATGAATGAACATGAAAAAACCACTTTTTGACATAGTAAAAAGTAATAAAATGAATTCATAACATATCTTACCATGTCATTTTACCATTTCACCATTTGAGTGCAAAAACTTCCATTTTATCCTCCACCTTCATCGTCGATTTTCGGGAGTTTCGAGGCATCATTTCATGAGCCATCTGGATCATATTGGTAAGTTCTCCATTCTCTAGCCTTTCATGGTTTAAATTCATGATTTTATTGGTTAAATTTCAAGTTTTAAGTTAGTTTTTGAAACCCTATGCGTGAAGAAGGATTCTCGCAAGCTGCCCATACGGAATCTGAGAGAATGCTTCATTCTCACAGGCGGGCCTAAGGCAGGGTGCGAGAAGTTCGCACTATGTGCCATAGGCCACCTGCAAACAACGCAAAGTTCAAAATTTTATGCAACGTTTAGTCAACAAAATGAATTTTTCCCATGTTTAAGATTATTAACTATCTTCATGTGGTTGCCATGCAGGTTAATAACCATCATTATGGTGCTCAAATGGAGAGAAAGAGAACATGAGGAAGATAATACCAATGCCAAAAATCACCCTCAAACCATTGTTTCTTTAAGAGATTGTGGTCTCCTGAAATATTTCCGCATTCCGGGAATGAGAGCCCAAGTTCGATTGCTAGAGTACTTGATTCGAATGTGGGACCCGGATCAACAAGTCTTCAACGTGGGAGCTCATACCTTGACTATAGACATCGAGGACATCTATTTCTTGATTGGGTTGTCAAGACGGGGATCCTATGTCAGTTTGACCGGTAGCCGAAGGGGTGGTTTAAAAATGAGTGAGTATTGCAGGCAGTACTGCGTGCCTGAGGATGAACGTCAGAAAGGGAAGGTAGCCATTTGTGGAGTGACCGATATAACTCTCCGTACCATTCTCTTTACTATCACTCGGATGGCAGGGAGTGCAGCCCCACATATGGCTCTGTAGAGCTATTTTCAGTATGCCATAGAGTGTACTGAGCCCCGGGTCTTCAACTGGGTTGATGCCGTTCTACGCAGTCTCAAGAAACAACTGACTAAATGCAGGCGTGGAGATCTAAAACAGTTTGGGTATGGATCTCTTTTAGTGTCCTTCTTCTGTGAGAGGGTACCAGTTTTTAGGCTTCAGGCTGATTGGCACTTTCCGGGTCCCAGGGACCAAAGGATGTTACGATGGTGCCAACTCATGGCTAGACATGTGGCAGGACCGATCGTCAGGTATGACGATATGTTCTTTGACTGGATTCAAGGCCAGGTGCTGATGATAGAGGATTACGCATATGTTGGCTTAGATTTTTGTGGTGATCCTGACCTTGCATTTCCTAAGGATGCACAATGGGGAAACCTCGGTAAGAAGTACATGAATTTTTAATTTTTTAAATGTTTTTTTTTTTTTTTTTTTTGATANATTTGAATGTTTTTTGTTTATAGAGTTCTCTGAAGACTAACACCAAAATTTTGTTGATAACACAGACGTTGGATCATATAGACCTGCTGGTAGTTCTCCTATCCAACATCGAGGAGAGGCAGCAGTAGCAGTTCCACAGTACGCCGAGGACTATCTGACAATGGAGCAGAATTTAGAGGGCCTTATGGCCGATGTTCCAGATATGCCCCTAGAGGATATTCCACAACGCGATCAGCGTCACACTGTGGGAGTCTCTCCATCTATGGGTCGCTTGCTTCGTAGAGTTGCTAGGACATTAGTCTGTTATCGTGAACATCATTAGTGATGTCATTTTGTAGAATCCATGAGCTTCAATTTTTTATTTTTTGGTCTTCGGACAACCATTTTGTAAAAAACAAACTTTGATCGCTATATATATATACACAGCTTCTACCGGTTTCAAGAAGAATGAGTTGGCTAACGAATGGTTGTTCAAGTGATGGCATTCCAGATATCTTGGGATCATTTTCTATCCAAGTAACTAAATTATCTTCTCCTATATATTGAGGAGGTTGCTCATGGAAAAAGTTAGAAGCAAGCTAGAAAAAGATTGATTGGAGAATTGTTGGAAGCCTGTATGAAGGACTGATGCTACAGCAGCAAGAGACTACAACAAAGTCATCACAAGTGGTTGATTTTCTTCATGCATGAGCAAGTGTGTGTGTCAGAACTAGGAGCCATCGAAAGGAGACCTACGACATCAAGGATGAGGTTGTAAGTTTCACTTTCAATTAATTCAATACAGTAATATGTCCCTTTCCCATAAAGATGATGTCACTTTATTACATAATTCCTTGATCATATGTATAGACTAGCTATTGAATATATTAATCTGCCTTTACTTTGATTGGTTTGGACTATTGTGATCTGAATGGTGCAAGAGCATTGGAGTAAATCTTGGAACAACAGAGACCTAAGGAAAGTGTTCATAAGGTATGTCCATAATCCTTATCTCTTAGTTCACTCAATAGGCTATATCTAGGGAAAGAGTAGTATTCTGTCCTGTTTTGTTCTAGATCTAGGTGGATCTAGGGAGATCGGTTCATGTCCGCACTTACGGAGAACCTTTCTTTCAACAGAGCCCTTCATTGTGCAGGACAAGACTGAAGGACTTCAAGGGCTGACATTGTTGAAGGTGCCTGGGCCAGATCTTCCACAATACTGTAGTTCTCGACCGCACGAGCGTGAGGATTGAAAGCCGACTTGTGAACAACACCTTTAGGGGGTCATAGGACTGTATCAAGACTCGGTCGTTCGAGATGAAGAGGACAGTTTGTAGGTGGATTCGGTGGAGAGGCTTGTACCAGATCAGGAGGTAAATCGTCCACCTTATCCTTAGAAGGAGTATAGTCTTTAGCGCTTGTTGCAATTGCAACGTCATTCTTCTTAGAATCATCGGTGCACATCAAAACATATGATGTGGTGGAAGTAGAAGGTTGGTCGTGAATGACCAACGAGGCCTGTGGCTGAGACGGGAAAGTTTGAGACAAGACAGTCGGCGTAGGTGGTTTTGGTGTTCTTTGAAGGAACTTAGAAACTTCGACACGTCGAGGACAATCCTTTGTATAGTGATCGTCACCACAGATAAGGCAAGGATACCGTGGTTTGCGTTTATCCCGCTCTTCAACAGGAGCATTTGTAGTTTGTTCGGTTGGATTATTATTTTTACCCCCCTTATTCTTGCCTCTCCCTTTATTTGATTTATTCTTACCGGTCGGTGTAGATTGAACAACGTTCACTTCTGAGGTTTTACTGGTGGGAGGAGCAGGAGACGAGGAATTCTGAACATTAGAAGAGGTGGGCTTAGGGGATGTGGTTGAAATGGAATGTGAGTGGGTATGAGCAGTCCCAATCACACCATCAGCCACATGCGAGGCAGCTGGAGTAGTAGAAGTGCTGGAAGTACCGGGACGAGGTAGTTCGGGCAGTAAATCGTAGAGTGTTCCCGTTTGCGAATAAACGAGATCAAGATACTGAGCTCGACTTATAGCCTACTCCTCTGTAACAACACCACCCATGGAAATGTATTTTCCAATTTCCTTCACAAAATATTCCGTGAACCACTCTGCCAGTAACTGATCAGGGAGTTCAAGTTTGATGAGACGTTGTCTATGTCTCCACTCATGTATATGATCTGAGATATGAGTACCTTTCATTTGTTTGAAAGATGTTAGGATCTCAGTCCCAGTATCGTAACAGATCAGTAACTAGTAATGTGGGAGAAGGCCATGGCCAAGGTGTTGAAGTCAGAAAAGAAACCTCGTGGCAGTTCAATATACCACTTTGCAGCCGAACCGGTAAAGGTTCATTGAAAAAGACGGAGACGAATGGAGTCATCCATCAGAGAGTTGGATGAACACCATAAGTGAAAGGTCATGACATGATTATTTGGGTCCTCTCCCGGCTTGCCATCGAATTTCGGAATATCCGATGGAAGTTTGGCAGGGATAGCAGGCCATTGAGGAGAGTGACGAATATGATCATTCAGGATCCTGGACAAATCTGGAAAGTCCAAGGTAGCAAGAAATGACAACTTTCAGTTTACTTGTGGGTACTGGTGGCTTTGGGGTGGAAGCCCTGTCGGAAAACCAGTAGGAGCATAAGCAGACTGTCCATAAAGGGAAGCTCCTGGCTGATTCGGTGGTGGGCAGATAGGATAGTAACCCCAAGGATTATAACCTTGAGTCTGAGCAGGGACCTGGGGTTGAGTAGTCTGAATTGAACCCAAAATATGATTATTTACTCCTGGATAAGGTTGGCCAACTGTAGGGAGAACTTGATGCCTCCCAACACTCTGAGGAAAATTTTGTAAAATTTGAGTCCAATACTGGGCCAATTCAGGAGGTATATTTTGTCCAAATGGTGAAGTTGGACCTCCTGCTGTTGGTATAGTTCCACTCGGAAGTTGTGGGCCAACCGTAGGTTGTGCAGTAACTACGTTGTGTCCAGGAAAAGGAAAAGTAACTGTACCACCCTGTCCACCAACGGGAATCTGCGTGTTGGGTGCAACAGTTGGAATAATGCAACTAGGATTAGTATTACCAGGAGGAAAAAGTGGGAGTGTCGGAATAAAATGAGGAACCTCATACCCAGGACCACTTGGAGAACCGACAGGGGTTTGCGGAGGAGTTGGATTAGGAGGATTCAACAGACCATTCAGCGCATGGTAACCAGGTGGTAATGTTGGGATAGCATCAGGTATCCGTTGGGTATTAATAGGAGGGAGAGTAGTTGCAGTAACCTCGGTTTGGACACTTGTAGTAATTGCGAGATGGGCCATCTCGGGAGGAATAACAAAATGGTAAGTGGTAGTCTCGGGTGTAGTCTCTGTCTCCGGAGACACTGGAGGGTTGATGGTGTAAACAGGGGGTGACTCTGTACCGAAAAGAACCCTTCGGTAATTACCAGACCAAAAAGGATCTTGGCCCACTACACCATGGGAAGGCCTAACAGTTGATTCAGAATATGTAACAATGGTTTCTTCAAAAGGATTTAATCATCCAACAGGTCATTCACCATGACGAACGTGGTAGTATTCTATAGTGTTGGTAACTCAAAACTCGTCCAGAGAGTCGGTTCGTTCGACATGTGGAAGTGGTGTGGTGACAATCGGAACTTCACTGGTTTCCCCTTGAGGTGAAGTAACCACAGGGAATTCAGTCTGATGGGGTGAACCCTCAGGTGTACCAGTAGGTTGAGGATCGTCCAGATGTTCTGGAGATAATCCTTGCATTCTACGAGAACGCCGTGGGGGAGCAATTGTAAACAAGTGACAAGTTCCGCGAGAAAAATCCTATGGTCAGCTTCGAGAAATAAAAAACACACACTAGTAAACAAAAACTAAGAGGCAATCACCAAGCAAACAATACCTTCTAATTTTGGAGCCACTAGTTGGTGATGAAATCCAACGTCGCAACAACGAGACGAGAACGGGTGGGAATAAGGTGGAAAAGTTACGTTGACGACCTGCTTAACAGACTTACTCCCTGGTGCAAGCTCCCACACATAATCATGGGTATACCCTCCAAGGAGCTCGAGTGAGTTTGATCAATGTCGATTCCAGGTACCGTGAAGAATTTCCCCTCCACAGTCACCTTGGGTAAGAACCTAGAGAGAAAGGCCACTAAGGACACCACTAACAAAAATACAGCCTGGGGGGACAGTCATCAGTCCGATCCACACACAAGGGTAGGGTATCAAGCCCGAAACCAACTCAAATACTTCCACTCATAATTGTAGGTATACCTCGGAGTGATCCCCATAATATGTGCAATCTCTACACCAATGTCAACAAAGCAGGGTTAGTAACTCTGCCAACACCAATGCGACCTAGTGCTTGACCCTTGTGTTAGAAGGGCATCCCAGGACAATATGATGCCAATGGAATTTAACACTCCCTAACTCAAGATGCTAATGTGTGTTTTTGATCTTTTGGAGAGTGTGTCTCTCTTCCTACTCCAAAGCACTAGCCTAGCTAAATGTTGGTGTAAAGAGCCCTAGAAAAGAGTTACTAGATCAATTTTAATATTACGCAATGTTTTTACAAGTTGTTGTTTACTCAAAGGTGGCGGAAGTGAAACTCATGGTATGTGACTCTGACCCAAATAATGCAAGGACAATGATGAAATATAATCGTTTTCATTCCATGAATCCTAGTTATGGGAGAGAGAGAGAATTTTCTGAATCAAACTCAATACTACAATGCAAATGCAATGCACAATTTCCTTTTAGATACCAATGCAAATTATCATTTATCAATGAGTAATCTCTAAATGTCTTTTTCAATACTTCAATAAGCTCTAAAATTCGATTTTACAATGTTTCCAAAATGACAAAAACAAGATCTTGAAAGAAAACTTATTGTTCACTTTCCAAGAAGAACTCCGATTAATGAGAAAAGAAAATCAAATCACACCGAATCAAACAAAACAACCCAACCGATTCTTTCAATGAAAGTAAAAACAAAAACCAAACCAAGGAGTCTTCCCAATGCAAATGAAAAATGTGTTTTTGAACCACCAAGAAAAAGAGAAAACCACAAGCACTTAACTCTCTACCAATCAATGGTTCTCGACCACTCAGACACATCCAACTCCAGAAATAAGAGAGAAATAAAATGCCAAACAGAGCCAAGAAAAGAAAGTCAAGCTATAAAAGGCAATAAAGACCTAGAAACCCTAAATCTCTCCAAACAAGCAAACTAAATTAAGAGTTGTATAAGTCAATGATCCAGTAAGCCAAAAAGGCACAAATCAACTGGTCTAAGCAGTTGAACAAGTCAAAACTTAATTTCAAAAATTTCAAAAAATCTATTCGCAGGCCAATAGTGGAACACAGTGAGAGAATATAGTATTCTCGCAGGCCAGCTTGATGCAAGGTGTGAACAGTTCGCACTGGAATATATATGCAGAGTGCGAACTTTCCTGGTTATCGCAGGCTGTTAATGGACACAGTGCAAGAATCCCTGAAGATAATGAAAATTTTGAAAAAGCAAGTAAAATTCAGACTGGCTTATAGACCCAGAAGGTCTCTCAGGATATCCTGAGGACTCAGACACTGACAAAACAGGAGAATGATAGCAATAGAGAAAATGGCCACAGAAAATTCAAAAAACCATAAAGACAAAGGGATAATTTCCCAGTGGAGTTGCCAATTTTGTTTCAGGATTAATCCGTAAGTGCGGACACGAACCGATCTCCCTAGATCCACCTAGATCTAGAACAAAATATGACAAAATACTACTCTTTCCCTAGATCTAGCCTATTGAGTGAACTAAGAGATAAGGATTATGGACATACCGTATGAACGCTTTCCTTAGGTCTCTGTTGTTCCAAGATTTACTCCAATGCTCTTGCATCGTTCAGATCACAACAGTCCAAACCAATCAAAGTAAAGGCAGATTAATATATTCAATAGCTAGTCTATACATATGATCAAGGAATTATGTAATAAAGTGACATCATCTTTATGGGAAAGGGACATATTACTGTATTGAATTAATTGAAAGTGAAACTTACAACCTGAGCCTTGATGTTGTAGGTCTCCTTTCGATGGCTCCTAGTTCTGACACACACACTTGCTCATGCATGAAGAAAATCAACCACTTGTGATGACTTTACTGTAGTCTCTTGCTGCTGTAGCATCAGTCCTTTATACAGGCTTCCAACAATTCTCCAATCAATCTCTTGCTAGCTTTCTTCTAAATTTTTCCATGAGCAACCTCCTCAATATATAGGAGAAGATAATTTAGTTACTTGGATAGAAAATGATCCCAAGATATCTGGAATGCCAGCACTTGAACAACCATTCTTTAGCCAACTCATTCTTCTCGAAGATTCTCTTCTAGAAGGCTCGAGAACTTCATCTTTTTCCTCTTTAAAAAGACGTTCACACCCTAGCCTTTGTTACAGTGTGAACTATTCGCACCCTAGCTTAATGTGTCTGCGAGAATCAAGCATTCTCACAGGAAAGTATATAGGCAGCCTGCGAACTTCTTGAAAAATATAGTTTCTGGAAGCAGACAAGTGCAACTTTTCCCAGGAAAGTATTCTTAGTGAAGAGCTTGATTTTCCATCATCATGACATCATCATAAAACTATCACGATGACCAAAATTGTGGATAACACTCCACCTTTGAAATCCTGTCGAAGTCCCAAAAATAGGTCAAACATGACCAAGAATCCACAAAACTTTGTCAAGGGACAATAGGCCCCCAACACTCACCCGTGACTCATCCTGAGTCAGTCATATTTGGGTAGTTCTGCTTCGAAATCCTTGATCTTGGCTCGATCTGCTTGGACTTGTTGCTGTTCCACAACCTCCTATTCAACAAACTCTTGGATGACTGCTTCGTTGACAGGTCCCTCTAGGCATTGTTCAGTGGCAGTGACATTCTACTCCAGTTCTATTCCTCAGCCTTCGACCGTTGTGAACAATTGGTAAGCCTTATCTTGTACAGGTTGGAGCCTCTGAGTTACTTCCATAAATCTACTATGAATAATGTGTATCTACTGTTGGGCGATGTGTTTCTCTTTAGATCGCTTCATTATTTCCACAATTGATAGGGGCTTCAACTGTGCCTGTATAGTCTCTTCTTGTTGCTTCGCTTCTTGGAGCTGTGACTGTAATGCCTTTAGTTTTGGATTCTCAGTGTGTTTCTCATATGTCTGGGCATTGTGATTACTCAGTTGCTTTCTTTCCATGGTAAGGGTCTTTATTCTCTCAATTGCGTTGTGAGCAATTGGTTCTCTTTGATCCCTCACATCTTGTGGAGTCTCCGGGACTGTGCGGAGCTCTAAGTCTGCTATGCGTTGCGGTTGCTACTGGATAGCTTCTATGAGCTACTCTACTTGATGCATAAATCTGTCTTATTCCTTTATTTCTAAGACTATCATAGAGCAAATTTCTCTGTTGATCACTTCTTTTACTTCGAGTTTCTCCGCGAGGAGTTGTTCCTTCCCTTGTTGCATTTGTGGTTTTTCTTCGTCGAACTTCACTTGGAGAGCAACCTTTTCCTATTCTGTAGTGTTGCGTTGTTCTACGAGTACACCTTGCACTTACTTCAAGGCCTAGGTGGCTTGTTCTATTTCTTCTTGTGCCTGTCGAAGGTGAGCTTCGACTGTATCAGCTAGTCAGTGGAGTTGGGCTGGCTCATCTCCCAACTCAATTTCTCTCGATGGCAGGGGTACAGTAGAGGCTGCGTGACTGGACTAAAGGGCCTGTTGTACCCCTCGGAGTTCATCTCAATTCTATCATACATTTCCTCATGCTTGGCTTCTTTTTTCTCTTCTATTTCCAACGAAGCATCGTTTAGGGTTGCTATGATGAAGTCAAAATCATTAGGGGTGAGTACAGTCTTCATCTTGGTTACATTTTCTCTTGATTTCTTTTAGGAAGAAGGTTTCAGGGGTGAAATCTTCCTCTTCTTCAGGGGATCAACTTCGTCTCTGGGTGGTGTTCCTTGCTTTTTATCAGCTTCTTTGTCATTTATTTATTCTACCTTGTCATCACCTCCTTGGTTAGGTGATACTAAAGAAGTCATTCCTGAGGCACTGTTTAAGTCTTGGACCTCTTAAGTCTTCTTTGTTATAGGTTTGTCCTATTCTTTGTGCGCATCCTCCAGGCTGTCAATTTCAGGGTTAAACATCTCTGTAAGGTGTTCGGAGTCATGTGAGGTTCAACCTTGATGGATCTCTTTAGTTGAATGTAGTATGTATGAAAAAGAACATTTGACTGCCACTGTTTGTTCATATCACTCGAGTACCAGAGTGTAGTGAACTTCGCAGCAAGCGGTTCAAATGGTTCAATATCCGGGAAGGTCGCACCTTCTGGCATCTCCTAGAAAATAAAGGTGATGAGGATTAGGAGCCAGCTAAAATGAAATTCATAACCCTGATCCTGTGGTTCTCTGCAGTCTAGTTCCAACTGATTAACTAGGTACTTTGCCTAGTTCATCTTTAGGACTTATGCACACTTCACTGCGAGGTTAATGACAAAGCCTATAACCTGTGTAGGTCGATTCTTTCTTACTATTTTTTCATGTATCAATTGACATGCTAGGTGCACTGCACCACTTTGGATGGAAGATAACTTACAGCCTCACATTCCTTTCTCAACATCACTGTATGTCTCTTTGATTTTCTGTGCTAGTGCACGATATGTGGTTTTTCCTGGATATAACTCTTGCGGGTCAGAGCCTTGCATACTCAACCCTGTGATCCGATGGATCAGCATCGGATCAATTGTAATATGACGGTCTAGACATAAGTAGCCACCATGGTAACATGAAAGTAGCATCTTGACGTAGGCATTGACTTCCTGGTGTCTTCCAAAATGTGGGGTCTTCATTACATTCAGTAGGGTGGACTGCGCGAGGTTCATCATCCACAACTGGGGGATTATATTTGAATTATTTCCCTTCATCTTGGTCAGGTATTTGTATGGGGTGAGCATTTTATAAACCTTGTGATCTCCAAGGTTGAAGTTGCTAAACTTCAGCGCTGCGATCTTGTCTTGGTCCTCTTGAACTGTGTGTATCCCCTTTGGGAGGTACGTAGAAACCATGGTGTACTCGAAGTCTCTTGGCACACTATCACGACTCATCGCACCGGCTAGAGGCGGGATGTAGTCAAGCAATATGGTCGAGATCATTTTTGCATTTTCTAGATCATCTTTGTGCTTGGTTCTCTTTTCTGCTGACAGTCGGGATGGTCTGGATCCGCGAGCAGTCGACGAAGAGGCTTGCACTCCTCTCATCAATGAAGCTTGTACACCCACAAACATCCCTCTCTTAGACATTACTCGTTCGATCATGAGGTGAATGAGTACTTCCATCATAGATTCTTCGACTGCATTGAGCTCCTCAGACATACACACTCATGATGAAATATATCGGGTTCAAGAGTAACTTAGACACTTGCAATGGGATAAAGGTCAATAATGCGATGATCACTGTGAAAAATCAACTTAGTCCGCGGGCTCAGATTCACGGTTAGAAAAAGTGTTCTTGGTGCATGGCGAGATGGGATAAATAGATAAATCGGCAACGAGTCTCTTGCAATGGGCGAGAAGTCTTCATTAACTCTATTCTGTCCATTACAACACGGTCTAACGGCCTGGTGGCAAACCATAAATGATTTTATATCCATTCAGAGGGTCTTCCTAATGGTTATATTATTTCCAATGACTATATTGCTTCTCAATGGTGAAGTGCCATGTGACGCTGTTATGATATTCTGACAAATCTCCAATTTTGAAAATTTTCCTTCTGCAAAGTTCCTTCTGGAACCTTCTGTAACTTTTCAATCTTATCCCTCTTCTTACTTAGTTTTATAGCCTTCTTTCCCGTGAGATTTGTCTCAGTATTCCTTTTTCCATTCTGATTCTTATCTTATTTTGTCATAGTAACTTCACGCTGTTGAGATTCTTTCTTAATATTCAAGGGTAATACTTCTTCTTCATCTCGGGTAGGTAATTCAGTCTTCTATGGGTCTTCTGGTGTTCTTACAACTTCGACATCCAAGTCTCTGGTGTTAAACAACTTCGATCTGTTCTCTTGTTCTTCAACTAAGTGAGTGATTCTCCTAGTCATGAAATATTTTAACTCTTGCTTTTTCTGCTCTAAGACTTCTTCTTTCTTTCTTCTGGCTTGATCTCTTTTAATCCAAGGTTTTCCTAGTAACATAGAAAATGGTGTGGTGTCCTTGGTAAATTTAATAATCTCAAAATATTCCTATGTCGAAGCTCCATTGGCATCCATTGATATCTAGGCGAGCTTTCCACATAGGGTTATCAACTTTCCTCTGAACAATCCTATTCCTCCGAATCAAGGAATCATAGCAGGATTTCCTAAAAGTTCCCAAGTTCTTTCTTTCATGATATTCACCTGTGTTTCCTCATTCAGAATAGAGTCAATGTCGAAGTCTCCTATTCTTTCTTCTATGCATACTTTTTCTTTGAAGATCTCTGATAAGATGACATGTCGGTGGTCATTCATGGTTTCTTTCATATGTAGCAATAATTTCTCTGATTCTTTCTGGGGTTCTGTCATAATATTAGTTTCTGGATCTACCTTAGGTTTTTCTTGTCTCATGTTCATTCCTTCAAGTTTAGCAATCATTCTAGGGAAATCCAATACTTCATGGTCCTTAGATTTACGACAGAGACAACTATATCTTTTGCCAGGGCACTCTTTAGAAATATGTCCTGGTCTTCTGCAACTGTAATAGAGGGTTAATCCTCTCTTTCTTTTAAATTATCCCCAACCCTTCTCTTTAAGTAGCTAACCTGCAAAAAATTCTTTCTAGGATCCTGCATCCATTTGTTAGTCCAAACAATCTTTCTATGCATAGGTATAACATATCTTTCACTATTCTTATCAGATCTACTCATATCAAACCTTATTTCATCTATTAGTACCCTAGTTTTCAAGCTAGGACATAATCTATCAACCATACCTAGATCCATACTATTGAAACAAAAATTTATACTTTTCTTACTTCTACAGAGCACAAAGCTTTCAGATCTAGAAATTTTCACTATTCTTACCTTTATCAGAGCACAGAGCTTGCAGATCTAATATTTTTTCTTGGTATAGAGCTTCACAGGTGAAGTAGAATACTGTGTACTAGGGAAACAAATCTGCGCACAGATCTTTCATAGTTTTAGGTCAAACCTAGGCTGGTTGGATGCTACTGATGGAATCCAAACTCTGAAAGGATCTGTCAAAGCCATAAGGCTTCCTGACCTGCATTTACCACTGCTTGGAACTCTACTTCTACTGAAGAAAGTGAAATATCCTATTGTTTCTTATAGGCCCAAGTGACAGGGCCTGAACCAAGGCTGAAAACATAACCTTCAGTAGACTTCTGATCATTAGGGTCGCCGACCCAATCTGAATCAGTGAAACCAACCAATAAAGGAGTCCCCCCTGAACTGTAATGTATCCCGAAATGAACTGTAAGATGAACATAGCGAAGTATCCTTTTAGCTTCTTTCCAATGGCTTTCATGGGGTGTTTGCATATACCGGGTAACAAGACCAACAAAAAAGGAAAAATCAGTATGGGTATGAGTCAAGTATAAGAGGCTACTAACTAACTGACGATACAGGGTGGCATCAACTTCAGGAAAAGTACAGGTGGAAGTAAGATTGACTCTAGAGTGGAAGGGAGAAGGGGTTGGTTTACAATTATCCATGTGAAAGAGATGAAGAAGGTCACAAGCATACTTAGACTCAGAAAGAAAAATTCCTGCATTGGTTTGAAAAACTTGGAGGCCAAGGAAATAGTGCAAAAAGCCTAAGTCTGTCATATCAAATTTATTCTTAAGGATGGTTTTCACATGGTTTAAAATTTTTGAGTCACTACCATTAAGGATAAGGTCATCAACATAAAGGAAAATCATTATGAGATGGATTCCTACATTCATGGTATAGACATTAGGATCAGAATGGCATCTACAGAATCTAGTGGCAATAATAAAGCTATCCATTTTGGCATACCAAGCTCGGGGAACTTACTTGAGACCATAAAGAGATTTCTTAAGGAGATAAACAAGGCTAGAGTCATTCTGGACATAGCCAGGAGGTTGCTCCATGTATATTTCTTCTTGCAAATCTCTGTGCAAGAAGGCAAATTTAACATCCATCTGATGGACCTCCCATTTATGTGAGGTTTCAAGGGAAAGAACAAGTCAGATGGAATTCATTTTGGCTCTAGGGGAAAAGGTTTCATTATAGTCAATTCCCTCAATTCAGTAAAATCCTTTGGCAACTAACCGAGCCTTGTGTCTTTCAACACTTCGATCTGATGCATACTTAGTTCTATAGACCCATTTACATATAACAAGTTTTCTTTCTTTTGGAAGAGGTACAAGATCCCAAGTATCGTTTTCCATTAAAGAACGATACTCTTGATTCATTGCTATATCCCAATCTGGATGACTTGAAGGTTCTTCAAATGTCTCTAGATCATGAGTTTATGAAACTTGAGCCAAGAGAGAAGAGGCTCACTGGAACTGTGAATGTGTCTGACACTGATTTGAAGGATCACCAACAAGATCACTAGTTGCTTCTCGTGTTGAATGGACCCATCTAGGAAGTGATGGAGTTGGTGCTGGTTCAGGTTCAAACTACTCATCTAGAGGAGGGTGAGCAGGCGGAGGTGGATTTTCATCCTCACTGTCATCATCTGAAGAAGAAAATGGAACAAAATAAGGCACAAATGCTAAAGATGGCTTGCAAGCCGAAGAAGGCACAACCACCGAATTAGTCTCGAAGGACAAAGAAGGCACAAACACTGAGTTAGGCTTGCAGGCCAAGTGATTTTCATTAAATTTATCATATCTTATAATAATAATTTCATTACAATGTGGTTGAATAAGTTTATAACCTTTGACATCTTCAAAATAACCAACAAATATACACTTCTGACTTTTATGTTGCAATGCTTTCCTTTTCTCATCACGAATGTGAGCCCATGCTATACTGCCAAATACATGGAAGTGACTTACATATGGTTTAGTTTTATTCCAAGCTTGTTTCGGTGTTATATTTTTAAGAGCCTTTCTGGGAGTGCGATTTACTGTGTAATTTGCACAGTTGATGGATTTTGCCCAATACTTTAGACTTAATCCCTTAGATTGGATCATACAATTATCCATTTCTTTTAATGTGAAATTCTTTCTCTCAGCAAAACCATTTTGTTGTGGTGTATATGGAACAATGTGTTGCATTTGGATTCCCTGTGTAGTGCAGTAACTTGTTAAATTATTGTTCACATGTTCGCCTCCATTATCTATAATTAACTTTTGAATTTGATGTCCAGATTGCTTTTCTACAAGGGCCTTGTAGGTCAAAAACTTGTCAAAAACTTCGCTCTTAAGTTTTAAGAGGTAAACCCAAGTACGTTTGGAAAATTCATCAATGAAAGTTAAGAAATAATTTCACCCGGAAAACGAAGGAGAAGAAAGTGGACCACACAAATCACTGTGAACAAGATGCAAAGGACTCGAGGCGTGCCAAGAGGCACATAGTTTCTACAATGAGCGATAGTTTAGATGAACAAACTGCTCATGCCAAAGTTTTCTCAAGTCATCGCTATGAGCAACAAAACTGATGAAAAATATGATGACCCAAAGCTGTCAAACTTGTACAACCTGGTAATATCATCAACAATTTCAGTTGCAAGAACATGCTTAGGATATTTTAGATCCTTTATTACAACTTGGTGAGGTAAAAAATCTATGCTTTTACCTTCACTTGAATGAGTGATTTGATATACTGATATAAGGTTACAAGAAAGACTTGGAACACATAATACATCATTGAAATGACCATTTTCTACTTGAATTGTTCCAGATCCTTCAACACTAAGAGATCTATCATCACCAACAAATATTTTCTTGGTGTTACATTCATTTAGAGTAGAAAATATGTCTCTATCCTTATCCATATGATAAGATGCTCCATAATCAATAAGCCACTCATCAGAAGTAGAAGTAGAAGTTGTATTGAAGAAGAAACCAGAAGCATAAAGTGCATGTTCATGAGAAGAAGAAGAAGAAGTAGAATCAATACTGATGTTGTGCTTCTTCATCGCTGCTTCTAAAGCTGCCATCTTCTTGAAACATTTGGAGTCATCATGATCATCTTTATCACAAAACTTGCAATGTCTGTTAGTATTCTTAGTTTTATATTTTTCTCCTTTATCAACATTAGGAGTGGAAGCTATCCGAGTGGGTTTGGGACCCTTATATTGCTTGTTGTTGTGATGAGGATGTTGCTTCTTGGAATTCTTGGGTTTATCTTTCTGATGGACAATTAAGGCTTTGTTGGAGGTACCTACAATGCTGATCACTCCATGTTGTACTAGCTTATCTTTCTCTCTAATCAAAGCATCACAAAAGTTCTCAAGAGTGGATTTTTGATAAGCTATCCCTAGAGCCTCTTGCATGTCATAAAAGGTAGATACAAACACAAAATATGCACTACCTAGCTTAGAAATAATAAGACATATGCAATGATCTTCATTTATATTTATCTTTCATTCTTCACATAAAGTTATGATTTTTTTAAACTTAGATAGATAGTCTTGAATGCAAGAAATATCACTTGGACTTAAAGTTAGTACTTGATTTTATAACTGTTGTGCTCGAATAATATTGTGTTTAGCAAACATAGATTCAATCTTTTCCCAATCTTCTTTGGGTTTATCAACTGTTTGAAGGTGGAACCTGAAATCAAGAGAGATGGACATTCTGATTAATCCACGTGCTTCATCATTCCTATTATCCCATTTGGCTTTCTTATCAACATTAGTGGGTGCTATTTCCTTTCCCAAGGTAATCCGGTACAAGCCTTTACTTCTTAATAAATCCTCCATATGGGATTTCCATTGGAAGTAGTTGGTGCTGGTAAGTAAGAGATTACTTGTAGAATCCATATTAAATATGCAGATAATATGGATTTAAAAACTAAAAATGATGATCTGAATGGAAATATCTTGAAAAGTTATGCAGTTTTAAAAACAAATGACATTTAAAATGGTCTTCGGATGTGAGAGTTATGCCCTTTTTAACAAAAAGGCATAAACGGTAACCAAAGGACCACGTGATAGAGTAAGTTTCTTTATGAAGTGACCCACTTTTATAAAGAGAAGTGAGACTCACTTTTACAAAGAAAAGCTGCATGCAAAATAAATAACTCTAAAATAAAATATTAAAGCTACTTATAGTGATTCACTTTTATACTTGAAGTGAAATACACTTTACAATTTTGGCATGAACGTTTTCAAAAAAGTAACAAAGGAGAGACTTGAAATCAAGACCTCTTATTTAATAAGGAAACTTTTAACCAAATGGTCTAGAAGGAGGATTGGGGTTGTTTTTGTTTTTGTTGAAGACATCCTTGGAGAGCGTGCTAAAAAAAACTCTTTTCACACAAGAAAATAATTTCGCTTTTCGATGACAACTAAGGTTAGATCTCGGTTAGCTTACCAGGAAGATGCAACTTTTCATATTTGTTTCTAATTTTCCAAGATTACATAGGGCGCAGGGCAAAGAGAATACACAGATCTAAAAGAGTAGCAGTCCGAAAATAAAAAATGCAAAACCAAAATACTTCTTTGCAAAAAATTTAAAAAATGTGTATTCAAACTTTATATCTCCGTATCTGACTGTAATGGCCGTATCTTGGGCAAACAGAAACATTTTCGAGTGAAACAAAAAGTGTTCTTGAATTAAACGAGTTCTCAAGACGCAATGGAATAGTTCTCTTAACCCATAAATGCATGAAAATGATAGAAAATGGAGATGAGGTAACTCGGCTTCACGATCTTGATCTACAACAGGAGAGGGTCTTCAAATAGGCTCTGATACCATGTTTGACAACACAGGTATTCCAATAGAGGAAAAACACCTTCAGTAACCACTCACATAACCAGATCAAAGATTAACACACCGATGTTTTCACGTGGTAAGACCCCTACGGGGAAACATCCACGGCCCCAACCAACATGACTACTTGGAGCAGTTTATTAATGCAAAGAAAAAGATTACAAAGAGATTTTACAAGAGAGTTTCTCACAATCAATCATCGGAAAATGATACTCCATGCTCTTTAAATAAATATCATGGACCAATCGGGTGTTAAGCCATAGGTCAATGGCCATTAAGATCGAGGAGAGTATGAACCGTCGAATCACTCTATGTCGGGAACATATCATGACCATTGGATTTCCTAACTACAAATGAAAACTAATGCATACTAAAGAAACACACTAGGAAACACACTTTTACCTAATGACACATTAGACCAAGTTGATCTTAACTAACTCCTAAGTGTTTAAATATCCTAACACGAAGTTCACGAGGAAGGAAAGCATAACTATAGAGGAACACCTTGCAGCCTTTTAAAGTTTTGCGGATAATTGTGTCATTGTGAATGAAGACATATGGATGAGAATTTTTGTTCATATGTTTGATGGCGAGGCTAGGAAATGGCTTAGGGGCTTGGATCCTAAATCTATTGATGAGATTGAAGCCCTAGATGATTTATTATTGAGACATTGGGGGGGATTAAAAATATTTTCTTTATTATATTACAAAGTTTGGGGCACTTAAGAGGAAAGAAGGGAAATCTGTTTCAGAATTCTCAAAGAGATTCAATAAGATGTATAATAAAATCCCCCTTAAAATAAATCCTATTGAAACCTCTGCCAAGATTACTTATGCTAGTGCTTTCAACCCTGAGGTTTGCCTCCTATCAAGAGAGAGAAGGCTACCTCGTTGGCTCATATGCAAGATGCAACCCTTGAAGTAGAATCTAATATACTGGCAGTTGACAAACTCAGGAGAAAATCTGATAGAGACTGTTGGCACAGGGGTAGACCTAGGGTTCAACTCTACAACAATATACCAACAAAACCCTAACTACCGGCCCTTTCAGCAACACCTGTGAAGCATATGAGGTCTCACCCAAGGTAGAGGCAGGGGTGATTGTAGGAATGTAGTGTCTGCAACCTTAGCTAGGACACAGATCTATGATTGTAATAATTAATAGAGAAATTAGCTCCGATAATTCATCAGTATTATACTCCGTAGATAAAACAGAGCATCACAACATTCACTCAGATCTAATGTATCTAAGCACTTAGCATAAAGAGATAAATTAGATGTAGAAGATTCCAACACTAAGCATATTCACATAGGTTAGATCTAGCATCCATATACATTATTAAGCACAAAGAATAAACAGATCTATCTATCTATATCAAATCACTTAGCAAGTAACACATAAAAACATCAATACATCGCATAAAGCATAGAAAGACAACATGTACATGGTTCACCCCCACCCTAGGGCTACGTCCACCAACTCTTCTTCTTTATTATCTTTGGTCAAACTTTATACAGACACATAACATCGAAATCCTACTCTGCAGAAGACAGGAGATTTGCACGCACTCTGCCATATCCTCCTTCTTCTCGAGCTAGGGTACAACACCAAGCCTTCTTACAATTACTTGCACTTAGCTTTGCAAGTCTCACATAGCATGCACAAATCACTTGCAACTATTGATCACATAGGTCCAACATCTATCACTTAGCATACCATCACATAGACGCCTCTCTCTTATTACATCGCCTAGTCTTATATATATATATATATATATATATATATATTACAAAAAGGACCTAGACATGAGTAAACCCATGGGATGACATTCCCATACCCGTTACATAATCCCAAAACCAAAAAATCCATACAAAGGGGCAGAGATCCCCTGAACTCTGCTTCATTTTGTTCTCCACCTTCGACAGCCTGTCGAAGTCCCAAAAATAGGTCAAACATGACCACGAATCCACAAAACTTGGTTAAGGGACAATAGGCCCCCAACACTCACCTGTGACTCGTCTCGAGTCACTCAGATTTGGGAAGTTCTACTTTGAAATCCTTGATCTTGGCTCGAGCTGCTTGTACTTGTTGTTGTGACACAACCTCCTGTTCAACGAAATCTTGGATGACTGCGTCGTTGACAGGTCCCTTTAGGCATTGTTCAGTTGTAGTGACAATCTACTCCAGTTCCGCTCCTCGGCCTTCGACCACTGTGAACAATTGGTAAGCCTTATCTTGTACAGGTTGGAGCCTCTGAGTTACTTCCATAACTCTACTCTGAATAGTATGTATCTAGTGTTGGGCGATGCGTTTCTCTTGAGATCACTTCATTATTTACACAACTGATAGGGGCTTCAACTACGCCTGTATAGTCTCTTCTTGTTTCTTTGCTTCCTGGAGATGTGACTCCAATGCCTTCAGTTTTGGATTCTTAGTGTGTTGCTCATACGTCTGGGCATTGTGATTACTCAGTTTCTTTCATTCCATGGTAAGGGTCTTTAGTTTCTCAACTGTGTTGCGAACACTTGCTTATCTTTGATGCCTCACATCCTATGGAGTCTCTGGGACTATGTGGAGCTCTAAGTCTTCTATGTGTTGTCGTAGCTGCTGGATAGCTTCTGCAAGCTTCTCTACTTGATGCATAACTCTATCTTATTCCTTTATTTCTAAGACTGACATAGAGCGAAGTTCTCTGTTGACTGCTTCTTTTACTTTGAGTTGCTCCACAAGGAACTGTTCCTTCCCTTGTTGCATCTGTGCTTTTTCTTTGTTTTTCACTCCACCTTCGACAGCACGTCGAAGTCCCAAAAATAGGTCAAACATCACAAAGAATCCATAAAACTTGGTCAAGGACCAACAAATATAGAAAAAAAAGTAGGTCTGAAGCCTAAACCTCTGATTCCTCTACTTCCCACCCTCAAGAAGATGAATGGATCAAGATGGTAAAATCACTTTCTGCTGAGGTGGAAAGGTTGAAATTGGAAGGAAAGCAGAGCTATAGGAATCCCCAAAATGTTGATAATAGGGGTAGCTTCAAAATACCCAATAATGCCCCTCAGATCATCCATAGAGACCAAAGAAACAGGGACATGGATGATCAAAAAATTCAAGATCCTCTCCAAATAACCTTGTTACTGATGAAGGAGGAGAGGAAGAAAATGATGATCCTGAAATCCATTCTCTTGGTGACACCTCCTCTTTTCCTCATATAACCCAATCAGCATATGAGGAGTCTCTCATGGACAACCAACTAAATGAGTTGAGAAAAGGGGAAAAGACCATAAAAAATCCAAATAGATATAGCCCGAGGTCAAAGAAGAAAGAAGGGAAGCTTGATATTTCTAACCAACCTATTAGAGCAGAGAAGCCTGCTAAAGATGTAGAAGGAAAAAGTAAAGAAAAGGATGCACAAACCCCCCCACCAGTGGTCAGAATCCCTATCCCAGAAGCGTAGGATATTCTTAAACCTCCCTCCTCTTTTATGTTTGACCATGAAATTGAAAAGATTAGGATCCCGGTTACAAAAAACTACCATGACCTGTATTCATTCAATTCCATGAAGGTGAAATTCCTTGGGGTTATCAAGGACCTGGATTTCTCCTCGTTCCAACTTCCAATGAAGATTTTGGTAATGGAAATTGTGGTAGCTGGTGTCCCCCCTAATTTTGGGATGCTCTTATCTAGATCCTAGATCAAGAGGCTAGGGGGAACTTTGCAAATGGATATTTCATATGCCACCATTCCTGTGTTTGGAGGGGAACATACAAGGCTTTATAGAGAAGCACAACTCGCTTACATTATTAGTGATGAAGCGAATCCTATCAACCACTCCATATTTTTAGTTGATACTGATTTGGGAAGCAGTATATTGCATCTCTCTGATGCTCCTCAACCACATATTGAAATACGAAAGAAACCTATTACCTTTTGTGAAGATCCTCCCTCCAATGACACTGTTTGGAAAATGTTTTTTGATGGAGCCTCTTCTAGGGAAAGAACTAGTGCTGGAGTAGTTTTTATTTCCCCCTCCCAAGAGACCATATCTCTGTCTTGCAAGATGGAATTTGAAACAACAAACAACGTGGTAGAATATGAGGCTCTTGTCTTGGGTTTGAGAGCTACCAAAGACATGAATATAGAGGAGATAGTAGTGTTTGGGGATGCTGAGTTGATTGTTCATCAAGTTAGAAATCTATACCAGGCTAACCACCCCAGGTCAAGGGCCTACAAAAATGAAGTCTAGGATATGATTGACAATTTCTTCCTAGCTTTTAATATCTCATTTTTTCCTAGGGAGGAGAACGATGTGGAAGATTCCTTGGCGGTATCGATAAGTAATTTCAAGGTCACTTTGCCCGAAAAGCTAAAGTATGAGGTGGAGATAAAATACAGACCCTCTATTCCTGACAACGTCAAACATTGGAAGGTCTTTGAGGATGATATGGAGATAAAAAAGTTCCTTGAGACTGTGGATGAATTTTAAGATATGCATATTGATCAGGATCAAGATTCTAAAGAAAGTCCTCATGCTGATGTTTTTATGAATCAAATTGCTAACCATCATATTGTACAATTGCCTAGCAACCATATTCCAAATGGGTTGTCCCTCTGGTGTCAGTTTTTGACAGAAATGATGTTGCTGTAAAGGTTGAAGGATCAACTGAAGAAGCTAATGTGTCTGAACGCAATCTAGAAACAAAGGAGGATCCCAAATGGGTGAAACTGTCTAGAATCTTATCAAAGGAGCAAAGGGCTGAGTATGTCAGGATTCTCAAGGATTTTTCTGATTTTTTTTCCTAGAGATATGAGGATTTGAGAACATATGACACCAACATCACCGAACACAAAATCCTTTTCAAAGAATATGCCAAACCTTTCAAGAAGAAGCCCAGACAGATAAATCCCATGCTGCTGTCGATTATGGAAAAAGAAGTAAAAAAGATGCTAGATGCACAGATCATCATCCCCTTGAGATTTTAGAGTGGGTATCTAATTTGGTTCCTGTGAGGAAGAAGAATGGGGAAATACGGTTGTGTGTCGATTTTAGATATTTGAACAGAAGCTCCAAAAAGGATAATTAGCCCTTGCCGAAAATGGATCACATTTTGCAGAGAGTGATTGGTTCGTCTAGGATGTCTATGGTTGATGGTTTCTCTGGGTACAACTAGATCTCTATCTTTCCTAAAGATATAAAGAAGATGAATTTCACTACTCCTTGGGGCATGTTCATGTATGCTAAAATTCCCTTTGGATTGATGAATTCATGGGCGACCTTCCAGCGAGCCATGGACATCGTCTTCATTGGAGAAAGGGACAAATTTGTAGTCATCTATCTAGATGACATTACAATATTTTCAAGGTATGATAAAGAGCATTGTCATCATCTGAAGAAAGTCTTCTTGAAGTGCATAAGGTTCGGTCTCTCTCTCAATCCTAAGAAATATTTATTTGTGATGCAAGAGGGAAAATTGTTGGGGCATATTATGTCAGCTGAAGGGGTAAGGATTGATCCAAGCAGAGTAGAGGCCATCCAGTCCTTATATTTTCCCATATCTAGGAAAGAGGTTCAGTCTTTCTTGGGTAAGATCAACTTTCTAATGAGGTTCATTTCTAATTTTGCTGAGTTGGTTAAATACATTACTGTTGGATCATGTTGTCATTGATGCCCATGGTTTTTCCATTGATGCCAATGGTTTGATTGATTGATGTCAAGTGATTGATTGATTGATTGATGTCAAGTGATGGATTGATTGATAGGATTGGTTGATGAACAATGTATATATTTTCCTTAATGATAATGATAGATGTCAAGTGGAAACCAATCGATGAAGATGGATCAATGAGCTATCATTGATACATGATGCATAGTTGATATATATGATGCAGTGGTGAATTAATGCATAGATGAATCATTATTGTCTTTTCATGATTGATAAAGTGCACAAATGGATGAACTCCAAAGTGGTCCCCTTATGGTGAAATCCATTACGGGAAGACGGTTTGTAGATTGAGTTATCCTAGAAGAATGGTTGGAGGACCCATGATTCTGTGTGGAATAATGGGATGAAGATAAATGAAGTTTTTGGTAAAACTATCCTAGATGAATAATGCTTGACATGCCATTTCCGGTGGTATGTAGAATGTCACATAACTCCTCACGGTTTGAAAGTTATGAGCCTACGAAGTTGAAGGACCCCCATGTGTTGGCTTGAAGCCCCAAAAGGTCAAAGAAGTCAAAGTGCCCTCAAAAAATAAATCATTATTTAAATGATAAAGTGAAGTGACAAGTCAAGTTGGATTATTTAAATAATAAAAATAAGTGACAAAATAAAGAATGAATATTTAAATGATAAAGTATTAGAGAAATTTCTATTCATGGAAAGTGGTTAACCCTAAAATAAGGAAAATAGGTCGAGTGACCTAGAAATGGGTTAAGTAACCTAAAAATGGGTAAAGTGACCTAGAGGATGAAAGTATAAATAATATATCTATGGACTCTTGTTAGTCATCCTTTTTGTGGATCAATGGAGAGCTTCTTGTGAGAATAGCTTTTGGAGTATTGATGAAGAGCTTCTTGTGAGAGCATCTTTGGTATGGATCTCTTGAGCATGATTGAATATCTATTCTAGGAAAGAGAGCGTGAGGATCATCTCATGGACGCATCAAATTTTTGGAAATGTCAGAGATCTTCATGGAAAAATTATTGGAGCTTCAGAAACCGTAGTTTCTGAGGTATACACAACCTATAATGGTCCAGGGTGTGTACACACGCGGGCTGTATGAGGACAGGGCACATACAGTGGATAGAATGGTGAAGAATTATGTTTGAGATGGTGCCAAGCTCTTGGATGATGAGGCTAGTTCCAGATTTTCATTCTATGGAATTAGATCTATCGCTGAGACACTGATATGGTTACATTATTGTCTTGATGGATACTATTGTTTGATGTGTTGTGAATTCTTAGGGAATTCTTGGTATGGATTCTATGAGGTGGTTCAGTTTGGTTGATTTGGTTGATGGTGTTGGATCATGTTGTCATTGATGCCAATGGTTTGATTGATTGATGTCATTGATTGATGTCAAGTGATTGATTGATGTCAAAGGATTGATTGATTGATGATTGATGTAATATAATATGTATTGTCCTTGATGAGAAT
>ML797235.1:14722-66361 GCA_009831015.1 Picea engelmannii | reverse complement strand
TTCATTGATATAACACTTGGATTATATGGTTAAATTTCTCTATTACTGATTCACCCCCCCTCTCAGTAATCCAACAGATGGAGTGAGAAATACTCTTTTGATTTAGTGGTGACATGATTTCCATGTTATACTAGATGTTTATACATGTTTCAGATAGAATTCATATTGATCTATTGTGTATCTTGAGCAAGCTATTGGAGAGCTTGGATGTGTTGTGACCGGCTGGTGGGAAGATTGGACAGTTAGAGACATAGGAGAATGATATATTGTTTTTAGATGATCTGAGTTGATCTTGAAGGATAAACCCTAACATCTAAGAAGGTATACGCGGGCTGCTATATACACTGGACACATACATACGCATGTTGTAGTGATCCAGGGTGCGTACACATGCGGGTTGCACTACTAACAAGTTGCATACCTATTGACATATTGATATCTATTGAGGATTTTTGCCTCATCTCAGTTGGTGCTGAGGTTGTAAGCTGAGTCTTGCATTATAGAGCTGGTGCTCTTGTAGAGTTGTACTCTATTCAGTTGTTGCTGATAAACCCCCAGATTGTTGTCCATAATAAAAAGAAAATTGTACATACATCTTGTGTCCTTTGTGTTCCTTGTGATGATGACTTGTTGATGATATATTGCTGATATATGTTCACATATAACTGGTTATAAATGACAACAATGGATAATGAATAAATGTTGAATGTTAACTAAGGAGTTTTGTGTAAGAGGGAAGTTTGGGAAAAAGAGCCCCACACTCATTCACCCCCTCTCTAAGTGTGGTAGGTGTGTCCAACAATTGGTATCAGAGTAGGCCTTCACTACAAGCCTTAGCAAGCTTGAAGGAGATCTATAGACACACAAATGGATGGTGAAGTTCCAATCCTTTTTGAGGAAAACTGTTCTACTTGGAGAATAGAGATGAGATTACATTTGAAGACAATGGGAGAAACTATTTGGAAGGCATCCATTGGTGGATCAGTTTCATTGAAGAACAAGTCAAAGTTTGCAGCTCAAAGGGAAGGAAAAAAGAATGATGCATTGGCTCTCAAGACCATTCTTAGTGGACTCTCAAGCCTTGTCAAAGAGAGCATGGGACAATGCACTTCCACCAAGGATCTATGGCTAAATCTAGAGGAGACATATCAAAGCAAGAAGGAGAAGGAAGAAATTAAAGACCACTCCATCAAGATCATCAAAGCTAAAGAATCATCAAAAACTCTTGAATGAATTATTTCTAAATGTGATTTTGAAAACATTTCAAGTGAAGATAAAGAAACAAGTGATGATATCACAAAGAAATATCTTGAAGATGAAGGCAAATAATTATGTGTTGATGTTGAAAAAATGGAAGAAGTGAAGATACTTCAAATGAAGTTAAAGAACCCTAAAAAACCCTTGATTGCAATGAAGATGATGAATTTTTCTCTACAAGTGAAGAAGAAGATCTAGAAACAATTTGTGAAAGTTCGCTGGTAATTATCCCATGAAAAGAATAGAAGCAAATCTATTAAAACTTCAAAAGGAAGTTGAAGAGGGTTTATATAGATATAGAAGTGATCATTATTACATAGACTATAACTATCTTTCAGATAACACTAAGAAGTTTCTTAGGAGGAGTCTAAAGCACATCTTGAAATTAAAGGAAATGATCAAGGAACAAGAAGAGAGCAATAAGACCAAATTAGAAGAAAAGGAAGAAGAGATCACAAGACTAAAAAATGAAAAAGAAGATATGAAAGTGGATGATGAGATTAGCAAAAGTTTTGAAACTATTGTCCATCTCAAGACCCAAATTGATGAAGCCAAAATGATAGAAGAATTTTTGAAGAATAAAATTAATGAAAAGGAAGATTCTTATTGCAAGTTAGAAGCTGAGATTGTTGATATTAGAAATAAAGTGGAGAAGTCAAACAAATTTTTAAATAGATCAAAAATTCTGGATGAGATCTTGGAAAGTCAAAGATCACCATGTGATAAATAAGGTTTTGGATACAAAGGAGAAGATACACATGTTGAAGCAAGCACCTTAAGGAAGCATGAGGTAAGTCCATCAAAGAAGAAAGACAATATTGCAAAGCAACCATCTACACAAGGCAAAGAAAATTTCAAAAGAATAAAGCAAGGAATACATCAAGAAGCCATTCTTGGGACACCAAAGCAAAGGTATGAAAGTA
The DNA here is from genome assembly GCA_009831015.1 of Picea engelmannii. NCBI lineage: Eukaryota > Viridiplantae > Streptophyta > Pinopsida > Pinales > Pinaceae > Picea > Picea engelmannii. The sequence continues at coordinate 64,181 of ML797235.1, read as the reverse complement.
TTTTTCATGGGAATTGTTATTCATGTAATGGATGTGGTCACAAAGCTTTTGAATGTAGATCTTATGGAAGGATATATAATGGAAGATTTCATAACACCATGAGATGTTGGAGATGTGATCAAGTAGGACATATTGTTGATCACTGTAACACCCTGAGATTCTACAACTATAGTGGATTTGGCCACAAATCCGAGGAGTGCTGGAAAACAAGAAGAAAGTCCATGATGAGGAATTCACATAGCACAAAGGCATGATTCTAGGGGGAGTGAAGGTCATAGAGGGAGCATGAGAAATGTATTTTTCATCATTACATCAGATTTATATCCCTTGCTCAAAAGGGGAGAGATTATTCCACGACAACAAGATAGGGGGAGCAGCCCCAAGAGGAGAATGGCCCTTTGCCATTGATGTCAAAGGGGGAGAGTTAATAACATTGATGTGATTGATGTTTATTGATGAAGAAAGATAGTCACATTGACTATTGATGTAGAGCATGCCTTGTCTACATGCTTGACATAAATAATTGGCAATTGTTGTTGACATCAATGTTGGTATTACCATCAATGCCAAAGGGGGAGATTGTTGGATCATGTTGTCAATGATGCCCATGGTTTTTTCATTGATGCCAATAGTTTGATTGATTGATTTCATTGATTGATGTCAAGTGATTGATTGATGGATTTATGTCAAGTGATGGATTGATTGATAGGCTTGGTTGATGAGAAATGTATATATTGTCCTTGATGAGAATGATAGATGTCAAGTGGAAACCAATCGATGAAGATGGATCAATGAGTTGTCATTGATACATGATGCATAATTGATATATATGATGCAGTGGTGAATTAATTAATAGATGGATCATTATCGTCTTGTCATGATTGATAAGGTGCACAAATAAATGAACTCCAAAGTGGTCCCCTTATGGTGAAATCCCTCATGGGAAGATTCTTTGCGGATTTAGTTATCCTAGAAGAATGGTCGGAGGACCCATGCTTGTATGTGGAATAATGATATGAAGATCAATGAATTTGTTGGTAAAACTATACTAGATGGATAGTGCTTGACATGCCATTTCCAGTGGTATGTGGAATGTCACATAAATCCTCATGGTTTGAGAGTTATGACCCTACGAAGTTGAAGGACCCCCATGTGTTGGCTTGAAGCCCCAAATAGTCAAAGAAGTCAAAGTTCCCTAAAAGAATAAATAATTATTTAAATGATAAAGTGAAGTGACAAGTCAAGTTGGATTATTTAAATAATAAAAAGAAGTGACAAAATCAAGAAGGAATATTTAAATGATAAAGTATTGGAGAACTTTCTATTCATGGAAAGTGGTTAACCCTAAAATAAGGAAAATAGGTTGAGTGACCTAGAAATGGGTTAAGTAACCTAAAAATGGGTAAAGTGACCTAGAGGATGAAAGTATAGATAAGATAACTATGGAATCTTGTTAATCATCCTTTTTGTGGATCAATGGATAGCTTCTTGTGATAATATCTTTTGGAGTATTGATGAAGAGTTTCTTGTGAGAGAATCTTTGGTATGTATCTCTTGATCATGATTGAAGATCTATTATGAGAAAGAGAGTGTGAGGAGGATCTCATGGATGCATAAAAGTTTTGGCAATGTCGGAGATCTTGACAGAAAAATTCTCGGAGCCTCAGAAACCCTATTTTTTGAGGTATACGCGGGTTGTAATGGGCCAGGGCGCGTACACATGCAGGTTGTATGAGGACAGGGCACATACAGTAGATAGAATGGTAAATACTTGTGTTTGAGATGGTGCCAAGCTCTTGGATGATGAAGCAAGTTATAGATCTACATTCTATGGTCTTATATCTATCACCGAGACACTTGTATGGTTACATTATTATCTTGATGGATACTATTGTTTGATGTGTTTTGAATGCTTAGGGCATTCTTGGTATGACTTCTATGATGTGGTTTAGTTTGGTTGATTTGGTTGATGGAGTGAGCCGTACTCTTTTGATTCAGTGGTGACATGATTTCTATGGTATACTAGATGTTTATACATGTTTGAGATAGCATTCATATTGATCTATTGTGGATCATGAACAAGCTATTGGAGAGCTTGGATGTGTTGTGATTGGATGGTGGGAAGATTGGATAGTCAGAGACAAAGGAGAATGATATATTGTTTGCAGATGATTTGAGTTGATCTTGAAGGATAAACCCTAACAACTCAGAAGGTATACGCAGGTTGTTGTATACATTGGACGCTTACATACGCGTGTTGTCGTGATCCAGGGTGCGTACACATGCAGTCTGCACTACTGATAGGTCATGTACCTGTTGACAGATTGATATCTGTTGAGGATTGTTGCCTCATCTCAGTTGGTTCTAAGGGAGTAAGCCGAGTCTTGCATTATAGAGCTGGTGCTCTTGTAGAGTTGTACTCTATTCAGTTGTTGCTGATAAACCCCCATATTGTTGTCCATAATAAAAAGAAAATTGTACACACATCTTGTGTCCTTTGTGTTCCTTGTGATGATGACTTGTTGATGATATATTGCTGATATATGTTTCTGATATATGTTCACATCTAACAGTTTATAAATGACAACAATGGGTAATGAATAAATATTGAATGTTAACTAATGAGTTTTGTGTAAGAGGGAAGTTTGGGAAAAAGAGCCCCACACTCATTCACCCCCCCTCTAAGTGTGGTAGGTGTGTCCAACAATTGGTATCAGAGCAGGCCTTCACTACAAGCCTTAACAAGCTTGAAGGAGATCTATAGACACACAAATGGATGGTGAAGTTCCAATCCTTGTTGAGGAAAACTATTCTATTTGGAGAATAGAGATGAGATTACATTTGAAGACAATGGGGGAAGCTATTTATAAGGAAACCATTGGTGGATCATTTTCATTGAAGAACAATTCAAAGTTTGCAGATCAAAGGGAAGGAAAGAAGAATTATGCATTGTCTCTCAAGACTATTCTTAGTGGACTCTCAAGCCCTATAAAAGAGAGTATGGGACAATGCACTTCTGCCAAGGATCTATGGATAAAGCTAGAGGAGACATATCAAAGAAAGAAGGAGAAGGAAGAAATTAAATACCACTCCATCAAGATCATCAAAGCTAAAGAATCATCAAAAACTCTTGAATTCATTATTTCTAAATGTGATTTTGAAAACATTTCAAGAGAAGATAAATAATCAAGTCATGATAGCACAAAGGAAGATCTTGAAGATGAAGGCAAAGAATTATGTGTTGATGTTTGTTACACATTATTTTCGTCATCCCTATGATCGTTAATGATGTAAACCTATCTGTTTCATTCAGAGGGGTCACAGTGGCCTGAGTTCCTAAAGAGAGAAGGGAGAAGAACTTCTCCTGAGAAAAGAAGTTGCATTTTCCTATGTAAAAACCTTATAAAAAGAGATGTTCGCAGGTTGCTATATAGGCAGGGTGCGAGAATGATCAATTCTCACAGGTTGCACTATAGCCAGGGTGTGAATAGTTTGCAGGTTTCTCTATAGCTAGGGTGCAAACATTCCAGAACATGGGAAAAACGTACGGTTTCTCGGATTTTCTAGAAGGAGAAGCTTCTTGGGTGAGGTGGCATCCGAATAGTTTGGATCTTACTCACTTTCATGATTTAGTGGGATCATCCTAACCTCCTCACCTTATCTTCTTCAGCTTATAAAAGGAGAGGAGCTCTCATGGAGAAAGGGTTCTTGGTGGTGGTTCTTAGCTTTTGTGAGCTTGAGCTTGGGTTAGCTTTGTTGGTTCTTTGACTTGGAATTATTAGCTTGCTTAGTGTGGCTTTGAGATTTTCTTTGTCAAGATAGATTGTGAGTAGCTATCAGATCTATGGTTTCAGAATACTTGGAGCAAGAAGTGTGTAGGGAACGAAGGACAGTTGGAAGGGACCTTATGACATCAAGGCAATGGTTGTAATCTCTCTTTCATATTTAATATGATACAGTAATATGTTTCTTTCCCATAAAGTTAAATCTACTTTATTACATAACTCCTTGATCATATGTATAGATTAGCTATTGGATATATTATTTTATTTCACTTTGGTTGGTTTGTGCTGTTTTTATATTGACTGCACAAGAGCGCTGGAGCGAAGCAAGGAACAACAGAGACCAAGGAAGCGATTACAAGGTACATATCTTCTTCTCACTTCCAATTTAATTCAATAGTTAGATCTAGGGAAAGTGGTATATTCTGTCCTGTTTTTTTCTAGACCCAGGTGGATCTAGGGAGATCGGTTTGTGTCCGCACTCACGGATTTATCCAATAACAATGTTGGCAAAAAGGAAGAAAGTGAAGATACTTCAAATGAAGGTAAAGAACCCTCAAAAACCCTTGATTGCAATGATGATGATAATTTTTTCTCTACAAGTGAAGAAGATCTAGAAACAGTTTGTGTAAAGTTTGATGGTAATTATCCCATGAAAAGAATAGAAGAAAATATATTAAAACTTCAAAAGGAAGTTGAAGAGGGTTTATATAGATATAGAAGTGATCATTATTACATAGACTATAACTATCTTTCGGATAACACTAAGAAGTTTCTTAGGAGGAGTCTAAGGCACATCTTGAAATTAAAGGAAATGGTCAAGGAACAAGAAGAGAGCAATAAGACCAAATTAGAAGAAAAGGAAGAAGAGATCACAAGACTAAAAAATAAAAAAAAAGATATGAAAGTGGATGATGAGATTAGCAAAATTTTTGAAACTATTGTCCATCTCAAGACCCAAATTGAAGAAGCCAAAAGGATAGAAGAATTTTTGAAGAATCAAATTAATGAAAAGGAAGATTCTTGTTGTAAGTTAGAAGCTAAAATTGTTGATCTTAGAAAGAAAGTGGAGAAGTCAAACAAATTCTTAAATAGCTCAAATTTTTTGGATGAGATCTTGGAAAGTCAAAGATCACCATGTAAATCAGGTCTTGGATACAAATGAGAAGATACACATGCTAAAGCAAGCACCTCAAGGAAGCATGAGGTAAGTCCATCAGAGAAGGAAGACAATATTGCAAAGAAACCATCTACACAAGGCAAATAAAATTTCAAAAGAACAAAGCAAGGAAGACATCAAGAAGCCATTCTTGGGACACCAAAGCAAAGGTATGAAAGTATTTTTCATGGGCATTGTTAGTCATGTAATGGATATGGTCACAAATATTTTGAATTTAGATCTTATGGAAGGAGATATAAGGGAAGATTTCATAACACCATGAGATGTTGGAGATGTGATCAAGTAGGACATATTGCTGATTACTGTAACACCATGAGATGCTATAGCTATAGTGGATTTGGCCACAAATCCCAAGAGTGTTGGAACACAAGAAGAAAGTCCATGATGAGGACTTCACATAGCATGGCTAGAAGAAGGAATGAATTAAGGAAGGGAGAGATATTTGAAAATATGGATTCTCAGAGCTCAAGTTCCGAGGAGCAGAATCACCTACAAAAGTGGGTGAAGAAGACAGAGCAGTCGGAAAAGAATGAAAGACTGAAGGGAAGCTTAAGTAATTCATCTACTGAGGCATACGCGGGTGACAATCATGTACATATGCTGGCTGACCTTGAATAGGTCGTGTACATATGTGCTCTGTTGTGTAGTAGGCTATGTATATGTGATAAAGCCTTGGGAAAAATGCAATGCACATGAGTTGAAACTTGATGAGATGGTATAAATCTATGTTGTAGGGTCTGAAATTGTTTATTGCAGGTTCCAACACTGTTTGTTGTAGGTTGTCATGGTTCTATGTTAGATCATGCAAGGTTATGATATAAAATAAATCTTGGGTGCATGGCACTAACCCATGAGTATGGATTGATGTTGATCAAATGCTGATCTATTGGATGATGAGGTACATGGCTGGTACATAGCTGAAGTTTCATTGGTATATCCTATGATGTACTATTGGTATCATATGGTATTCATGGTGCATGCATTTTTCATGTGGTTGGGCTACATATTGAGACATGTAGTTTATGTACATGGTTGTTGAACATAGGTGTTGTGCATGATGAGCACACATTTTGGCACATGATGTATTTGGTTAATCTTTTGCGTCATGATGTATGGTAGGCACAAGGTTGATATATGGACAGGTCCAAGGATAATTATATAGTAGAATATTGTTGATATTACAGAGAATATAGGGGGAGACATACCCATATGGGGAGTCATTATTCTTCCCATGATTCTAGGAGGATATATTTTCTCAGATACATACCTAGAAAAGAGCTTTATATTTGAAGAAAGAGCACAAAGCCATGATTCCAGGGGGAGTGATGGTCATAGAGGGAGTATGAGAAATGTATTTTTCAGCATTGCATCAGATTGATATCCCTTGTTCAAAAGGGAAGAGATTATTCAGCGGCAACAAGACAGGGGGAGAAACCCCAATTGGAGAATGGCCCTTTTCTATTGATGTCAAAGGGGGACAGTTAATCACATTGATGTGATTGATGTTTATTGATGAAGAGAGATAGTCACATTGTTTATTGATGTAGAGCATGCCTTGTCTACATGCTTGACATCAATAATTGGTAATTGTTGTTGACATCAATGTTGGTATTGCCACCAATGCCAAGGGGGGAGATTGTTGGATCATGTTGTCATTGATGCCCATGGTCTTGTCATTGATGCCAATGGTTTGATTGATTGATGTCAAGTGATTGATTGATTGATTGATTTCAAGTGATGGATTGATTGATAGGTTTGGTTGAAGAACAATGTATATATTTTCCTTGATGAGAATGATAGATGTCAAGTGGAAATCAATTGATGAAGATGGATCAATGAGTTGCCATTGATACATGATGCATAATTGATATATATGATGCAGTGGTGAATTAACACATAGATGAATCATTATTGTCTTGTCATGATTGATAAGGTTCATAAATGGATGAACTCCAAAGTTGTCCCGTTATGGTGAAAGCCCTCACGAGAAGACGCTTTGTGGATTGAGTTGTCCTAGAAGAATGGTTGGAGGACCCATGCTTGTATGTGGAATAATGAGATGAATATCAATGAAGTTGTTGCTAAAACTATCCTATATGGATAGTGCTTGATATGCCATTTCCAGTGGTATGTGGAATGTCACATAACTCCTCACGGTTTGAGAGTTATGACCCTACAAAGTTGAAGGACCCCCATGTGTTGGCTTGAAGCCCCAAAAGGTCAAAGAAGTCAAAGTGCCCTAAAAGAAGAAATCATTATTTAAATGATAAAGAAAAGTGATAAGTAAATTTGAATTATTTAAATAATAAAAAGAAGTGACAAAATCAAGAAGGAATATTTAAATGATAAAGTATTGGAGAACTTTCTAGTCATGGAAAGTGGTTAACCCTAAAATAAGGAAAATAGGTTGAGTGACCTGGAAATGGGTTATGTAACCTAAAAATGGGTAAAGTGACCTAGAGGATGAAAGTATAAATAAGATAGCTATGGAGTCTTGTTAATCATCCTTTTTGTGGATCAATGGAGAGCTTCTTGTGAGAATATCTTTTGGAGTATTGATGAAGAGCTTCTTGTGAGAGCATATTTGGTATGGATCTCTTGAGCATGATTGAAGATCTATTCTAATAAAGAGAGCATGAGGAGGATCTCATGGTTGCATCAAAGTTTCGACAACGTCAAAGATCTTGACGAAAAAATTCTCAGAGCTTCAGAAACCCTAGTTTTTGAGGTATACGTGGGCTTTAATGGGCCAGGGCACGTACACACACGGGTTGTATGAGGACAGGGAATGTACAATGGATAGAATGGTGAATAATTGTATTTGAGCTGGTACCAAGCTCTTGGATGATGAGGCAGGTTCCATATCTGCATTCTATGGCCTCAAATCTATCACTAAGACACTAGTATGGTTACATTATTGTCTTGATGGATACTATTGTTTGATGTGTTGTGAATTCTTAGGGAATTATTGGTATGGATTCTATGATGTGGTTCAGTTTGGTTGATTTGGTTGATGGAGTGAGCAATACTCTTTTGATTCAGCGGTGACATGATTTCTATGGTATACTAGATGTTTATACATGTTTGAGATAGCATTCATATTGATCTATTATGGAGCATGAGAAATCTATTGGAGAGCTTGGATGTGTTGTGATTGGCTGGTGGGAAAATTGGACAGTTAGAGACAGAGGAGAATGATATATTGTTTGCATATGATCTGAGTTGATCTTGAAGGATAAACCCTAAAAACTTAGAAGGTATACACAGGCTATTGTATACACTGGACGCATACATACGCATGCTGTAGTGATCCAAGGCCCGTACAAACACGGGATGCACTACTAACATGTCACATACCTGTTGACAGATTGATATCTATTGGGGATTGTTGCCTCATCTCAGTTGGTGCTGAGGGTGTAAGATGAGTCTTGCATTATAGAGCTGGTGCTCTTGTAGAGTTGTACTCTGTTATGTTGTTGCTGATAAACCCTCGGATTGTTGTCCATATGTTGGGAAAAGGGAAGACCCAGGGTTCAAATCTCAAGAGAGCACCAGCAAAACTCTAACTACCGACCCTTTCGGAAACACCTGCGAAGTAGATGAAGTCTCACCCGAGGTAGAGGCAGGGGTGGTTGCAAGACTCAGGTGTCTGCAACCTTAGCTAGGACACAAATATGTGATTACACACTTCACACAACACTTAGAATTAATAGTTCACCTCGAATCAAACCTTATCTTACTTCGTAGATAACACAGAGAATCATAGTAACTACTTAAATCTAAGATAGTTTCAGCACTTAGAAACTTACAACAGATTAGTTTCAATAGATCAAGTACTAAGAATCTTACATATGATATCTAACATGCATTCATATCTCGTAAGAACAAAGAATCAATAGATCTATCCAAACACATCAAAGAACTTAGCAAGGAGAGAGAGAAACACATCAGGTCGAGGCACAGAGCACAACACATAGAGTTACCATGGTTTACCCCCACCTTGGGGCTACATCCACAAAGTGTTCTTCTTTATTATCTTGGCCAAGCAGTTACAACACAAAGATTCAACACTCTTTACTTCCCACAGGACATAAGATCTGCGTAGCTCGCTAGATCCTTCTTCCTTGCACTAAAAGCACAAAGCCTTCTACAATATCTTGCACTTAGCCTCTTATAAGATGCACAGAGAATTTACTGTCATTACCAACACTTAGCTTACTTGAAACTCTTCGATCACATAGATCCAACTTATCGCCCCCTACTTACTTCACCTATGCATCTGTTTATACATACAAAAGTGGGCCTAAGTGTGGGTAAACCCACAGGCCGACATCCCTTTCCCGTTACATTAACCCAAAAACCCAAAAAGGACCCAAAGTGGGCCAAGATACTGTGATCTTTGCTTCTCTTGCGTGCTTTCTTTGATAGGGTGTCGAAGTCCCAAAAATGGTCAACTATGACCAAGTATTCCTCAAAACTTGGTCAAGGGCCAACAGGCCCCCAACACTCACCTGTGACTCGTCTCGAGTCACTCAGGTATGCGCAATTTTGCTTCAAATGCCTCGAGCTTCTTCAACCTGCTACTTTGCTACTACCTCTTACTCAACAAACTCCTGGATGAGTGTGTTACTAACTAGTCCCTCTAGGAATTGTTCTGCTGTAGTCATTACCTGTTCTAGCTCCATGCCTTGGTTTTCAATCTTTAAAAATAATTGACATGCCGTATCCTGCAAAGGTTGAAGTTGTCGAGTCACCTCCATTACTTTTCTCTGAATCATGTGGATCTGTTGCTGTGCGAAGCGCTGCTCCTGGGATCACTTCATTTTCTCCACAGTTGATAGGTCCTTTAGCTACATCTGAAGTCTATTTGCATGCTGCTTCGCCTCCTGGAGCTGCGAATCCAATTTATGTAGTTCTAGGCTCTCGGTTAGGTTCTTGTGTATCTACGCACTTCTACTACTTAATTGTTTGCATTCTTCAGTGAGTGCTTTAAGCTTTTCCACTGTATTCCGGGAAATTATTTCTCACTGGTTGTGCTCTTCTTGCGGGGTACTTGGGATGCCCTGAAGCTCTAGATCCACAACTCTTTGTTGAAGTTGTTGAATAACTTCAACAAGCTTCATTACTTGATGTTCTAGGGGTTCTTCTGCCTTCTTCTCTAAGCCAGTCACAGAGTGAAATTCTCTGTTGACTGCCTCTTCGATCCCGATTTGCTTCGTGAGAAGATGCTTCTTTTCTTTCTGGATTTTTTCTCTATCTTCATCAGATTTTTCTTGGATGGCATCCTTCTCTTGCTGTGCAGCTTGACGTTGCTCGATAATTTCCTTCTGTGCTTTCTTTAGGGCCTAGGTGGCCTGCACTGTTGCTTCTTCTCCTTTCTGAAGACGTGCTTCAACTGTGGCAACAATATTGTAGAGTTGTACTGGTTCATATCCCTCTTTTGTTGTGCCTTCTGGTAGGAGCGTAGTTGAGACTGTGCGGCTAGACTGAGGCGCTTGCTGTACTCCTTGGAGCTCAGTTTCAATTCTGTTGTACATGGCCTCTTACTAGTATCTCTTCGATAGCTTCATTCATTGTCACAAGGAGAAAACTAAATTCATATGGGGTGAGTTTGGTTATCAGTTTAGTCACAGGTGCTTTCAACTTCTTTCAGGAAGTAGGTTTTGAAGGTGAACCCTTTATTTTCTTTACTTCTTCTTTTAGTTTTTGTTCAACCTCTTCGAATTCTTCATAATTACCTCCTTGATCTGGTGTAATGGAATCCACCCTTACAGATCTACTGTCGACATCTTGGATTTCCACATCTTTCTTTGTCTTCTTTGCTTTCTTTAGCTTACTGGGCCTCGGTGTTTCCTGCGCAGCTTCTGGGCTGTTGATTTCTGAAATGTCTGTTGGATGTGTCGAGACAAGGAGGTCTGGCGACCATTCCTTGGTGATCTCCTCTAGGTCTTCTTCTATCAGCTTATAATAGGACTAAAGATTCTCTTGGTGCTCATCAACACGTGGAGTTAGGTATATAAAGTGGTGATCCTCGCTGAAATTTATCAGAGGTCAGAACCTTTGTAAAGTGTTTGGGGTTATGTGAGGTGCACCCCCTATGGCTACTTTCAGTTGGTTATAATATGTATGGAAAATAACATTTGATTTCCATTTCTTGTTCATGTCGTTCGAGTACCATAAGGTACTGAACTTCGTGGCTAAGGGATCAAAAGGGTCGAGGTCTGGGAAGGTTGCGCCTTCCGGTAGCTCCCATGCAATAAAATTGATTAGTATTAGAAGCTAGCTAAAATGAAATTCATGTCCCTAATCTTGGGCTTCTCCACAGTCAATCTCGAGTTGGTTAACTAGGTACTTCACCTAGTTCATCTGTAGTCGCTCTACACATTTTCCTGCGAGGTCAACTACGAAGCCTGATACTTGCGTTGGCCTATTCTTATGTACCATATTTCTTGCGATCAATTGACATGCGAGGCACACTGTGCCATTTTCTATAGAGGTTACCTTGTAGCCTCGCGCGCCCTTCTTGACATCGCCATAGGTTTCTTTAATCTTCTGTGAAAGAGTGCAGTCCGCGATCTTTCCAGGGTAGTAATCCTGAGGATGAGGGCCCTACATACTAAGCCCGGTGATCCTATTGATTAACGCCGAATCAACAATTATACGATGGTTCAACCACAGGTATCCTCCATGGTCACTTGTCAACAAGAAATTTACACAAGCATTCACCTCCTGGTGTCTGCTGAAGTGTAGTATTTTCACAACATTGAACAAAGTTGACTGCACAAGGTTCATCGTCCATTGCTGAGGGATGATCTTTGAATTATTTCCCTTGGTTCTGGTTAAGTACTTATGTAGAGAAAGCATGCCATAGAATTTACGATCCCCCAGGTTGAAGTCACAAAACTTCAACGCTGCGACCTTGTCTTGATTTGCGTGGTAGGTGCGTACGCCTTTCGGTAGATATGTAGTGACAAGGATGTATTCAAAGTCTCTAGGGACACTGTCCCTATCGATCGCACCACTCAGAGGGGGTATGTAAGCAGGTAATATGGATGGCAATAACTTGACGTTAGCTATGTCATTTTTATGCTTAGTTCTTCTTTCTACACCAGCTCGAGATGTTCCTGCTTAAGAAGTTGATGGGGAGGCATGTTCTCCTCTAGTCGATGATGCTTTGATACCAGTGGACGTTCTTATTTTCAACATGAATCTCTCAGTCATTAAGTCAATCAAAAATTCTTCAACTACTTTCTTAGCAGCGCTGAGTTCGTCCAACATATAAGATCGAAAAAGATAATCAAGGTCATGATTATCTCAGATACTGCACTAGGATGAAAAATCTACTTGCAATGATCATGGTATATAGTCACTAGTTCTACGGGCTTCAAATTCTCAATTTGGAAAAGGTGTTCTTTGGGTAGGGCGTGACAGGTTAAATAAAATTTTTGGCAACGACCTTCTTGCAACAGGTATGGAACCTCCATTAATTATGTTCTATCCATTATGGTGCTGGCCAACGGTCTAGTAGTGACCCATAAATGTTTTCTGACCCACTCAGAGTGGCATTCGAATAGACATATCGGCCTTCAATGGCTATATTTCTTCGGCATGGCGAAGTGCCATAGGTCGTTGTCCTGATATCCCAACGAAGCTCAAATTCTGTAATTTTTCTTTCTACGATGCTCCATCTGGAATCTCCTGTAGTTTTTCAATCTTTTCCCTCTTCTTACGTAACTTTCTAGCCTTATTCCCAGTGAGATTCGTCTCAGTGGTTCTTTTCCCATTCTGATTCCTATCCTCCTTGGATATAGTCACTTCGTGGTGCTAAGGTTCTTTCTTAGGTTTCATGGATAACATCTCTTCTTTATCTGTGATAGAGACTTTAGTCTTCTGTGGGTCCTCTGGTGTTCTGGTAACTTCGACATCTATGTTCCTAGTGTGATATAACTTTGATCTGTCCTCCTGTTCTACAATCAACTGTGCAATCCTTCTAGTCATGAAGTCTTTTAACTCTTGTCTCTACTGTTCTAAATTTTTTTCTTCTTCCTTCTTTCTGGCTTGATCTCTTTCAATCCAAGGATTTCCAAATAACATAGTAAATGAGGCGGTGTCTTCAATAAATTTGATAATCTCAAAATCTTCCTCTGTCGAAGTTCCATTAGCATTCATAGATATCTGAGTGAGCCTTCCACATAGGTTTACCATTTTTCCTCTAAATAACCCTATTCCACTTAGGGATGGAGTCATAGTAGGTCTTCCTAGAGCTTCCCAAGTTATTTCTATCATGACATTCACCTATGTTTCCTCATCCAAAACACAGTCAATGTCAAATTCTCCTATCCTTACTTCGATGCATTCTTTTTCTTTAAAGATCTATGATAACTTGACATGTCAGTGATCATTCAAGGTGTCTTTCATCTGCATTAACATCGTTTTTGACTCTTTCTAGGGTTCTTCTATTTTGGGATTTGCCTTAGGGTTTTCTTCTTTCAGATTCATTCTTTCAAGATTAGCAATCATTCTAGGGCAATCTAATACTTCATGGTGAAAAGCCTTACAATAGAGACAACTCGTTCTTCCACCAGGGCACTCCTTAGATAGATGGCCCGGTCTTCTACAACTGTAACATAGGGTCAATCCTCTCTTTCTTTTAAATGATCCCCAACTTCTTCTGTACTGCTCACTAGGATCATGGTAGCTAGCTTGCAAGAAATTATTTCTAGGATCTTGCATCCATTTGTTAGTCCAAACATTCTTTCTATGCATAGGTATAACATATCTATCATTATTCTTATCAGATCTATTCATATCAAACTTTCTTTCATCTAAAAATGCCCTAGTATTTAAGATAGGACAAAATCTATCAATCCTACCTAAATTCATGCTTCAGAAACAAAAAATTTCCACTTATTTTACTTCTATAGAGAACAAAGCTTTCAGATCTAAGACTTTTAAATATTCTTACCTTTATCAGAGAACAAAGCTTATAGGTCCTACCTCTTTCTTGCAGATCTGACCTCTTTTCTCATAGATCTGACGTTTGTTTCTGACAGATCTGACCTTTTTTTCTCATAGGGATGACCTCTTTTCTTGGCAGAAATATTCACAGGTCAAGTGGAATGTTTCACACTAGGGCACAGATCTATGCACAGAGCTGATTTTGCACAAAGATTCTTATTCTTTAGTTCCCAACAATCACAGTTTCAGGGCCTGATAATGGAACCATTTATTGGCACAGGGGCATACCCAGGGTTCAATGCTCAAGAGTGCACTGACAAAACCCTAACTACCGGCCCTTTCAACAACACCTGCGAAGAAAATGAAGTCTCACCTGAGGTAGAGGCAGGGGTGGTTGCAAGACTCAGGTGTCTGCAACCTTATCTGGGACATAGATATGTGATTACACACTTCACACAACACTTAGCATTAATAGTTCACCTTGAATCAACCCTTATCTCACTTCACAGATAACATAGAGCATCATAGTAACTACTTAAATCTAAGATAGTTTCATCACTTAGCAACTTACATGAGATTAGTTTCAATAGATCAAGTACTAAGCATCTTACATATCATATCTAACATGCATTCATATATCATAAGCACAAAGCATAAATAGATCTATTCAAACACATCAAAGCACTTAGCAAGGAGAGAGAGAAACACATCAGGTCGAGGCACAGAGCACAACACACAGAGTTACCGTTGTTCACCCCCACCCTGGGGCTACATCCACAAAGTATTCTTCTTTATTATCTTGGCCAAGGAGTTACAACACAGAGCTTCAACACTCTTTACTTTGCACAGGACATAACATCTGTGCAGCTCGCTAGATCCTTCTTCCTTGTGCTAAAATCACATAACCTTCTACAATATCTTGCACTTAGCCTCTTATAAGATGCACATAGCATTTACATTCATTACCAACACTTAGCTTACTTGCAACCCTTCGATCACATAGATCCAACTTATCGCCCCCTACTTACTTCGCCTATGGATTTATTTATATATACAAAAGTGGGCCTAAGTGTGGGTAAACCCATGGGCCGACATCCCTTTCCCGTTACATTAACCCAAAAACCCAAAAAGGACCCAAAATGGGCCGATATCCTGTGATCTCTGCTTCGCTTGCATGCTTTCTTTGATAGGGAATCGAATTCCCAAAAACGGTCAACTATGACCAAGTATTCCTCAAAACTTGGTCAAGGGTCAACACCATAATAAAAAGAAAATTGTACATACATCTTCTATCCTTTGTGTTCCTTGTGATGATGACTTGTTGATGATATATTGATGATATATGTTGCTGATTTACTTTCACATCTAACTAGTTATAAATGAAAGAAATGGGTAATGAATAAATGTTGAATGTTAACTAATGAGTTTTGTGTAAGAGGGAAGTTTGGGAAAAAGAGCCCCACACTCATTCACCCCCCCTCTAAGTGTGGTAGGTGTGTCCAACAATTACAACCATGCTCAGAAAGGGGAGTTAAGTGAAATGGACTTTTGAGTCTAGGAATTATTTCAACCAAATCAAGAGGGATTTGACTGAAGTGCATGTGCTTATCAACGCTGACTATTCTAAGGAATTTATGATATTTTCTTTTGCTTCATCTAATAAAATGGATGTTGTTTTGCTACAAATAAATGCAAAAGGTTTGGAACAACCTATTTTCTTTTTTAGCAGAGCACTGAGGGATGAAAAAATGAGATACAATATCATGGAGAAGCAAGCCTATGCTTTGGTGAAGGCCCTCAAGGATTTCAGAATCTATGTTCTACATTCAAAAAATTATCGCATATGTCCCCTTGCCCGCAGTGAAGGAGGTATTGATCCAGTATGATATAGATGGGAAAGCAAGTGGATTTCCAATATTCTGGAGTTTGACTTGAATATAAAACCCACCAAATTAGTGAAAGGCCAAGGTTTAGCCAGGTTGCTTGCTAAATCAAATTGCAAATCATTGGGGGTTAATTTCATGAATGTAGACTCAGAAAATCAGCAAACTGAGATTGCTGCTAAAGAATCTCATATCGGACCCAACTTAGCAGGATTCCCCTGGTACAAAGATATCATATATTTCCTATAGAAGTTGAGGCCTCTTGATGGTTTGGACAAAAACAAGATGAGAGCTTTGAAACTCAAAGAAATCAAATATTGTATCATTGATCTGGTTTTGTACTGGAAGGATCCACTGGGAGTTCTTTTGAGGTGTCTAGACCCACAGGAATCCCAAAGAGCTATGACTAATTTTCATGATAGCTCGTTTGGGGGACATCATTTTTGGAGCACCACAACTTATAAGATCCTCAGAGTTGGGTATTTCTGGCCCAACCTTTTTATTGATGTTTGTGCAAAGATTAGAGCTTGCACCAAGTGTTAAACGTTTGCTGGAAAGAAACACCTCAAATCTTTGCCTTTGAAACCTGTAGTGGTTTCTAGACCTTTTCAACAATGTGGTCTTGACTTCATTGGAGAGATCCACCCAACCTCAAGTGGCCAACATAGGTGGATTCTGACTGCCATTGACTATTTTATCAAATGGATAGAATTCATCCCTACAAGGAGTGCCTATCACAAGGTGATCATAAGTTTCCTTGAAGACATCATGTCCAGATTTGGCTGTCCAAACAATATTTTTACAGACAATGCTACCTCTTTCAGAGATGAGCCATTAATTAATTTCTGTGATCAGTATGGGATCACACTAGTTCATTCTACTCCCTACTACCCTCAATGTAATGGTTTAGAAGTGTCTTCTAACAATAGCCTCATAAATATCATCAAAATATTGTTAGAAGACAACAAGAAAGCTTGGGATTCAAAGCTAAAATTTGCGTTATGGGCTGACAGAGTTACAACCAAGAGGTGATTGGGAATTTCTCCTTTTCAACTGGTGTATGGGGTTGAGGCTATTTTTCTTGCCTAGCTTTCTTTTTCTGTGACGAAATTCTTCCAGGACTATCAAGGGGAACCTAATGATATGATCAGGAGGATACTGTAGCTGGTAGAAGTGCAACAGACTAGGGAGAAGCTGCTTGATAAAGCACAAGATCACCAACAAAAAATAAAACGAGCTTTTGACAAGAGTGCTACCAAGAAAATTTTATAGCTGGGGGATATGGTGCTCAAATGGGATGCACCCAAGAAATACAAGGGAAAACATGGTAAATTTGAAGCCTTGTGGATTGGCCCCTTCAATATTTCTGAGGTTTTTCCGAACAACACTTATGAATTGCAGAACTTGGAGGATTCTGAGGTTCTAGGTGGTCCTGTCAATGGGCATTTTCTAAAGAATTTTTTTGTTTAGGCTGTGAACGACGTCTCACCATTGTAAATACCACTCCCTTTTGCTTTTATTTTTTTATTTTAATAAGAGACTCCATAACCCAATAACTAAGGCACTGGAGATGCACGTTCTTGGAAGCTCGCAGGAAGCATGCCATCCCCTGTGGAGCCAAATGTTATCACATAATGTTGTCTGGTGTTGTATGTGTTCGTTTTTAATACCTAAGTCTATAATTCCTTTCCCTGTCTCTCTCCTTTTTGTAGGCCAGGTCTTGAAGTTTGTCCCTTTCGATTGATAAAATTGGTTTTCTGTTTGCCCCTTTCTTGTTTATGTGCCCCGGTTTCCCTTAATGTCATACCTGAAATAAATTTTGGCTCAAGCCTTTCTGTTTTTCCTGAGGATGAAAACTCGCCTTTTTTGTTTCAGTCTCTAGTCTTTTTGTTTTCCAAACCCATATCCAGTCGTCCAAGACTTTGTTTACACATGACACATTCGTGGGAACAAGGCGCAATAATTAGAGAGGTTTGTTATAGAATCGAATCAAGCAAAAGGGTCAGGTTCTGCTTTCAACGATGGCAATTCCATGTGGATTTCATATTAGCGGCTCGCGGGTGTTCAAAATATTAAAGTTGCGTGAAGTATAGCGACAGAGATAATCCCCAAAGAAAGCATGAGTCGTTGATCTTTAAGAGGACATGTGGCAACTGATCCAAGTGTTCATGGAAATGAGCTTCAAGAGTTTCAAAGTGAGAAGTGCGTAAAACTACCAAAGAGCTGAAGTCCAAACTCCCAAAGCAATTATGAATCGTTGATCTCGAAATCAATAGAATTTATATATCTTGGCGGCACTACCTCCGGAAGATCTGAATAGCCAAAGTACCGAAATCAAATAGGATCCATCAAAAGTTGGGAATGCATGGAGGAAGATCCCTCAATTCAGGATTCGACGCTCCAGAATATTGTGGAAATCAAGTATTCAAAAATCCCAAAGCCTGAAGTCCCAAAGTGCCGAAGTCCTGAAGCAACCGAAGTGCCAGAGTCCCGAAGCACCGAAGTGATGAAGGCTCGAAATGAATCTGGACCATCAATTTGTGGGGGGCCATGCATCACCAGATCAAGCGTTTCAGGGATTTTTACTTCAGAGGTTTGCGTGATTTGTGAATCAAAAAATTACCTAAGGGATGAATCCCAAAGTCTCAAAGTACTGAAATGTCGAAGTGTCGAAGTCCCAAAATGAATCTGGACTGTCGACCTGTGAGGGCCACACTGTAATGTCCCCTGACCCCATAAGCACGCACACACACGTGGTGACCTATGCATGTGTGCTAACCCACTCCCACTCAGGCCAGGAGACATCATAGAGAACTCACCAGGTAACACCCTCGTTACCTCACTGTGGAACTTACAGTACATCCCCAGTATTCTACTGTGTTATACTACATAAAATTTACATATACTCGTATGCATAAATTCAAATTGAATTGCATGTAATTACTCATTCACACACAACCCTCTAGCAAAAGATTTACATGTATCATGACAGATAATACATATAGTAACATACCATTTCATAACGAAATAATGACAACCTATGTAATTTATTAAATACATAAATATCCATAAACACACAAACAATTATAAAGCATGAATTGTAGATAACCCATAATCAAACACATTAATTAACAAAGTAACATGTCATTTTAATACATAGTTGGTACTTATATTTGGTATGAACATCATTGACTACATGCAGACCTTCCATGAACCTCCCAGCCTTAGACTACATTGTTCATCACTCTCAATGGTGTTTCACCCCTGAGATAGGACTAAACTCCACCTGGGTAAAGGGATTCCTAACTAGGCTATGGCTCATGGACAATAGGAAATAATCTGTCATGATGCTCTCTCAACCAATATATTGTAGTCCCTCATTCCCCACATACCTGTCCCACCCAAGGAAGTGTGCACCTTCTCTGCTCCATAGTCCCTCGGCTACACCACTTCCCTTCCAGGGCTTCAACAACAAGCCGGATAGAAAGTCTCCGAGCACCATAGCTGTAGTTTAGCACCTTCAAGAAGTCGATCCACAACAATCCTCCCACTTAGAGAATTTCTCATAGGCCTGAAAACCCACTTCTTCAATCTCTCACGGGCCTGACAACCCGCTTCTTCAATCCCGCTCCCACGCTAACCAACTACACAGAAAGGAATAGTCATGGATATGGGTTCTGGTATAGTGAAATGGTTGTTCGAACTACAAGACTTGGAAAATGGAAAAATGGTCATGGAATCATGGCTGAGTGATTTTCAGAATGAAGGTAAGCAATTTCTTCCCCAAAAATGATGGTCTTCTCCCATGGGAAAGTCTCGTCATAAATGATTTTGTTTCCCAACTAAGTTGAGTCCCGACAATAAGTATGCATGTCCCCAACGGGACACTTGTCATGCTGGAAGTTACTTTTGGCCACTTGTCCCTGACTTTAGGACTTAGGATAAAATAATTATCCTTACTTTATGTCTTAAGGAAATATTAATATAATATTCCCTTTTTGGCTTTCCCTTTTCCTAATCAGTGGAATTCAGTCCCCCTTCTCTTTTATCATGGTTAGTTTGCGTGTAGCGATATATTTTATATTAATCATGAGACATGTACAAAATAGGCACACTAGCCTTTCTCATCTAGGCATTCTAGCCTAATTCGAAAACATAAGAATCCAGCTTATAATACCAGCTCACTAGCCTATAAATGCATATTATATACATCAAGGTTCGCTGACCTGAATACTATGCACACTTTAGTTACTATGCACTGTATTCACTGGCCTCAAGGTTGCATGCTTTTTAGTTACTGCGCACTATATTCACTGACCTCAAGGTTGTGCGCTCTTTAGTTACTGTGCGCATACCCTGAAATGTGAGCATTACAACACTTTACTGCATAGTACCTTAGCGCACTATGCCCTGATAGATGCATTACCAAAATGATTCCAAAAACAACTCACCAACTTAAGTATGCTTGTTTATATTTAATATTGGGTTCGACCGAGGGATGTTACACACACATCATCAGATCCTTATCTCAGAAGGATTTACTTAAAGAAATATCTAGGGGACATATGGCATAGATCCGTGAACTCGAGATAAAGTTCCAAAGTGATTCTCAGCTGTCAATCTGAGGGGCCACATGTCGTCAGATCCATAGCTCCGGGTAAAAGCACATAGAGGAGGATGAGGTTTGAGATTTGTCTTTCCCGGAGACCGGAGTCTCGAAGGGATCGTAGCCATCAAAATCAGGAGGCCACACATCATTGGATCATCAACTCCAGGTAAAATCACATAGAGGAGCCAAAGGAAAAGGAACTAGCACCCGAACCCTAGAGCACCAAGTTCGTGGCAGCTGTCAGCACAAACAAGTGGCATCCTTCTAGCACTGATGCATGGCACTCATTTCAAGAGTTCTAGACATACTTTATTCCTATTTTCGAGTGACATAGGTCACCTCTTCATCCGCGAAATATTAGCATGGTGAAGACAGTCCTCCACATCAGATCATCCTCCGAGAGTTTTTATTGTTCAGTGCCAAAAGTAGTGACCCATCCCAAGGCACACTTTTGGTAGATCCTAAAGTTGGTGGGTGATTAAATATTGGCAGTGGTGCTAAATCTAGAAGGTGTGCCTAGATCTCAAATCAGGACCAGATCTATGACCAAAGTCCATTGCGGGGACGCAACATACTCGGGTGAAAAGTTTATTGAGAAGTCCTACAATTGAAACCATGGTAAGGCGAAAGTGCTACGTTGCAAAAGGTGGTGGATTGCAGGCCCAAAAGCGGTCTAAACGTAAACCACTTATGAGAAGCCCCACAATCACATGTTTATATGGAGTTCTATTCGAGAGAAGCACATGGCCACCCCTTGATCTTTAAGCCACATTGAGTCTTCGAGGAAAATCAATTAATGGAAGGTAGGTTTGGTGGTTGAAACCTCGGCTCACTCCATAAATGGAAGGCATGGAAGGCTCGACCATGGGGACTGAACTGTCAGCCTGTGGTACCCTTGTGGACATATTTTCTTGCAGACCCATACTGATTTGAGCTCGTGTCTAACAAAGGGATACATGCACAGTCTGAAAGAAGACTGCTCAGATGTAATGCTTTGAATGTAGTAATTAGATCACACTCCTGATGGTCAGGGACTCATCTGAGTATAAATAGTTAGTTTTGATATTTTGTTATGGTCATCAACTAGTTGAGCATAGCTCTCTATTGTATAATGTTTTGATACCAGAATTGTTCTCTCGTTATGTATCTAATTTGAGACTTTCACATTAATATAATTCAACCTCTTTTCATCTCTGTAAAAAGCTGTGCTAAAACACGGGAGTGGCGGATCGAGTCAAGGGTTGTGATTCTATTGTAATGCAGGTTTGATTACAATGGTATGATGACCGGTTTTAGTCAGCTTCCTTGTTATCTTATTCCCTCTCACATTGAATGACTCGGGCATGGAGGATCCAATCGAGTTGTTGTAGTTGCATGATAATGTAGGTTTGATTATTATGCTATTGTGACTTTTTTGTTTGGACATATTTCAGTGTCTGGAGCTTGAGCTCAAGAGTGCTCTTGAGTCTGAGTTTTTATTGACGAAGATGCTTGAAAGCCTTATGCCCATATCATTCTTGTTCACCCCTCTCACTAAGTCTTCGCTCTTCTCACACTTAAACTCAAATCAATGACTGAAGTTAATGAGGCCCTCACTTCCCTGTGCATTACTTGTCCATTTCTATGTTGAAATCATTCATGTATTGAGTTTTCCTCATTTGACCTCCACTCACATAAATCAAACATCGACCAAACATTTCTGATGGGTACTGGGCTTATCCACCCACAATCTGAGGATGAATCTCAATCCTAACACAAAGATATTTGAGTGGGTTTCCCTCATTTATCAGTGACGAGATACAATATGATGACCCTTGTTGAGGAAAATATATGAATTGATCTTATTCAAGCATTTTCATACTTTACCTGGCTAAATCAAAGTAGACAGGAATATCACGCTATGTTTATAGCCAACAAAAGTAACATCCTAACTCACAAGTATTAATTACGAGTGCTTAGGATAGTCTTTTATTCAACAAAAAGCTTGCTGGAAATTCAATTTTTATGTAATTTTCTGAATATAACAGTTGCTGAAATAAATGTAGGAACAAAAATACAGACACCAAGATGATAATCAAGATAGATGAGACATAAAGAAATCCTTTATTTCATTCCAATTCACCAAAGAGTCATTTTCTTTACAAAATCTCATACAAAAATCTTGGACCAAAGTTAAACTTAGACATCCTCGATGGAACATACAAAAGGAACTCTGACAGAAAACCAAAACTGAACTCTAAAGTATGGATCATCTTGCCATAGATTGCTACCCACTCGACTCTGCACAATAGCTTTTATCAGTCATGAAAATTAATTCACAAACAGACAAGTCTACATAGACTATTAAATATAGATCAACACCTTTGAAGAACAAGTGTCTGAATGATTTGATTCAACCCTGAATATTGTTGTCTACAATAAGACCCTGCTATCATAAAACAAAATTAGGCTATGAGGAATATATGAATGAATGAAAACCTTAGCATGCTTCTGCTTCTATCCTCCTCCTATTCCTCTCTTACTTTTTTCTTTTAATAAATTAGAGTTGGTTGAAGAAGTTGAACCAATTCATTAGTTAAGTTAATTAAAAGAATCAACTAAATTTAGTTAGGGGGAAATGTAATAATTATAATAAAGGGTCATAATTGAGTAATAACTAGTAGGTGGGACCCTTTGTAACTCCCTTTGGTGCATAACAATCATAAAAATCATAACATAACCATTAGTTAAGCAAAAGACACCTCCTTGTGCCTCCCATCAACATATTCACTTTTGGCAATTTAAAAATCATGAAATTTGAAATTATTTCAAAATAATACTCATATATCCAAAATAAACATGTTGTCCAAAGATCCATGAAGTCAACTGTCATGAAACAATAGATAACATAAAACTCAAAATCCATATTTCCTAGTTTGTGACACAACCTTTCCTTGGTTACTGCTATCACCTCTCTATTTTCCTGAATTTTCCTTAGGATATGCAGAGTCTTTAGGCTTAATATCGTTGATCACATGGGAACAATCATCCCTCAAATGCATCCAGGAAGACACATATTTTTCAGAGTCATTGGAGGGTGAGGAAGGGGTGACAATGCCTTTTCCTTTATCAAGTGCATGGACGGATTTAGTCTTCAATCTCTTGCTAGCATGGGAGGATTTCACTGGCGAGTGGTTAGGGGAAGCTTGGACAATGGGGCTCAAAGGTGGAGGAGAAGACAAGGACAAGTTGGACCAGCCACGATATTGGGAGACTTCCGGGTAGACAATCTCTTTCCATCCATCATTTTTAGTGACCTCGGGTTGTAATGAGACATGAGGATGTACAGGGATGTCAGGTTCTTGCATGCGGGGCTTGGAAAGGAGGCCACTTAGGCCTAGGTTGGACTATTCCCTGCCCAATCCAATTAAATAATTTGACATGAAACAATTGTCCAATCTTCTGAATCAATGTCAAATTGTATGGAGAACTTGGGCCTTCTTGGGCCTCAGTTCCAATTACCTCTACCTCTGTTTCCTTGGCCATGGCTACCTTGATTGAAAAAACTCATCCTACATGCATGATCAATTAGCAAATAGTATTGTAAATAACCATACATGACAACTCTTAAAAATATGAAATATATTTGGCTTAGAATGTATCAGACTCATGCAATCCAATCCATACAAATTGTTTTACTGTTAATCAACAAGTAGGGGGGTGAAACAGGGTCCTGGTATATGTGAGGGGTTTGTAATGAGCTAAAATATGATATAATGAAAGGGGAGAAGAAATGGTCATTGCTCAATGGAAACAACAATCAACTGTAAAGAAAACCAATAAAACCTCACTGCAATCCACACAAGACACTGCCACTTTCATCCATTTTAACACATAAATTCTCTTGACTATAATCAATCTCAGAACAAGGAGTGAAAAAGGAATATGAGAGGTGACAGGGTTTGTAATTAGCGGAAAGTGAAATAATGGAAGGTAAGGAGGACAATTAGTATTCATGGAATTAATTAAGTGATCCATAAAACATTCTGTGAAAGGAGATGCATCAACCATCAATGACTTGACTAAATAATAATTTATGTGTATTTAACAAGTTCACTATTCATAATCAAATGTCCAACACAGTGCCATCAAAAAACAATGGGCATCCTATACAATTTGCAAGAGGTTATGTTCCCTTCATTAACATACTTTTCATTTTATAACAATTTACGCACATTACCCATTTCCAACATGTAACTATCAAAATCAACCACTGCCCATGCATTTCTTCAATCACAATAATACTTCAAAGGTTATGTTTTCAAATTAACAATGAAATCACTATCCTGCAATCAGGCTTATCATTTAAATGCAATAATATTCGTTAAACATGTATAGGTAGTAACCAAAATAATCAAGACTAGATCACCACACCCGAAATGATAATTAATCATACAACCATCAATCACAATTTAGACACAAGCTATGCACAGGGTAATTTTTCCTAGGCAATGTGGTTCTGCCACTGTAAAAAAAAACAATTCAATGTGACTTAAAAGCTGGACCACCCATCCAACACGACTGTCATCAACAACATGCCTGCTTAAACCTGTGGTCAATTGCAATAAATAAACATTCTTAAAACTCTTTGGGTATCCCTGAGTGTGAAAACCAAGCTATCCATACCACACACAGTGCACAACTAACAAAATCCCACAATGCAACATTTCCACTTAGCACAAAAAACACACAGTCATGGTAATAACTCAACATATCAGCTGAGCCATCGATTTAATATAAGATTTCTTGGATTTAGTCCCACCATGATATACTATGCCGTGCACACTTAGGTCTATACAACCAACAAGAACAAGGATGTAGTAGATATACTTTCTATAGTTATTCGGTCCAATGATCATTTGGCCCCAAGAAAACAATAGTTACCATGCCCAATATTTCTTTTTGCAAAATACCATACACACAACGTGACATATGTGAGTAACACCAAGCATTTGTAACCAATGCCAGCTATCATCCAAAAATTATTAGTGAAAATACTAGTGACTATATATCATCCAAACAATTTTCCATTGTTGCAGAAAATCAATCAATCGAACAAGCTGTGGTAGCTATGCATAACCACGCATCCAATCGAATCGGGGCAGAGGCCCTTTCTAGTAACAATACTGAGCTATTAACATAAGGAGGGTGGTTGTATCTTTTGAAAGTGCAATTGGAAACAAAGGGTTTATCCTTATCATCATAGATGCAATAACTAAATTCTAAAACAACATGACTTCCATACGACCAACTGGGTGAATTCGTATTCACAAGTAATCGACCAAACATTCGATTCACAATAACCCGTAGCAACTTGACAGGCACGCCAATCTCCTTTACAAAATTTGAGACCAGAGGGTTACGGGTCTACTCTATAGACAACACCAGGGAACATAGCCAACTCCTTGTAATGGTGGAAATTTCAAGGCCAAGGGTGTGCACACAGAGAGAGACATGATTCATTTGTGGACATGTAACAATCCATGGCAGGGGGCCAAGAAAAGGGTGAGGCTCTCATTCAACTGGGAAATTTATTTAATGCACACAGGGTATAACCCTCATGTTCTTCATCCAAACTACCACAATACTGAGGTGAAGATAGGGCCAAGTTAAGAACATAACACTCACTTGGTGACCCTTAGCGGTGGAAACAACTAATGTCGAAGTGAAACACAACATAGTGATGCAGAAAACCTTTGACCATTAAAACCATGAAATCTAGAGACTGGATTAGTGACAGTGCGTGAATATAACTATCCACCCAAAACTAAACAAAAACCCTCCAACCAAACAACAATGATAACAAAGAACTATCACCCAGGAAGACCAGTAACCTCGACGAACTAAAAAATGTTACACAAAGAACCATTCACTCTTCATTTCCAGAACCCAAATTTCACACAGTTGCAACACATAGGAAACAAAAAAACATACACTTGAGCCAGTAATAATTTCATAACCAGAGAAAAATCATGAATGGAAAAAAAAAGACATACCTGTAATCGAATTCCTTAAAATGAGAGCTGGCCGAGCGGTTCCTTCCTGCTAAAATTTTAGAGCATAACCACAACAACAAGATTGAACAATAGCCCAACTAGGGTGGATGCCAATGGGAGGAGTAAAGGTGATGTGCTGTAAATGGATGTCGCCTCCACCCACAATTCATTAATTCAACAATACATGCCAACGAGCCCTCCATTAACATCATCAATCAACATGTTATCGCATATTCTTGCAGGGGGATGTTTTTCCTTTGGATTTGGACTTTGGGTGACAAAATGTGAAAGAAGGGGGCTTAAAAACCCACTAATGTGTGTCATCCAAAGTCAGGGGGAATTCTTCTAAGGCGTGAACATATTGGGACATCGGAGAATTTGCTTTGAGAATTTTGAAGTGAGGAAGGTGCACAATGCCCAAATCCCCGAGAAACGAAGTCCCGAAACATTCGGGGATAGAGCCCCAGGTCACAATGGAGAATGCCACTTTAGGAATTTTGAGGTGAGGAAGGCAAGAAATGACCAACTCCCCGGGAAGCGTAGTCCTGAAGAATTCGGGGATAGAGCACCAGGTCATAGCATAGGTCATATTGGAGGGGAGATAGCACTCGCTAAGCTCCAGTTTGGGAGTTCGGGAATCAAGAGAGTTGGGAATGGCTCACATCAAAGCACCCAAATCCTGAAGTTTCAAAGCCCTCGAGAGTGGGCCCAAGGTCACAACCCGATATCATGTGGAAAGGTTGGCACGCATCACGAGGAGCCTCAACTGTCGGATGGAAAGAAAGCCTGATCGTTGATCCAAGTAGGGAGATTTCATGAAATTAGGAGTCAGGGATTCTGTTGTCAAGTTATATGAGGATTCCTGAAGGATGAAATCCCGAAGTGCCTATGGAGATAAGTGTTGGATCATGAACCGAGGTCGCATGCAGGTAAAGGTGCATAATTCACGTAATCTACACCAAGGGCTGAAACACCAGTGTTGGCCGTAGAAAAAGGCTACCACATTTTCCAGTTTCCAAGTCAACTCGGCCTTGTTCTGATCCCGATGAAGAAATTAATGAAAGTGGGGGGAGGTGGTTGGAATATCATCTCTCCCCCATGAATGGAAGGTTAGAAAGTTCTAACTATGTAGGCAATTTGTCAGCCCAGACAGTTTGATCTTGCATCTGATAGGGGAAGACGTGTGCAGAAGAGATTGTATGCATAGTCTGACTGAGAATATGCAGCGCCGTGGAAGCTCGAGCATGCCTCTACTGTTGTTTACACAATTTTTGAGTATATGTATGCAATTTTTATATTTTGTAAAGGTTGATGGTTGAGCTGTGTTCCCGCATTGTAAAGTTTTTTTTAAAGCACTCTGGTTATATAGTTATGTGATTCAATATGAGACTTCTGGTTTAATGAAAGTCAACGTCCTGTTTCCATGATTTATTGCCTCTGATACTAAATGTTCATGATTGAAGGATTCATATGGATGTTTATGACCGAGTTGTAATGGATGTTGGATTATAGCCCGGTTATAGCATTTTCAGTCTCCTGAACTCTGAAACCAAGATCTTTTTTTCTGAGTTTTTCTTCCTTAGGTTGCTGGAAGAACTGTTGTCCAGAGCATTCATTTTCAATTTCTCCTTAATTTATTCCTCCTTCTCACCCTTAATACAACTTACAGACTGAAGTTGAATTGAGACCTCGTTTGCGGGTGCATGTTGGTCTAGTTTTCTGAGTTAAAACTATATTATACTGAGCCTATGCCCATTCAAACCCCTTTAAATTATTCATCATGACATACAAACTGATGGGTATTGGGCTTAGCTCTGCTGCAATATAGAGGTCACTTCTGGTGCTAACATTTCTGGCGTCATTTTCAAGGACGAATTGAAGCTTTTCCCCGGGTAGAATGAAAACGAGTTTATGATTCTGAAGGTGCATCAAACATTAGAACCATTGAAGATTTCATTTACACCTGGTGACTCCACTGTGGTGACTCCACTATCTAGATTACATTGTTTCAGTGTGACTGCCTCTGGCTACACCTAGAGTCCCCTGGGAAACAAAGATCATATATGGTCTTTGATGGTGAACAAAGACCAAACACACTCATTATGCATATCATTCACCTGGTGACTCCATGATTAAAGGATCGACTGGTGACTCCACTGGTTCAAAATGGAAAGAATCCTAGCTCGAAGGTTTGCTCCTTTTAATTTTTCTGATGTTCCTGGTTTTCCTAATGTTGTCCTTATTGTGGATGAATGGGGTGATTATTTGCCCATATTTAGAGAGAGTAAAGAAGACAATCATTCTCAGCATCTTTATAAGTTTCATGAACTCATGAATCAATGGAAGATACATCATGAGTATGTATTATTAAAAATGTTCATGATTTCATTAGCAAGAGATGTTTGTGAGTGGTATCATTCCTTACCCCCTACGAGCATTTCCTCCCTGAGAAAATTTCATGCAGTTTTCAATAGGCACTGTCAAAAGTTTTATTCCTCTGAGTTTATTTGTCAGAATTGTTGTGAGGAATATGAGGACCATGAGGAGGAAGAAGATTCTTTGGGTAGGCTGATGGAGCTGGTAAAATCACACTCTGCCGAAACAGAAAGGTTCAAATTTGAGGAAAGCGCAGAGGATTTTCCAGTCCTTGAAGCAGATGTTCTTGGCAGCTCTACTAAAGATGATGATGAAGATTTCATAGATGTAGAAGCCTTGCATTCTAATCCTAATGTGCCTGCTATTTCAAGCTTTGATGATTATTCATATGACAAGAAGTAGAGCCTTGCTTCACAATTTACTGACATGGGGAGCAGCTAGCCTATATATGACAAATATGAATCAGATTCTGAGCTAGATATGCAGGATTTACAAGAGCATACAATAGAGCCTTATCCTATATTCATTAAATAAAAATATTATGAGGAAATCAACCATCCTAAGTAGCATGATGAAGAGAAGAGCTGTCCCACGGTTCCCGTTTATGATGATTATGAATCTGATCCTTGGGAGAGATACAAAGAAGAAAAGGAGCCAGAGGGGCAGTGTATCTCCTGTCTAGAGACTGTTAGTGAGAAACCATCACCCGGGGCTAGTCAAAACGCATTGACTGTTCAACCACTTATGCTTACCAGAGATAGTCATCCCTGTGTGAGCAGCTGTGGAGTAGAACGAGCTGCCTGTTAAAATTTTTCTGGATTTTTCCACTCATTCTATGAGCCTCTCAGCGAGTACTTGGAGTGGAATTTCCTTCATATCTTGGAGCCTCCCAACTTTAACTCAACCTCAGCCTTCAGAGAAAATATGAAGGATGTAATCGTTCTGCTATCACAGTTGCATCATCTACTATCAATCACTAATAGAATAAAAGAGCTTCCAGTTAGGAAGTTACTTGAATGGCTATGGTGGAAATTTTCTTTCACCTAGCACCATGTAAAAACCAATTAGTTTAGGATTGTACATAAATAAGCTCCTTGGAGCATGTGTGTTTATTTTTCATTTTTTACTTATCAGCCTGTATTCCTTAGCAGGGTGTTTTGAGCTTGACTTCATAGCCCAATCCAGAAGGTGACTAGAACTGCAAAATGAGTTCTTAGAGACTCACAAGGGGGAATTTATCCCCCATGGAGCCTAATGTTATCAAATATTCTTGCAGGGGTATGTTTTGCCTTTGGATTTTTCCCTTGGGTGACAAAATGTGAAATAAGGGGGCTTAAAAACCCACCAATGTGTTTCATCCAAAGTCAGGGCACATTGTGCTAAGGCGCACACATATCGGGACATCATAGAATTCCACTTCAAGAATTTTGAAGTGAGGAAGGCGCGCAACGCCTGATTCCATGAGAAGCGAAGTCCCAAAACATTTGGGGATAGAGCCCCAGGTCACAACGGAGAATTCCACTTTGGGAATTTTGAAGTTAGGAAGGTGCACAACACCCGACTCCTTGAGAAGAGAAGTCCCAAAATATTCAGGGATAGAGCCCCAGATCATAGTAGAGGTCATATCGGAGGGCAACTAGTACTCACTAGGATCCAGTTTGGGAGTTCAGGAATCAAGAGAGTTGAGAGTGGCTCACATCAGAGCACTTGAAGCCCAGAGTCATGAAGCACTCGAGAGTGGGCCCAAGGTCATAGCCTGAGGTCATGTGGAAAGTTTGGCACCCATCGTGTGGAGCCTCAACTGTCATATGGAAAGAAAGCCCGACCATTGATCTAAGTAGGGCGATTTCGTCAAATCATGAGTCAGGGATTCTGTTGTCAAGCGATATGAGGATTATCGAAGGAAGAAATCTCGAAGTGCCCGTGGAGATAAGCGTTGGGTCCTGACTCGAGGTCGTATACAGGTAAAGGTGAAAGGTTCACGTAAGCTATGCCAAGGGACAAAATGCCGGTGTTGGCCGCAAAAAAAGGATGCCACATTTTCCAGATGCCAAGTTGACCCAACCTCGTTCTGATCCTAATGAAGAAGTTAATGAAAGTAGGGGGAGGCGGTTGAAACATTGTCTTTCCCCCATGAATGGAAGTTTAGAAAGGTCTGACCGTGTAGGCAATTTGTCATCCCAGACAGTCTGAGCTTGCATATGACAGGGGAAGGTGTGTGTAGAAGAGACTGTATGCATATTCTGATTGAGAATACACAACATCATGGAAGCTTGATCACTCCTTTGTTGTTGTTTACAAAATTTTTAAGTATATGTATGCATTTTTGATATTTTGTAAAGGTCGATGGTTGAGCTGTGCTCCCGCATTGTAATGTTTTTTTCAAAGCACTTTGGTTATATGGTTATGTGATTTGATCTGAGACTTTTGGTTTAATGAAAGTCATCTTCATGTTTCCATGCTTTATTGTGTTTGATACTGAATGTTCATGTTTGAAGGATCCACATGGATGTTTATGACTGAGTTGTAATGGATGTTGGATTATAGCCCGGTTATAGCGTTTTTAGTCTCCCAAACTATGAAACCAAGAATATCTTGTTTTATGAGTTTTTCTTCCTTAGGCTGCTGGAAGACCTATTGTCTAGAGAAGTCCTTTTCAATTTCTCCTTAATTTCTTCCTCTCGCTCACCCTTAATACAACTTACTGACTGAAGTTAAATCGAGACCTAGTTTCCGGGTGCATGCTAGTCCAGTTTTCTGAGTTAGAATGATATTATCCTGAGCCAGCACCCAGTCGAACCCCTTTAAATTATTTATTGTGACATACAAACTAATGTGTATTGGGATTACCTCTGCTGCAATCCATAGGTGACTTCTGGTGCTAACACAACCCATACATCGAGACCATCACCACATTTAAAACCAATAGACCATACCACCTTTCTAACTTAAGCCATAGCATAATCCAAGTTCCATATAACAATTCACATAACCATTAACACTATGATCTTGCCAAATGTGCCATCAACATTCCATACCATATGTATATTAAACATATAACTCAATTAAATCATATAATCATCACTTGTTAGCTAGAATTTAACAATAATCATAAAGTGTTTTTATGCATGTAGTATAGTTAGGATAGATTTTAAATCTTCCCCTTGCAATTGTTTGTCATTTCTTTTAAGTTATTCACATGTGATATTGCAGAACTAGGTCCCCTTCCCCTGCATTTGTTCTAGTATTTTACCTCTCTCAAAACTTCCCTTCATGTAATTTTACTAACATGTTTGTTATGCAGGTGCAATAAGAACAAACAACAATGACATTAATGAATATCATAGGCTGTAGTAACATAAGGAATCAACCTTTCATAAGCTCAATTTATAACCAATAACCATAAGATATTCATCAACCATGTGAGTTGTGTCACACATCATCTCAACCTAAAAAATGAACAGATCTGCTCTCCTATAGTTCAAGGGGGTCCCACCTACTAGTATTATTTATTTTTTATAATAATAGGCTTTAGCAATAGTTTGCGGGAAAAACTTCGTTGACAATTTCAATCATCAACAACCATAAGACATTAGAAGAAACCATAAGGCACACTAAGTGTTTTTATGAGAAACAAAGGGGAAGGCCGGCTTTCCAAAAGGATTTGGAAGATAAGATCAAAAGCAAGGTGGAACAGAGGAAGAAGGGAGTTAAGCCACCATTTTTCTGAAATAATGTGCAAGGACATAAAACTCTCCTAGAGCCCAGAATGTCGAAAACAGTGGGACAAAAGTCATGGAAACAACCTATGTAGAGTTGGGGTTGTGGCAGAAATGATGTGCACGGATATTTCCCCCAAAGAGGTGATAAAGTGAAGATTGCACATAGTGTACAACAAGCTGCGACAATAGAGGATGTGGGTAGAAATGTGCCAAGGATTTACACCGTGTTGGATAAAAGTAGGCTAAGTTTCATTCACACATGATCAAGGTGGAAGGTAAGATCGATGACCAACCCATTTCTATTTTAATTGACTCAGAATCTATTCATAGTTATCTAGATCCTAAGATGGTGGAGAGATTCCATTTTCTAAGAAGAAAGCTTGGAAAACCTTGGTTGGTGCAATTAGCTACAGAAGAAAAAATAAAAATCAATGAGATGGTTAAGGCATGTCCACTGGAGATGGATGGATTGCATACAAAGGCTAATTTTAATATTATACCTTTGGATTTATATGATTGTTTCATTAGCATGGATTGGTTGGATAAGGAACATGTTGTCCTGGATTGTTACAATAAGACATTTACTTGCCTATATGAGAAAGGAAATTTAAGGCCAGTTCAATGAATTCCAAGAGCTGTGACTATCAGAGAAGTTCTGAATTTGCAGTTGAAGAAACACTACAGGAAAGGATCTCAGGTATTCACAATGCACATAGAAGAGGAACCTAAGGATAAAGTGCCAAGTGTGGAAGACTATGTAGTATTGAACGAGTTTAAGGATGTCTTCAAGGAGATATCAAGATTTCATCCAAAAAGAGATATTGACTTCTCTATAAATATGATGCCGGGAGTAGCACCTATGTCCAAGACTCCTTATAGGATGAGTACACTAGAGATGAAGGAGTTACGGATGTAAATTGAAAGGATTATGAAGAAGGGGTATATACGCCCAAGTGTGTCACCTTGGGGTGCACCGATTTTGTTCGTAAATAAGAAGGATGGTACGCTGAGACTTTGTATTGACTTTAGGAAGTTGAACAAAGTAACATTAAAGAATAAGTATTCTTTGCCAAGGATAGATGACCTATTTGATTAGTTGAGAGGCACGTGAATATTTTCCGAGATAGATCTCAGATCTAGTTATCACCAAGTGATAATTAAGGTAGAAGACATCAATAAGACTTCCTTCATAACAAGGTATGGTCATTATGAGTTTACAGTGGTGCCATTTGGGTTGTCGAATGCACCAATTTTCTTCATGTATTTAATGAATGGAGTTTTCCGAGATTACTTGGATAAGTTCGTCATCGTATTTTTGGATGACATCCTTATTTACTCAAAGTCTGAGGAAGATCACGAGAAACACTTGAGGATAGTGTTGCAGGTGTTAAGGGAGAAACAAATTTAGGCAAAGTTGAACAAGTGTTCATTTTATCAATGACATATTCATTACTTGGGTCATATTATTTTAGAAGAAGGAATAGTTGTGGACCCTGTGAAAATAAAATCCATTGAGGAATGGAGGACACCAAGAAATGTCATAGAAGTGAGATCCTTTATGGGACTAGAAGGGTACTACAAAATATTTATTGAAGGATTCTCACATATTGCACATCCAATCACATCCCAACAAAAGAAAGGTGCATGATTTGTATGGTCTACAGATTGTGCAAGGAATTTCCAACACTTGAAGAATTTCTTAACAAGTGTTCCAATTTTAAGAATTGTTGATCCAAATGCAGACTTCGTTGTGTGCACGGATGCATGCAAGGAATGTATTGGTGGATTCTTGATTTAGATTGGATATGTGGTGTGCTACAAGTCAAGGAGGTTGAAAGAGAATGAAAATATCTATGCTACACATGATTTATAGTTGGAAGCTATAGTGCATGCTTTGAAGATGTGGTGGCATTATCTCATGGGTAAGAAATTTGAGCTGAGAACAGAACATTGTGCTTTGAAGTATTTGTTTGGAAAACTAAGTTTGATGTCAGACAATGCAGGTGGTTAGAGTTTTTGAGTGAGTATGACTTTGACATAAATCCTATCATAGAAAAATAAAACAAGGTGGGTGACACACTCAGCAAGAGGATCCATGAGATGCATGCTACAACCATTAGCATGTACCATATGGATTTTCACAACAAAATTTTGGAAGTTTCCAAAGAAAATATGTGCTATATGGATATAAGTACAACCTTAAAACAAGGTATGTCCCAGTTGGAATTTGAAGGTTATGAGCTTAGAGAGGGTGTGATCCTCATGTATAGACTCAAAGTCTATGTATCAAATGATCAAGAGTTGAAGAACTTGATTTTGTCAGAGATGCATAAGGTTCCTTATGCTGGACATCTAGGTTACCAAAAGACAATTTTTGCAGTCAAGAGCAATGCTTTTGGCCATGTATGAAAAAGGAATTTGTGGATTTTATTGTGAGATGTCTCGAATGTCAGAAGGTCAAGGCTGAGTACAAACATCCAACTGGTTCACTACAACCCTTTCCCATTCCTCAATGGAAGTGGGAATTTGTGACCATGATATTCATAACTAAGTTTCCTAGGACCGCTAAGCAATGTTATTCTATTATGGTGGTGGTGGAAAAGTGTTACACATCAAAATTACTCACTCCAATGATAACCTATTGTCGTCATTGTCAATGTCGCAAGTGTTGCATTTTGGCTGCACTTTTCGCAAGTTTTGAAAACAAAATACTATCATATTTCATGTGTCGTGTCTGGAATGACATTACAAGAACACTTTAAGACACCTTCAAAGACTAGTTTAAGAAGGAGAAATCACTTGATAAAGAGTACAAAGCCTTTACTATGGAAAAATCCACTCAAAAGTCATTTTTGAAGGGCAATGCTCCCCTACCCACTGTCAGGGAGTGCTAGTGCTCCTTGAACTCCTTTGGGGGAGAGTTGCAATGCTCTGTGTATCCTTTTGGGGGAGCGCTGGCCTGTTTAAAGGAGTCTTGGATTGTTGAGGAAAATCAAGGATAAATCCCCCTCATCTCTGGATTTAGTTGGATTCAAATCTGAGGTCAAATATGGATCTTAGGGAGGATCCAGAACTGATGGAGAAAGATCCTCAACCTATCCCAAAAATCTCTAAGGTGGTTGGGCCTCTCCAAGCCTATATAAGGAGGCCTCTTCATGGTGAAAGGGAGAGACATGGAAGGCATCAAACTTATGATCTCATAAGGAAGATATTAGTGAATCATATTCATTTTTTGGATCATTTGAGCAAAGAGTTTGGACAAAGAGAGCTTGGTGAAGCTGCTGCTGATCCGTAGGATCTTTTAATGACTATGGTTGATTTTTAATTTTGCATGTGTTAATTAACCATTTGAGAAAACTTAATGAAAGAATGAGGAAAAGAGAGGAATTATGATAGCCATATACACATATGAAGATCTGAAATGAAGTAATAAACAACAAACCATAACACGAGGATTGATAACAGAGTTCGTCACAACTTTGCCTACGTCTTCGGGCCTTTGTGTCTATGGGGGAGGCTTTTTTATTTCTGTTCAAAAGCTCAAAAGTACATCACAGCAGTGCCAATTGGCTACAAGACCAATCTAGTCATGTTCTTCCAGATCTCTAGAACCCTGCAGAGAAAATGACAGGCAAAATGAATGTCCAGAGCTCCCAAAAATGGCCCGCAAGCATCTGCTCCTCAATAGCTTCCCTGCATAAAAATGGCTTTGGCTTGGCTTCCCTTCAGCACAACTCTGCCTTTTTCTATCCTCCATGGCCTCCAACAGGCTTGGGTTTTATAGATCTGAAGTTGGTTATCCATTTGCAACTTCCTCCCAAAATTTGGGTTCCAAAAATGCCCAATATCTCCCCAAAATGGAGAAAATCTATTAAAAACAAGCATTAAATAAAATAGAATCCCAAACTTAAACAAAAAACCCATTTTATGTTTATTTGGTCACAACCCCCAAAATGCTCACGCTCCTGGTCATATGGGAGGTGGCCATGTGGCCGGGTGCTCCTCTGTTTGTGCGCTGCCCCCCCTTGCTGGCTCCTGGTCATCGGGCGTGGTATAGGACCACGGGCTTAACAGACTAACTGCGCCCAAATTTGGTCGCTAGAGCCCTGGTTGTATGCACCTTTAGTGGAGGTGGTTACATGATGGAGCGGGACCCTAGGGCTGGCCCTTATCCACTCCTGCGCAAGTTAAACCATGATCACGTCGGGTGTTAAGTGCCAAGGTTGAAACCATGGGCTGGGGCTAAGCCTCAACCCTTTCTGCCTCCGAACAAAGATTTGACCAAATTCAAATAAATAATTTGTCACTTATATAATAAGAAATACCCATGGGGCAGGCGGTTAGACCGGTCCTGCCAGTCCACACCCCGGAGGAGAGGTCGGGGGTTCGAACCCGGTTGGAACCATATAAATTTTATACAAACATGAGCCAACCACAGGGTGCCACATGGCAGCCCATGAATGGGCCACGTGGCACCTCAACACCCAATAGAAAAGTGCCAAGTTTCAAACATTGATTCATCCACCATTTCTCCACGTACCCTGTCCAGGCATTGCCCTGTCACCTGCTGATGTCATCCCATGCCACATGTCACCCTTACAGTTGGTGACATGTTTCACCCATAGATTGGTCCAGTTGTTTGTCGTATGCCACATCACCTACAACATGTCGTCCCCAGAAGCTACCACGTCAGTTGTACAGTCGTACGACCTATACAGTCAGCCTTCCACGTGGCACTATACGAACTGTACAGTCATCCCCTTTTTTTTTTCCTTGTTTGGGTTTTTCGACAAAACACGATATCTTTCGCATACAGAGCCCGTTTGACAAAGTAAATATATGACCGGAATCAGGAAGACGAGATGGACGTAATGGCGATGGTTTCTTCGTATTCCGAGCACTTTAATTTTTGATCCCTTTTAAGCCCTGTCAGGCTTCTGGATCCGATTCTGGATCACACCTCCCCACTAAAATACCTTTTGGTCCCAAAAAGGTTACTGACCAGTCAACAAGCTCGGGATAGGCCACTCGACTTTTCCTCTGTCCTTGAACTCTGTCCTGTGCACCTGTCTCATCAAGATCAACTGTAACACAATCATGATAACTAACAGTATATTGTTAGCCATTTGAACCCTATTACATCTTACTCAAGCCACTACCATCCATGTAGACAACATTACTAATGATAACATCAAAAATATGACTGCAAATGAGCTGACATACTTCAAATATTTGCATGACATGAGCTTATCTTGAAGCAACTTATGATTGCTTTTCCATTCAACAATCATTTCTTTTTCTTGCTTAAGATCAATTATTTCATTTGAAACAATTATTGGTTTGTTTCTTTCTTGCACTGCCTTCTTTAATTGTTCCATTGTTTGAAGTCTTTTATTTTCTTTAGCATGATGAACATGAACCACATAATCTTGACCTGCTTTAGTGAATTGATATTGATTCTTTGTCCTGTAGAAGATTGCCTTACGATCATATAAGTATGGACTACCTAAGACCATTCCACATTCTCTTAATGACACTACATCACATGTTACTTCGTCCACATACTTAGATGAAATTGCAATTTTGATTGTGCACTGCTTTGTTATGTGCATTTGATGATGATTTCTTATCCATTTAAGTGTGTAAGGATTATGATGTAGTTGTGTTTTTAATCCCAATTGCTTAACCAATTCTTCTGAGATTAGATTAGATTGAGTTCCGCTGTCGATTAATGTGTCTATCTTAGTGTGTCGCATGATTACCATTATATGAAACAAGTTGCTTCTACAATCAATGTCTTCACCAATTTTACCTGTCATACCAACCAATGATATCTTTGACTCATCACCTGAATCCAATCCCAAATCTGTGGGTTTTGTTGTCATTGCTATTGTTTGTGTTCCCTTCTTTTCCTTGAACCACTTTGGCCTCTTCTCGGGATGCAACTTCCAACATTTGTCCTCATCATGTCCCTCTTTCTTGCAATGCTTGCAAGAGGGCTTTCCTTCCTTCCTCATCACCGCATTTGCATTCTTGCCATGCCTTTTCCTCTTGTCCTCTTTCCTTGAAGACGATGATTCCCCTGAAACACCTGCTTTCCCTGCTTCAATATACGTAGCTTGAACATAAACCTCATCAAGGTTAGTGGGTCCAAACATGAAAACAGTGTTTCTAATATGCGCAGGTAAACCTCCTATATACTTCATAAGAGTTTCTTGTGTTTGTAAAGGGATATCTAACATTAATGCCATTTTTCGAAATCCATTGGTGTATTCTTGCATTGTTTGTCCTTTTCTTAGTTTTAAAGATTTCCATTCAATTAATGTTTTTTCTTTATAACCCAAAGGACAAATTTTTTTCCTAAGTGCAGAAATGAAACTCTTCATGATGGAAATACATTACCCACTTGTTGTGTTCCCTTTTGCAGCTTGCTTTGCCACCAGATGAGAGATGTACTGCAAGTCTCAAAGATGCCAACTTAATTTGTGTGGCCTCATCCTTGATCTATTGCACATTGCATTATACCTCCATCTGCCTGATCCAATTGTCAATTTTTTCTGCATTTACTTCACCATCATATATGGGCAACTCAAATTTGACATCAAGTTTTAACAATGTCATTTCATGTTTATTATTATGAACATTTTTCTTTCCATTAGATTTAGAACTTGAACTTGAAGAAGAAGGAGAAGAAGGAGGTGTTGATGGAGGTGAATGAGGAATTTGAGGATGATCCTCTTCCTCTTCACTTTTTACCTTTGAATATTCACCCAAAACTAGTCTCTTTCGTTCCAAGTAATCTTCGTACAAAACTTTCACCATCTCGGACATAGCAAGGAATGTTTTCCAGAACTCTTTCTCATCCTGAGAAATACCCTCTTCCGATGCTATCTTATCGCTGTGAGAAGCTCTCTTTCTCAATCCAATTAATGGATTCTCTGCAACAATCTCGCCTTCACCATGCTGTAGCTTTTCCCTGGTTAACATGCAAAAATCAAATCCAAACGTCAACTAGCTCTGATACCACTTGATCTATAGGATCTTTTAATGACTATGGTTGAGTTTTAATTTTGCATGTGGTAATTAACCATTTGAGAAAAATTAATGAAAGAATAAGGAAAAGAGAGGAATTATGACAGACATATACACATATGCAGATCTGAAATGAAGTAATAAACAACAAACCATAACATGAGGATTGATAACGGAGTTCGACACAACTTTGCCTACGTCTCCGGGCCTTTGTCTCTGTGGGGGAGGCTTCTTTATTTCTGTTCAAAAGATCAAAAGTACATTGTAGAAGTGCCAATTGGATACAATACTGATCTGTTCATGTTCTTCCAGATCTCTAGAACCCTACAAAGAAAACGACACACAAAACGGATGTCCAGAGCTCCCAGAAATGGCCCGCAAGCGTCTGCTCCTCAATAGCTTCCCTGCATAAAAATGGATTTGGCTTGGCTTCCATTTAGCATAAATCTAATTTTTTCTGTCCTCCATGGCCTCCAATAGGCTTGGTTTTTATAGATCTGATGTTGGTTATCCATCTGCAACTTCCTCCCAAAATTTGGGCTCCAAAAATGCCCAATATCTCCCAAAAATGGAGAAAATCTATTAAAAACAGGCATTAAATCAAATAGAATCCCAAAATTAAACAAAAAACCCACTTTATGTTTATTTGGGAACATCCCCCAAAACACATGCCCTTCTGGTCATATGGGAGGTGGCCATGTGGCCAGGCGCTCCTCTGTTTGTGCGTTGGCCCCCCTCGCTGGCTCCTGGTCATCGGGCGTGGTACAGGACCACGGGCTTAACAGACTAACCGCACCCAACTTTGGTGGCTAGAGCCCTGGTCGTATGCACCTTTAGTGGAGGTGGTTACATGATGGTGCAGGACCCCAGGTCTGGCCCTTATCCACTCCCGTGCAAGTTAAAACGTGATCATGTCGGGTGTTAAGTGTCGAGGTTGAAACCATGGGCTGGGGCTAAGCCCCGAACCTTTCTGCCTCCGAAAAAATCTTTGACCAAATTCAAATAAATACTTTGCCACTTATATAATAAGAAATACCCATGGGGCGGGCGGTTAGCCCGGTCCTGCCAGTTCACACCCCGGAGGAGAGGTCGGGGGTTCGACCCCAGTTGGAACCATATAAATTTTATACAAACATGATCGAACCACAGGGTGCCATGTGGTAGCCCATGACTGGGCCACGTGGCACCTCAACACCCAACAGAAAATTGCTAAGTATCGAATGCTAATTCGTCCATTAGTTTGTCATGTACCCTGTCCAGTCACTTCCCTATCACCTGTTGACGTCATACCGTGCCATGTGTCACCCTTACAGTGGTGACACATGTCACCCATAAATTGGTCCAGTTGTCTTCTGTACACCACATCACCTGCCACGTGTCATCCCCAGAAGATGCCACGTCAATTGTACAGTCGTACGACCTATACAGTCAGCCTGCCACGTGGCACTGTATAGACTGTACAGTCATCCCCTTTTTTTTCCTGTTTGGGTTTTCAGACAGAACGCGATATCTTTTGCATACGAAGCCCGTTTGATGAAGTAAATATATGGCCAGAATCAGTGTAAATTCTAACCTTGTACAATATCTATTGCAAACTGATATTCATAAAAGAACAGAAAAGATACAATGGCAAATACAAACATTACACAGATATTTTTCACCTGGAAACCCAAACTGGGAAAACCAACATATATTATATTCATACATTGTGTTACATTGTTTACAATACAATATACATATATGAGCCAGCGGCATCCAAAACCCTAACCCAATGACCTGGATTAGTCCAAAACCCTAATTCCTTAACCGGAAATAGAAAACCATCGGCAAAAAACCATGTGCCGAAAAACCACCTAATATCATGTGGTCCCAGAAATATGTGGTCCTGGAAATATGTTGGGCCGGCGAAAATATGTCGGCCCGAAAAAAAATAATTTCGGGGGCGCTACCCCCGAACCCCCACGTGGGGGGCTCCACCCCCTTGCACCCCCCTCTAACCCCCCTGCGCGCCCGGTGCAAGCGCTCAGACACTACTACTCATGCAAAGAATATAACACATACCCAACAATCAGGAAGACGAGACGGACACAATGGCGCTAGTTTCGTCATATTCCGAGCACTTTCATTTTTGAGCCTTTTTAAGCCCTGTCAGGCTTCTGGATCCGATTCTGGATCAATCTACATCTATGGTTGTAAGTACTTTTCTTTGTTTTTATTAATATATATGTTCTTGGCCTGTTTCCTTCAAAATTATTTTTATCTATATGAATTTGTCTTGAATAGATAGTTCCGGTTTCAATCTAATCATAGTATAATAGGAAGCAAATTTTCTCTTTGATTGAATTGTAGGTATTTTTCAAGATCTTGGAGATCAGAGCTCAACTCGAACTGAGCGAAGACAAACATCGAAAACGTTACATCATCTTACTCTTCTCTATACATTAGTTTAGCTAGGTTTAAAGGGATGTCAATGAACAACATTAGCAACTTTCTGTCTTAGTCTTAGGAGTCTAGATCCCAAGAGGGGATTCACCTATTCACAGGGCGATTTCCCTGTAATATAAATTGGCGACTTCATTGGGGAAGAAGCCTTTAGTTTTGGTTTCTTTCCTTGGTTTTTTTCTGGCCTTTGATCTTTTTTAGATCTCATCCATGCTTTGTCTATGATTCTTATATGTGTTCACTGGATTTTGGATTCATCTTATACACTTTGAATTACTAGATTTTCTTGAGATTTTTATTTTATGGGCAGTTTTCTAAGTTATGAGAGGCTAGCGCTCCCCTGCCTCTACAACTAGAGTGCTAGCGCTCCCTAGCAGACTCCAACAGAGCGGTGCAACGCTCTGTTTCCCTTGACACCAGAGCGCTATTATTTTTCTGTTAAGAACTTTGTTGGGAGTTGATCTTTGAACTTACTTCTTGCTGATTTCATCTGCTCAGGGTCATTACCATCTCAGTGTGTCCTTGTTTAGCCTCAAACATTTTGATTTCTGAGAATTGATCGTGCTTTGTTTGGATTTTTGACATTTTTTCCTTATCTTGAGTCACTCTTCTTCTTTCAAGATTTGTGGTCAATTTACTGTTTTCTTCTCATTTATCTGACTGAGTGAAAGCTATTGTAAGGAAATTTAGATATCTATGCACCATTCCATTCGATCTTTGAAGTCAGTTTTTCAAGCATTTTTTTCTTTTGTTTGATATTTTTGGTTCTTTTTTGCAAATTTGGTTTTTCTTTTTGCTTTGTTGTTTGATAACAATGAGAGTGTGTTTTGTTTATGTGAATTCTACATCCAATTGCTTGAGTTTTATAGATCTTGAAGTCCAATTAACGTAGGAAGCTATAAACCTTCCTGATTATCAGTCACATTTAAACAAAAGGCTATATTTTTAAATGATTGGTTTTTGGATATTGGAATGAATTTCTGAAAATTTTAGCATTATATTGGATTCCTGATTGAGAAACAATTGCATGAGGTTACTGCGTGTTAGTGTTTGATAGTGAAAAGAGAATTTTTCTCCTTCCCTTAAATAGACATTCATTGAAAGAAAAGATTGTTTATCATTTCTTATGCATTTTTTGGGATTGAGTCATAATATCATCAGTTTCACTCTCATACACCCCTGAGTAAGAACAAATGCAAAATTAACGCTAATTAAAATTGATCTAAAACATTTTTTTTTTTAGAATCTTCCACCAACATTAGACTAGGATTAACACTTTGGATTAGGCTATGTGCACAACTTGTTGGCCCTTGACCAAGTTTTGGGGAGATTCTTGGTTATGTTGACCTACTTTGGGACTTCGACAACCTATCGAAGGAGGAACGCAAGACAAAGCGGATATCACATGATCTCGGCCCCTTTTTGGGTTTTTGGGATAATGTAATGGGATTGGGATGTCGGCCCATGGGTTTAACCATGTTTAGGCCTATTTTTTAATGTATATATAGAAGGATAGGAAATATAGGAAGAGTTTGGTGAGCTAAGTGCAAAAGGAATGACTAAGTGCTAGAGTGGATTGTAAGAGCTTTGTGCTTGACTTTGAGAGACTTGCAGAGCTAAGTGCAAGTGGCTGTAACAAATTGTGGAAGGCTTTGTGCTGTAATGCTAGGAAGAAGGATCTAGTGAGCTATGTAGATCTTCTATCCTATGCGGAGAAGGTTTTTTGAATATTTGTTCTTGTAACCGATTGACTAAAGACAATAAAGAAGAAGAGTTGGTGGACATAGCCCAGGGTGGGGGTGAACCACGTAAATATTGTGTTATGCTACTCTGTGCCTTGTCTTGATGTGCTTACATGTTATTTGCTAAGTGCTTTAATATGATTAGGTATATCTTCTTATGCTAAGTAATTATGGTATGCAATAATGTTAGATATGATATATATGAATATGCTTAGTGCTTGATCTTCTCAACTTGATCTATTTAACCATGTTAAATGCTTAAATACATCAGACTAGTGTGAAGGCTGCGAAGCACTATTCTATCAATGAAGTAGATATTGACTTCATATTGGGGAACCGACAATGCTAAGTTCTTTAGTAAGTAGTATAATCATAAATCTGTGTCCCAGCTAAGGTTGCAGACACTTGAGTCTTGCAACCACCCCTACCTCTACCTTGGGTGAGACTATATCTGCTATGCAGGTGTTCCCGAAAGGGCTAGTAGTTAGAGTTTTGTTGGTGTATTGTTGTAGCGTTGAACCTTGGTGTTTGCACCCAATTCATCACTTGGTGAGAAAATAAAGGGTGCTTACATGCCCTGTTGGGTCTTGCAGAGCATGACAGCTGTAGAGGAAAGGGTTAGAAAAAGAACAACAAAACTATAAACAAGAATTAAATAAAAACAAACTAAAACTATGAGCATATGGATAAAGAAATAAAAACACAAAAAGACCAATATCACTAATGTTTTTAGGCTGATCAATTGATGAAATCAAAGCACAATGAAGAAAGGGGACTGTGAGTCCCTTCTTCCTCCAAAGGAAGGGTCTTGTGTCCTCACAAACTTTCTCTCCTTACAATGAGAAAATGAGAATGATGGTGAAAGAACTCCTAGCACATCCACTCAATGGAGAGGTGAATGGCTCTATGAAATGGTGCCAATGTGTTATTGTCAAAGAATGAGTCCTTAACAATCTTAGCAGCATAACAATACATGAAATTCCTTGAGAAAATGAGGTTTCCTCATGGATTTTTATAGCATAGCATTGGGTGAT
Organism: Picea engelmannii; assembly: GCA_009831015.1. Classification (NCBI taxonomy): domain Eukaryota; kingdom Viridiplantae; phylum Streptophyta; class Pinopsida; order Pinales; family Pinaceae; genus Picea; species Picea engelmannii. The sequence goes on along the minus strand of ML797235.1, from coordinate 19,386 downwards.
TATGTAACTCCTTTGAGGTGTGAAAAGGGGCTCTTTAGGGCTTAATTAGGTCTTTGACCAGCCTACCATGCAGATTCAGCTCAGATTTGGGAGTCAAATCAACTTGGGAGCTGATCCATAAGTGGTTGGGAGGCCGACCAATTCCATAAATGTGCCGTTTAGCAGGTGCATGGGTTTTTACGCCAACAGTCGCACGTCGTGCGCGCATGCGCGCCTTGTACGTTCCTGTTCCGTGCATATGCGCACGCACCCATCCTGTGTAAAGAGACCTTCAATTTTTTGGTTACTTTGTATAGTTTTTGACCCTTTTGCAATGTTTTGAAATTAATTCAGTGCCATGAATGACTTCATTCCTGTTTTGACGATGTTGAGTTCTTGTCGCCATGTGCGGACGAAATTTTAGTGATAACAGATGCCCCCTGATGGATGAGGTTAGGAGCATACGTATAGCTGAAATCCATCAATGTTTCTTGTACTAAGAATGGTGTTGTAAGAGAGAGAAATAGTGAGACCGTTCAGAGAGATCCGTTGGAGAAGAAAGGAACCGGTAGAACCCGACCTTCTATAAGGTGCGTAATAATAGAAAATTGTGTACAAATGAGGCGGGCATGCCCCATGCTCGTGGTATGTAACTCTGACAAAATATGACAGAAGTGTTGGTGTAGACAACTGCAGCACCCTTGGGGGCAGTAATGATAAAGGAAGAAGACAAGTCTGCAAAGGAACATACTCTGAACAATAGGTAATGATCGTGGTAATAAGCAGCGACGATGATATGGGCATGGATGGCCCTACCAAGTTCAGAGGTCTTCGGCAAATGATAAAAGAAATTGGAATAGTCGCAAAGTAAGACCCACCATAACATGAGAAAGTGTTGGCGTTGAATGGTATGGGGGCCAACGACAGCAGGGAGAAATGGTGTTTCACCCTGTGCCGTCCGAGATCTCTCATTAAATGACAAATGAGAATCAAGATACTATCGCCCTTCTGGAAAAAGTGTGCTGCTGTCAACAAAAGGGGAACGCGACTCCCAGAAGAAAAGGGCTTCATAGAATCTACTGAGGTGAGGAAGTGGTAGAGGTACATGGACGAAGTCAAAAAGTGGGAAGACTCAATACTGCCCTTGGTTGGAGGGTGTATGATAGAATGAGTGGCCGCAACTGTGTGACAAGGTCAAGTGTCAGGGGGACGCCAAGACCGAGGGTAAGTTCTGCCAGAGGTGGGACAAGGTGAACAAATTCAGAGGGTAAAAGTAAGTGACCGGGGTAGTACTCTGAAGATATGGACGATGCTGGCAAGAGTATATGAGAAGCAATGCTCCAACCAAGGGTGACATGGGTTGCGTATGGACAAAAAAGGAAGCAAGTCGCCAACGGGGATGACAAAAGGAAATTACTGAAAATAAAGGTGTTTGTACAATAAATAATGAATAATTTTGGGAAAAATGTACAAATACAGAAACGGGTGCCCCAGTGTGAAATGAGTGCCCCAGGGAGGGCAGAAATTTCTTGGAAAACAGATGAAGGGTGGGGGCCCCATCGGTGAGTTTATGTATGAGGTAGGTGAAATGAAGATAGGTTCGCAGATGGGCAAACTGATGGTGGATGAAATGGAGGGTTCATAATCCTGCGGGGGTGCAGGTAAAAAGAATAGAACCATAAAGTGATGATCTGGGAGTCCATATGGGAAGCTAGCAAAAATGAGGGGAAGAAGTATGTGGTTGACTTCAAACATGGTGAAAGACTACCGGGACTCCCATCCCTAAAGGGTGATGAAGAACAACATGAGTGTCAAAAAGTGCCAAAAGGTGCTATGAATGGGACAACTCATGTGGGTAAGAAAACTACCGGGTAACAGTACCATATATGCAAATGGAGGTGTGAGTACTGCAAAGCCGGGAATGATGATCCTAAAGGAAAATATCAGAGGGTGTGACTGGAAATGGAAATGCAATACAACAGGGGAGACTACATGCCAGTGTTGAATATATATACCTGAAGGGATGATGTCGGTGACTGATGAGCAAGTACCTGTGCACAAAACAACCAAATACCCAAAGTGAACTATATATGAAGAGAATCAAAGATATGAGCATGTATTTGACAAATGTGACTATGCGCATGCGTACCTGACCATGATATGGAAAAAGGGGTGCCTCGGGGGCCTAGGATGAAAAGTGACCCAAGGACAGTCGTGATGTAGGCTGCAGGATGTTGATCTCGTGGCTGAAGACGGTTTGAAAAATGGACACCTTGGGCTCCCTGAATGTTGAGTGGAAGTTTGGCAAAAGGCCTATATATAGCTATAGGGCCCACATTGCCACCTCATTTGTACCTACTACTACAGTGATTGGACGAGCAGATTGTAGAGGTGATTTGGAGTTTTAGGGAGCGCGAGGTATCCGATCGACGGTGTGCGAGTATCAGGTTAGTGGTCTGATCATCTTGCATAGAAATAGGTTTCCAATTTTTGGGCAGGGTAGGTACGAGGGAGCATATAGGGGGTTTAAGGGGATTTTTCATAGGATGTGGGCCCGCATGCGCGGGCGATTCAGTGGAAGGCGTTCATACGTGCGTGCTTGTCCACAGAATTGATGTGCATGGGTGCACGTGAGTGGGAATTTAAGGCGCGCCTTAGAGGCGTGCCTATGAGGTGGATAGTCGTGCATTTGTGGGCGCCTGTGAGGTGGACAGTCGCGCTCTTGAGCATGGCTGTAAGTTTGGACAGGTGCGCTCAAGAGCGCACCTGTGAGGTGGACAGTCGCGCATTCGTGCACACCTGTGAGGTGGATAGTCGCGCTCTTGTGCGCGGCTGTAAGTTTGGACAGGCGCGCTCAAGAGTGCACCTGTGTAATGAACAGGCGCGCTTACGAGCACGCCTATTGAATGAACAAGCATGCATATATGCGCGCTTGTGTAGTGAACAGGCACGCATATGTGCGCGCCTGTGGGTGAGAAAATCGCGCCTTTGAGGCAAGTTTTTAAGGGTAAAAAATGAGTCTTTTTGATGTATTGGATGGTTACATAAGCTGATATAAGACTCTGTGTTGTGTGCAGGTGGCTAGCAGTGACTATGGATGTTCAGTGGCATGAGCGATACTGGTCGCAGTTGCTAGACGTTGTGGCCAATGCAGGGCTTGCTGTGCGAGCGGCTTTAGAAATATGTGGGTTGCTAAAGTTCTTTGAGTGCCCGTTGATACGGGCACAGGAGTATTTATTGCAGTTCCTGCTCTAGATGTGGAGTCTAGAGCTGCACTGCTTCCTCATGCGAGGAGAGAATATCTCCTTCACTGCGGTGGAGGATGTCTATTTTTTGACTGGGCTCCCCTTCCGGGGAACGCTGCTGCTAGCAGAGCCTGTGCTGTCGAGGGACACACACCTACGGGAGATCGCCGAGCGATATTGGTCAGGTGAGAACTACATGTCGGGGATTGTAGTGAGTGTGAGTGGTCTAGATTCCCTGACGCATCATTGCATAGCGGTGATGATTGTTCGCGTGTATGGGTCACTTGTGACCCAACAGATTAGTGGTGGCCAGCTACTGGTGCTGGAGAGGGTGGTGGTGGGCCGTGAGAGGTTTTCATGGGGGTTGACTCTACATGCACGGATGATTACACAGTTGGATTGATGTCGATCCACAGATACCGGAGAGTTCGCGTTCAGATCTATCCTGGTAGCCTGGTTCCTGGAGAGGGTGCCGATGCTGCGACCGAGGGTTCTATTAGAGGTGCCCGGGGCACGAGAGCCGCGCTTGAGGCGGTGGTTGATGATTTTGGTTCACCACGACGGTGGTGAAGGGGGGCATTATTTCACAGTGTAGGCAGCACAGATATGGCGGCAGATGTTGCAAGTGATACTTCGGTACCCCTATGCTGGGGTTGACTTCCAGGGGGACCCGGACATGGTGTTGCCTCCTGCGAAGGTTTTCGACCATCGAGGTATGTTGTGGATTTGTATGTTTTGATTTATCTTTTGAGATACCAGTTCATATGTGATATAGACGCTGATACGATCATTTGTTTGTTGTTTTGTGCATGTGCAGATGTGGCACCTCGCGGGCGCGAGGTGGAGTGGCAAAGAGTGTCGGTTCAACGAGAGCCAGAGATACTACCACGTGGAGAGAGATGTCGTCGAGATGAGGCCGCGGGGCGACCAGCAGAGCCCAAGAGGGCAGCGAGGAGGCGCCAATTTGATGATCCTGGTGCAGGGCCATCACACGCTCCTCTGACGGTAGCCGGAGTAGATTTTGATGATATTTGTCATCGTCTTGAGACGGTGTTATAGGACGTGCCTGAGGGCATGTGGATGCGCATCCATGACGAGGGGTTCTTGGAGCAGTGCATAGGGTTACTGCCACCATGGCGGGGTATAGTGCGACGAGCAGCTGTGTTCGCCGTGATGACTAGTGGGCGCCTGCCGCCGGGGCAGGAGGGTCCTACGGGTGTGCCACCTCCACCGCCTGGGGAAGGTGGGGGTGGGCCACCACCTCCTCTTGAGGGAGGAGCAGGTGGGGGTGCGATAGAGGCACCCTGATGTATGATGTATACTTTTTGATTTTATATAGGCTGGTGAGCCGATTTTTGTACCGAGGGACTATGATAGCTGCGGGCACATGTATTTTTTGTATGTAAACAGTCGGATGGACTGATAGGCCTTGATATATAT
>ML797234.1:159978-177326 GCA_009831015.1 Picea engelmannii | reverse complement strand
CAATGGAGGCACCTTCAACTAGCAGTAACTTCAAAGGTGTGATACCCTTTAAGGTAAAATTTGACTTTGATATTCCTTTATTTGAAGGCCATATAGATGATGATGCTTTGGAAAAATGGTTAAGTTTATTGGAGGGTTATTTCTCTGTCCAAAATTATTCTAATGGTGAAAAATCATCTTCATTCTCCTTAAGGCCCTTCCCCATGTGAGATATTAGTGAGAGACTTACTGTGAGAAACATGTCAAGGATGAGTGTGGAATTTTTGGGTCATGACCCCCCACTTTCGAGAATTTTATTGAGGCCCTCAAGGAACAACATTACCCTGTTGGAAACTATGATGAATAATACATGATTTGGACCAGACTATGTCAAGAGAGGGGCCAAACAGCGTTGGATTTCATAAATACCTTCCATACCTTGCTCACTAAGCTGGGTATCAAAGGCTTCAAGAGACATATGGGTCCAAAATATCATGGGGCACTACATAGGTTCATCCAAACCAAAATGGATTTGCTAAACATCTCGTCATTGGGAGCTGCTTATCGATATGCTATCAAAATCGTGAAAAAATTTAAGTAGCAAAACAAGTGGGAGTTTGATTCTCCAAATATGAAACAACTGAAGTATGGTAAGGGTATCCTTAAATACTAGGGAAAAGGACAAAGAAAGGATGGATAGTCCCAAGACAACCAGTCCAAGCCACCAACAAAGAAGGGTAATGGGAAGTCGAAGAAGGACACTGGAAAGTGGTGCGAGTTCCAAAAAATACCTTGGCACAATACTAATGATTGTCATTCCAAATAGTCATTGTTGGCTGAGATGAAAGACTCAAGGTCAAATGTTAAATCAAAGTCTAATTCAAAACTGAGAAAGGGAAAACATATCATTGACACAAAACCCAGTGTCACCAACGCTACCAAAAATGTCCATTCAGAGGAACCAAAGGATCCTGAAGAAGGGGAACAACTCTTCCACTCACAAATGTTGGTGAAGGGGACCCCACTCCATTTCATTGTTTACAGCGGTAGCCAGAATAACCTAATCTAAGAAGAGGTCTTCAAGAGGTTGAACTTTAAAATGACACTGCATCCTTAGCCATACACCATTGATTGTCTCAGCGAGGGACGAGACATCCACATTAGCCAACAATGTCACCTGAAATATGACATCAAACCCTTCAAAGATTATGTATTGTGTGATGTTTCCCTCCTTTAAATTTTTTATTTTTTGTTAGGAAAACCATATATGTGGAAGCTTCATTTTTTTTATGAATCTAGGCCTCGTAGTGTCATTATTACTTTGCGAGATAAACTATACAAGGTATAGAGACAATACCAACTACTGTGGTCTCTTTTATCTCTAGAAAGCAATGCAAAAAGGTGGTCTCTTAGACTGAGATAATTTTCCTCTTTATGGTTTGTTTAGAAGGTGAATGGAAGGTCACTACAACTACCAAAACCTTTGCATGAGGTCTCTTTACGCAACAACAACAGGTGGACATGATAGTAGAAGAGAATAAAGGCATATTTTCCTCATCTATTGGAGTGCCTATGCATTGTCAGTTAAATCACTTAATTGATTTGAAACTTGGTGCCTCTATCTAGTGGCCTTGCATACTTTTGTTCTCTCATGGAGACTGAAGAAATAAAATTCCAGATCGAAGAGCTCATTCTGAAGCGCCACATCAGGCCAAGCTCCTCACCTTGCAGGTGCCCAATTTTCTCGGTAAAAAAGAAGGACATTTATTACAAAGCCCTGAACAATATCACAGTCAAGAATCAGTACCCAATCCCCAAAATTGATGATATTCTCTATCAACTCAAGGGAGCCAAGTTTTTCAATAATATTGATATGAAGTCAGGCTACCACTAAGTGCCAATTGAGCAAACTGATACATGCATGGAAGACAACCTTCAAGTATAAATAAGGTCTCTTTGAGTGGTTGTTCATGACTTTCGGCTCGACTAATTCCCCAACCACATTCATGCGGATGATGGATGACATATTGCATCCATTCACAAACTCCTTTATGGTCGTACATCTAGATGACATCCTCATATTCAAAAAAAATTGGGAGGAACAGTTGAAGCATATTCAATAGGTTTTGGGAACCCTGTGACAACACAAGTTATATGCCAATTTGGAGAAGTTTTATTTCGACATGCAAAGAATCCAATATTTGGGATATATCGTGGATGAGAAGGGTGTTCATGTGGATCCAACCAGTATCCAAGTCATCCATGATTGTTCGACCCTAAAGACAATTACCAATCAGTTTTTGTTGGGGTTCTCTTATATCTCTTGGTCCCCAAGCCAGGTGACCAAGGGTGGAGTGAAGGCCAAGTTTGTGTGGGCTACATCCCAACAAAAAACATTAGAGGATTTGAAATTTTTCCTCTTCTTAGCACCGATACTTAGTCTACTAGACCTGCAACAACCATTTGATATTGAGATAGATGCTTTATATTATTATATTGGTGCATTCCTCACTCAGCATGGGAATCTGATAGCCTATCACAATGAAACATTATATGATGTGTTTTGCAGATGCCCCACCTACGACAAAGAGATGTACTGCATTGTGTAGGTATTTCGACTATGGAAGCATTATATTTTGGGGAAGGAAACAATCATCCACACTAATCATTAGGCCTCTGAAATTCATGCAAACATAAGGAAATTTAAAGAATGACCACCATCATAAGTGGTCCACGTACCTACAATAATTCCACTTGAACATCAAGCACAAGGAGGGAAGAACCAACCATGTCGCATATTGCCTCAGTCAATCCCCTATTATGATGCTAACCATAGTTATTAACTCATGTGGGCATGAGACGTATGGGTGGCCGCAATTATACAATGACTCTGACTTTGTTTCTTCCTATCAGACATTGAGTGTAGGAAAAACAGTTGCATAATTTTATCTCCAGGATGGTTTGTTATGCCATCTAATCCATCTCTGTGTTCCTCCAACTGAGAATGAAAAGATGATATGGGATTCTCATTACAATTGAGCAATAAGACACTTTGGTGTAGAAAAAGCAATGGGATTACTACAAAATCATTTTTATTGTCTAAAGCTTCGACAATACATCCAAAATTTTATTAGATCCTACACTTCCAGCACCATTTCCAAGCCCACCATCAAGAAACATGGGATATACACCCATCTTCCTATTCCATATAGGCCTTGGGAATTCATCTCCATGGATTACATGTCTAGTCTAACTTCAACCAAGCATGGGATTGACTGTGTCTATGTGGTCGTTGATCGATTCTATAAGATAGTCATTTTGGCACCCTGCAAGAAGAGAATAAAAAATGAGGCCACCATCAATCTATTGTTTGAACATGTTTGGGTTCATTTTGGGCTCCCACAAACCATCATCTCATATAGAGATAGTAGGTTCCTTAGAACTTTTTGGTCCAGCCTATGGTCAATGATGGACACCAAGCTGACCAAATCGACTACCTTCCACCCATAGACTGATGGAAAATAGAGGTAGTCATTAGGATGATTGTCCATATCTTGAGGATGTATAATTACAAACATCCACGCACATGGGATGAAAGCATTCCTTATGTTCAACATACCTACAACATACAAAATATCCCTCGACAACTTTATTGGCCACAACCCTTTTCAGGTGTGCTTGGGCTTCCAACCATTGGCTCCCATTGATGTAGCTCTTCCCATTACAGCTACACAGGAAGAGTCCTCCCATTCTCAAAATGAGGTTGAAAGAGAAGTCAATGGTTTTGAGTGAATCTAGCATATACAAAATCAAGTTCATGATATTTTTCAAAAATTCAATGCCAAGTACAAGAAGCGCCACAATCAACATCGAGTACCACACAATTTTCAAGTGGGAGATAAGGTGGGGTTTCATTTGTAGAAAGAGTGCCTCCCATGGCCCCATCGGAAGCTGCGCCCACTCCGATACATGTCTTACACCATAACCAAGGTTGTGTGTGAGAATTCTTTTGAATGAAGTATTCCTCCTTTCCTTGGCATGCACTCGATATTTAATGTGGAACTTCTTTGACCATATTTTCCACCTCTCCTAGAAACTTCAGATGCGACCAAGCGCTTGGCCCCTACAGAAATAAATGTTGACTACATTGAATAGTTGATGGTTGATCGGATCATGGAAACCAAGACTATGGGCACCCACTAGCAGAACATCCAACTTTAATGGGTTGTCAAAGAAGAGAAATTTCTTCATCAAGGCAGGTGGCTCACCAAGAGTTAGATTCAACAAACGCTTCCCCATCTGATGAAGGAAATTGAAAAAATGGATACCATTACTTCCTAAGGGGGGAGGATTGGTCTAGGTGGACATCGATGTTCGCCCACCTATTCCACTAGCTCAAATTATAGTTTCCATCTTGGTAGTTTTTATAAAAAAAATTGAGTCCCAAACTTTCGAGGTTGTTTTGAGGTCCTAAACGACGTTTTGTTTTACTTGGAATCTCTCAATAAATCCCTAATGGATCTATTGGGCCATTCAGAATGTGTACTCCCCGACAAGACTTTTCTGATGGTGTACCAAGTGCACCAAATGAAGATCATATGCAAATGTTGTGCCCTCAGGAAGTTGATGTATCAACTACCCCATAGAGGACCACAAACCTTTTGGCGTTTCATCTTTCAGGGTCAGGGTTTTCAATGTTTATGGTTTTATCATTTATGATTTATGTTAAAAAATAATTTAGGGCCTCATTGTAATCAACTTCTTGCAAATGACCATAACTGACACATCTCTCTTTAGAGATAAGATCCCACCACTCTAGCTAGCTTGTGTGCTTTGCATTTCACAGTCTTTTGTATTCTAGACAGTCATTAATATAATCTAAGTTTTATTGTTTTACTATATTACTTTTTTCCTTGAAAAATATTTGTGTATCTCCTTGTTATACCTCTATTATATTTCTTCCTTTATGTCATTCTAAAAATAATCTAGATCAGTAATCAAACATTAATATAATGGGAGAATGTGACACATCGAGGGTTCTTCTTCAACCCTTTACATTTTGAACAATCACTTACTACTGGTGTGTCAAAAAAGAGATCCAATTCACGGTGTAATATCATTTACCAAAGATGCATGTTACTGAAAGATGGCATGTTAAATTTGGTAGGGTAAATCAGTTGTTCGTTTTCATCAAACATTTGCATGCGATATATTTCTCCTCATAAGAGCTTGCGACATTTTTTCATAGGTGGAATATCTTGTGCATATTAACTTGATCCTAAATTATGATCCTACAAAATTCAATGAACACTTATTCAAATTCACATGAATAAATGACATAAATTCAATCAAATAAATGAATTATAAATAGAATTTAGACTTACTTCAAACAATGGGGGAGAAGTTGACAAACTTGCAACGATATGGAATGAGCTGGAATCTAAAGAATTGGCCATTTGATATTATAACCTTCTTTTCACTGCATTTGAGCCAAAAACATCATCAATACATGCGTGAATTTGATATGAAAAGTTATTGGTGCATTTTATTATTTTTTTATGTACATGTGTGTCTGTACATATAGAATAGACCAGTGCACTACACTATGAAGCGTACCGAATTGTGACTTCTATCAGAGCCTCTGCAAATCAAAATATCCGTAAATTTTAATTGTGGATGTTTGCATTTCTATTTTGTCGATAGAATTGGTATCGATGTGTTTTTACATATACACGCACCAAGGCACGTTAATCTATGTGGTGCAATAATTTGACGACAAGTTTAATTTTTTAAATATATATATTTACCAAGTTCTTTTACATACAAAGTGTACTACTGCACTTTGTAGTGCACCAGTACGATATATACAATGAAAAAACAAAGCAATAAAAAGAGCGAAAATTTCATTTTTTGAAATGTATTTGTTTATAATTATTTTTTTACATACAAAGTGTACTACTGCACTTTGTAGTTCACCAATACGGTATATACAATGAAAAAACAAAGCAATAAAAAGAGAGGAAACTTCATTTTTTGAAATGTATTTGTTTATAAATTAAAATGCTATTCATTATTTCATTTTTTTGGAAACATTTAGAGAGAAGATTTGTGGAAGAGAGATTTACCACCAGAAACCTTGGAGTGGGTAGATTTTTTTGAAGAGAAAGTTTGGAATGGATCCATAGGGAACATACAAATCTGCAGAGAAGAAATTTCAGGTATGTGATTTCATTCTACTAATCATTTCATTCTTTCCCTATTTGATTCAAACTATTTTCAGTGCATGTTAAAAAATAAAATAAAAGGGTTTCATAGTTACCTTTTGTATTGGAAGCCCTATATTTCTTGTTGTTTCTTTTGGATCCCCTCTATATATTTTATAAGCAATTTTTATTTTTTTAAGAAATAGATTTTTATAGGTTTCATCTTTTTTAGCAATATATTTTTATAGGGTTTGTTTAGCTGTAGATGGGGAATTTGACATCCATTGCAATGGTACAACTCGTTGCATCAGATTCCAAACCCTATCATTGTCAATGATTTTATCAAAAAACAATTTCACGGTATGCGTTGCACACTGTATAGTTAAATCACAATGGGGTGCACTATACAGGGGTAGCACCCCGATGCTCACTATACAATATAAATAGTAAATTGTCAAAAGCATATATATGTCAAAAGCATCGATTGGTTGAAAATATAAATAGTAAATTTATTTTAGTATCATATAAGTATGCAATTACTAGTAGTACGCAACAATGCGTATAGATGTTTGATTCCCCGGGGCATTCTCTTTAATTACATGCACCAAAATACTAGATTGTATACCAATTTCATAATTTCTATTTTTGATGATTCCTGATTTTTTTTATACAAGATGGTTGAGAAAAGTTCAAGGAAAACATCTTATTGCAGCGAGCTCAATGCTAGCTCATCCCAACAAGAGAGGGAGGAAAGTTCTTTAAGTTTTATTAAACAATAATATATTTGAAATATTTGTAAGTTTAAATTAATGACGTGTATTGGTTAATGCATGTCATGAAGATATAAAACTTGAAGAAACTCTATAAGATTGTTCACAATTTGAGCGCAAAAGAACATAAAAGATTTATGGAAAGGTTGGAAAGAGAGGAAACACGTGGATAAAAAAAGTAATCAACATGAATGTTTTCTTTGAATTTTTACTAAAAATGAATTTCTTAAGATTAATCGCTAACAAGTTTTAAACACTCGATTTCACATTTTTTAATGTGATGCAAGGACCGATACTGAGGGAATGGAATATCATCCTAAGAGAACAAAAAATATTAAAGATGTACATTATTATGATGGCTTGGTCATCAATTCATCTAGAGTGGTGCTTGAAGTTAATGAGAGGGGAGAATTGTTTTACAATGCTTTGAGGGGTATAATGGAAAAACATATAGACGTACTTTCCACTTATAATACAAAAATCAATCTAGTGACTCCAAGAATAAAGTTATACATACACTATAGGAAGTGTTTCCAGAGCCATGGTCAATGTAACGACCCCTCCTTTACGACATCAATGTAAGTGAGTACAATAGTGATTTTTTTTTTTTTTTTTCTAAAACATCATTCGAGACAGGTCTTACATGAATATACATCAATAATTACACAATCTCTTTTGTACATATCTCTATAAGGTAAGATTTAGATACAACATCACTGCATAATGTAGATCTAGATGACACATAAGGATAACAAGATGTTTACCTGCCCTACCTATCCTGCAAGGTTAGGACCTCCAAGACACATAATCAACGCTCAAGTCCAGGATTCATCCAATTGATTTTGACCATTTAAGGTCTCATGACTGACCACTGTTCTGAGGAACGTGAAGGTATCTAATTCCTGTAACCCCGGTTCCATTCCAAACACACATCATAGAAATTCATAGTGAAACAATAATGTAATCCATTTATTTCAAAAGATCATACCAATGCACAAATTGATCATTATACAATCAAATCAACTAAACATTTAACGAAATTGGGTCTATCATTGGAAATAATTCAACATATGCTCTAATATTAATTTCACACAACCAAACAATAATTATTATAGTTCAACCTTACTATATAATTTCTCTCCATATCTAAGTACACTGATCATTAACATTTATTCTATCAATACACAATGTCACCGATTAAAATATTCAACAATAAGGAAACATATTATTGTAAGAAAGCAATACCAATAGTTTAGTAAAGTTCCAATATGAATATGAGCGATTAGGACAAATTTCCAACTTGCGCATAGTGCAATTTAGTGAGATATTTTATATTCTTTCCTCTAGCCATTTAAAAATCACTATAGAGGATATTTTAATAATTTAATCATTAACTAAAATTTAGAAATCTACCATATCTCGAACTATTTGTTATTAATTGACTACGATATAAATGGGTTTAGGAATTCGATACAAGGATTTGTTGATCGTTGTTTTTCTTACAAAGAGAGATTGGAATAAATTAGATCAAAGTTCAACACTTCTGAACTAAGACAAAGAAACACAAGTGGTATAATTGTAACTGATTATCCCCTTATTTTACTGATATCCTACGCCCCAGTGTTGATGGGTTACAAGTTAATCTATGTTAATTATGTTAGTAATTAACTAAATACTATGCCTAAGATTTATGAGTACGACCAGTCTTACATATAATTCCCCGTGAGGGGTTTACCAATTATAAACTAAGATTAAAACCAAGACTAGACTATGTGTACAGGTTAGGATTCACCATGTTTCCATGACTATTTAAAATAGACCATTGAAACGTCGTTGTAAGGAAGGCACGATTATTTTATGTATCCTTAAGAGATGATTAAGGAAATATATCTCTGTAATTAATAATAGTATTTAATAATGATAGATATAAGAGAATTATTAGCAACCTAGATGAATCGGAAAGGGTTTGATAACTTAGAACAAGGTTGTCGAAACCTATGAAGGAAAAGTCTCGATTTAGTTTGTTACTCTAAAGGAGATACAAATCTAAACTCTGATCTCAATATCACAATAGATTGGCATTCTGATCTGTCTAAATGGTAGTGGCTCCCAACAACTCAACCAAGCTCAATGATAGTGGTTGTCATGGTCATAGATTAGGAACATAATTATACTCAAATTTGCTATTAATTACAGTCCGAAGACAATGACCAATTTTTTATACAGAAGATAAATTTATTGTTACAATTAACTCTATCAACCTAACAAGGATAAGGACATCTCCAATAATCAGATTCCAAGTCCAGCTATCATGATAATCCTAAGGATGAAGACTGGATGGACGTGCAATCTAAGAAATCCATTAAACTGATACTTAGAGACAACTATCACACGATCTTCTTATCTCTCATAATGACTTGATCTATAAAACAAATAACAATTTTATTAATTCAATCAGACTCAAATAATGATCGATGCTTTAATAATGAAGGATAAGAAGGTAGGAACACATGGTTTCAGATCCACATGTCAATGCTCAATGATACCTCCTAACAAATAACAGAGAGAGTATGTGCTTATGTTCCCTACATAGAAATTTAGGTCATGAATTAAAGAATCGTGGAACTACTAGACTAAGTCCAATAAACTCGATTGGTAAACATTCATAGTGGTGTTCCAACTTGGTTAAATACTACAATGTTAAGCGATGTTGGCTTCAAATAAAAACTATCACCGCAGAGAGGTAGATTAGCACTATCAGAGGAAGGTTTTGGCTTCCCTTTGGTGCCAATCGGGCCCAATTTAATGGTAGCTGGTCAGGAAGAAGGAAATTTAGTTCTACTCATGAGTGTATCAATTACAATCAGTGCAATGGTTCTTGTGGAACACTAGCTAACAATTTATCCAAAATTATAAACTTTCCCACTAACATAAAAATTCGAAACGCTTCAAATGTACATAATCGTTATCATTACGAGTTAGAGACGGGTTCACTTAAAAATAAACAATGTTCACAGATATAGTATGTAAATGTGTTGAACCTGCACATAATAGATCTATCTAGAAAATACTACACACATTTGCAGAGAGAAATTTAGAAAGAAAAAGGAGAGAAAGAATAGAAGAATTCTCATTAACCATATTGAATAATGAATAATTTACACATGATATACTATGTATAACTCAATGAATGCACATTGGAGGAGAACCAATGTGACATAGAAGTGGTCTAGATTGATATCGAAACACACCATTAGTTACGGGAGTGAACTACCACCTATTCTAGTCTCTCAAGAAGTTACGGGAGTGAACTACCACCTATTCTAGTCTCTCAAGAAGTTACGGGAGTGAACGACCACCTAGCTGAGTTAACTAGTCAACTAGTATTCAGTTAACTGACTGAACAGAGTGTAGTGAGGAGTAGATCAAGGAATCAAGGGTAATGTTCCAGTATAGTGGTGATCCCAAGGAAAGTGTGCATTATCATGGTGGTGATCCCAATGTTGCATGGTGACAAAACCAATGCAGCATCTAGACTCAAATCAACTAGTCAAACTAAAGTGTCAACTGAAAGAGAATATTCTCCAAGTGGAATATTCTCCCCTAAAATATAGGAGACTGGATAATGACTAATTATGACTAATAAACAATGAAAAAACTTAGGAAAAATAAATCCTATGTGTGTGTGAAGTAACTCCAACACCCCCCCTAAACATCACTATGGTGAAAATAAAGAATGGGTCCCGACAATGAGGCCATGTTAGGTACCCAAATAAAAAATATACACTGAAAATAAAGTGAGGAAAGAGGGNAAGGTACAATGTATGTAAAAAGAAGAACTACATTTGCTAGGAAACTGTGTCCTTCACTCCAAGATGACTTTGTAGAGAATGTAACTTCTGCTCAGTGAAGGTCTTGGTGAAGATGTATGTCGTTTGTTCTACTGAAGGACAAAACTATAGGTTGATGATCCCCTCATGTACTAAGTCTCGGATGTAGTGCACGTGGATCTCGATGTGCTTTGTTTACTGCCTCTGAACTGGATCTCTACAGAACTTCAGAGTGCTCTGGTTGTCACACCAGATGACGATCGGTCTATGAAACTGAATGCCCAACTCAGTGAGAAAACTTTGTAGATAGATATCCTGAATGGTTATGTTAACTACCCCTCTGTACTTTATCTCGGCTGAATATAGAGCAATGACATCTTGCTTCTTGCTTGACCAACAAATAGGCCTGGAACCAAGATTGAGTGAGTATCCATATGTGGAATTGCGATCAGTGCTATCGCTAGCCCAGTCAAAATCAGTAAACCTGATGAGATATAATGTAGATTCTATTGCATAATGAATCCCAAAGGTGATGGTGCCTTGTACATATCGAAGGATACACTTTGCATCCTTCCAATGTAGCTCATGCGGCTCCTACATGAACCTAGAAGCTACACTAACTACATAGGGGAGTTATGGTCTGGAGTGTGTGAGATACAACATGATCCCCACTAGTTGTTTGTACAATGTGTTTTCAACCAGTGGAGTCTCCCTGCCATCCTCAAGTTTGACTCCTGATAGGAAAAGAGTTGGAGAAGACTTGTAGTCTGTCATGTGAAATCTCTCAAGGAGATCTCGTGTATACTTAGTCTGAGATAGTTTGATTCCTGATGCATCCTGAATGATCTCAAGTCCAAGTAAGAAGTGTAGCAGACCCATGTCCGTCATCAAAAAATTGTCATGTAGAATCCTCTTGACTGTAGCAATCGTTGAAGTCGAGCAACCAGTGATCAACAAATCATCAACATATATAACTAATAGTAGAATTGAATCAGTCTTCTTGAGCATGTAGACATTCATGTCTAATTTACAACGTACAAAGTTATGCGACAAAAGGTAGGATTCCATCTTGGCATGCCATGCCCTTGAAGCCTGCTTGAGGCCATAAAGGGACTTCTTCAGTCGAAATACCAAAGATGAGTCATGCATAAATACTTGGGATTTCTCCATATAGATCTCCTCATAGAGATCACCATGAAGAAATGCATTCTTCACGTCCATCTGATGGAATTCCCATCCCTTGGCTACCACAATGCCAAGTGCCAACCGTATGGAATCCATATTCACTACTGAAGCGAAGGTCTCATCATAGTCAATGTCATGCACATGTTGAAAGCCTTTGGCAACAATCTTGGATTTGTATCTGCTAATTTGTCCATCCGCTGCACTCTTGGTCCTGTAGACCCATCTGCTTCTGAAAATTTTCCTCCCAGAAGGAAGGGGAACCAGATCCCAAGTCTGGTTCTTAAGGAGGGAGTTGTACTCCTCCTACATGGAATATTCTCAAAAGGGATTTCCAAAAGCCTTTCCATAACAATGTGGATCTAAAGACTGAACCAAGAAAATATGCCTAGAGGGAAATGGTTCAGTGGTAGTGAGTGCAATAGGAGGCTCCTCGAAATCAGATCGAGTCCTCCTTGTATCGGCTGGATCACTAACGAGATCCCCTACATTCTGAAGAGTAGTATGTGCCCACTTGGGCCTCTGCTTTGGCTTTGCAACTACATCTGGATGCTCTGACTCTGCATCTGAATGTACCGAATCTAAATCTGAATCATCTGAGTCCTCTGAATCATAAATCTCATCTAAACAAGAGTCGGCATGCGCATGCTCATCATCTCAGACAGGTAGAAGAATGAAGGTGTCTGCATGCGGTTGTTGAGGTACATGCGAGACACTTTCCTCAAATTGGACATTGCGCTCAATGATGATCCGGTCTGAGGAAAGATCAATAAGCCTATATTCCTTCACACCGTCGAGGTATCCAAAAAAAATACACTCAGTGATCTGTGTATTAAGTTCCTTCTTCTTTTCAGAGGGAATCTGGGCCCATGCATGTGAACCAAAAATGTGAAAGTGGGTCACTTCCGGTTTGAGGCCACTCCAAGCCTTGTAGGGGGTCTTATCCTTGACATATCTATGGGGATATTTGTTTTGTATGTTTATTGCACAATTAAGTTTGTTAGCCCATAGTCTCTGTGGTAGTGACTTTGCATGCAACATGAAAGATGCCATCTCCTTTAGAGATCTGTTTTTCAGCTCAACAACTTTGTTTTGCTGTGGAGTATAGGGAACTATGTGTTGCAACTGAATCCTTGTCTCATTTAAAATATTATGGATCTCATGATTGACATACTCTCCCCCGTTATCAGTTTGAAGGAATTTGATCATCTTTCTGGACTATGTCTCAACTAGGGCTTTGAAATCTTTGAGGTGTTGAAACACCTCAGATTTTTGCCTGAGAAAGTAGATCCATGTAAAACGTGAGAAATCATCAACAAAAATGAGAACAAACCTCACTTTGTTGATCGATGGACATGGAAAAGGACCCATTAGGTCACTATGGATCAAATCTAAAGGTGCAGAAGCTCTCTGAGACTTTCCTTTATCGAATTTCTCTTGAGGGTGTTTTCCAAGAACACATCCCTCACATACTCCCCTGGATAAATGGATGTCTGGTAGACCCTAAACCAATTTTTTCTTTCTAATCTATTGCATATATCTGAAATTCAAATGTCCAAACCTTTCGTGCCATATCCTACTACTTTCATCAACATGATCAAGCAGTAAAGCAGAATCTGGTTCAATAAATTCATAAAATGTATACAATCTAGACTGATGATTTACCTCAACGGTATAAACCCTGGAGTTGGTTTGCATGTCATAAATGTCCATGGAATTTGGTGTGAATATGACTTTCTTTCCAATGCCAAAATTCGTCATCTGATACACAAAGATAAGGTTGACGGAAAATTTGGGAATGTGCAACACATTCTCGAAGCTTATGTTGGTGAGTTCAATCCTTCCTTTGCCGGTGAATTCGACAAAAGAGTTTTCCCCCATCAGAATAGGAGGACCATTGCATTCATCCAATGAATAATAGACTACGTTTGAGGCATCCATGTGATGTGATGCTCCTGAATATACAATCTAATAATTGAGAGAGGAGTTGATGGAAATCAAGTCATGGCTAGAATTGTCTTTCGTGGGATTCAGATCTTCTGGCTTCTT
The DNA here is from genome assembly GCA_009831015.1 of Picea engelmannii. Lineage (NCBI taxonomy): Eukaryota > Viridiplantae > Streptophyta > Pinopsida > Pinales > Pinaceae > Picea > Picea engelmannii. Next base: position 163,313 of record ML797234.1, on the reverse strand, counting down.
CTTCTTGAAACCCTTGGGGATGCGATCTCCAAGGTTTTTGTGCTGAAGTATTTGAGACATTAGATCTATTTTTTTTGCATACATTTGGATTCTGGATGGAATCCTTTGTGACATTACATGCATTTCTCCCCTTTTCTTCCATTTACCGCTATGGATCTGGAGGCTTCGGTGAAGGGTTTTGTGTACCCTTCCTTCTTCAGTTGTGCATGAGATTTCATTTTGTCTTTATCTTTAGATTTATGATATTTATGGCTGCCATTTCGCACAATAAGTGCATGTGCCTTTGGGCCTTTGATTTTTCCCATGTTGATGAGCTTTGTTTTCTCTTGTGTCAGGGATTCGATAAAGTCCTCAAGAGAAGGAATCTTCCATGTGGCTCCGGAGGAGAATCTGACACATTGAAATTTCAATACGAATACAGAGAATTCAGGACCAATTTTGGAGAAAATGGTGAGAACCATTTGTTTCTCCTCCTTAGATTTATCAACCCCGCAAGCTTTGAGTTGAGACAATATATCCTTGAATTTTGTAAAGAAAACTTGGATATTGTCGAAGCTTTTTGGATCCAATGTGATCAATTCCACCTATAGCATGTGTCCCCTCCTCTCATCCTATTTTCCAAATATCCCTTCCAAGGTGGTACGGGATTCATTGGGAGTCTTACAGGAAGATATGTGAAAAAGGAGATCAGGAGAAATAAGACTGTAAATTGTTCTGAATGCTTCATCCATTCGATTTAAGTACTTGGATTTTTATATGGCTGATGTCAGTTTTGTGTCTGTATTCAAGGTTAACCTGTACAATCCTCTAGTTCGTAGATGTATGACTATTTTATCTTTCCATGCAAAGTAGTTGTAAGGTGTAAGAATGAATTCTTTTTTGAAATCCATCTTTCTGCTATCTTCGATCTTTTGTACTTGAATTTTTTTTTGGTGTAGCTTTTGCTTAGCAGTCCGTCGGCTTGGATACCATGTAAATGTGTTGAACCTGCAAAAAATAGATCTAGATAGAAAATACTACACACATTTGCAGAGAGAAATTTAGAAAGAAGAAGAAGGAGAGAAAGAATGGAAGAATTCTCATTAACCGTATTGAATAATGAATAATTTACACATGATATACTATGTATAACTCAATGAATGTGCACTGGGGGAGAACTAATGTGCCATAATGGTGGTTTATAGTGATCTAGACACACACCAACAGTTACGGGAGTGAACTGCCACCTAGTATAGTCTCCCAGGCAGTTACGGGAGTGAACTGCCACCTAGCTGAGTGAACTAGTCAACTAGTCTTCAGTTAACTGAATGAACATAGTGTAGTGAGGAGTAGATCAAGGAATCAAGGGTAATGTTCCAGTCTGGTGATGATACCAAGTCAAGCGCGCATTATCATGGTGATGATCCCAATGTTTCATGGTGAAAAAACTAATGCAACATCTAGACTCAACTCAACTAGTCGAGTTGAAGTGTCAATTGAAAGAGAATATTCTCTAGGTGGAATATTCTCCCCTAAAATATAGGAGACTGGATAATGACTAATTATGACTAATAAACAAGGAAAAAACTTAGGAAAAATAAATCCTAGGTGTGTGTGAAGTAACTCCAACATAGTAAGCCTGAAGGCTTAACTCCATACGTAGAGTGATTGTTGACTTTACTACATTATCAAGATCATTACACAGTGAAAGAATATCATAGGTTTACTCTTTAAAACAATCTTTATTTTGTTAATCCATTAAGAATTTATACAGAGAGGTAATAAGTTGTGTATTCCATTAACTCCATGTGATATATATATATATATATAGGACTTGTCCACCAATAATTATCATCAAGTCGATGCATCAGTCACCAATGATAATATACAAGAAATAAAACTTATAATGGTAACTATGCATCGTCTCCATCTAAATCTCATTATGAAATCATATATAGTCAATTTACAACATTTTGTTGGTGAATTCGACCACCATTCATACCCTTGCGAATTGATTATCCAGTTTAAAAAATAACATAAAAATCGTAAAGGTTCTACTATAACAAATTAAACAATTGATATTCATAATATTGTAAATAAGAGATAATGAAATATGATGATGGTATTCAACGTAGTCTTGCGCCAATCCTTTCTGTTCCCACTTGCCAATCCCAATACTTCACCGATACCTCCTAGCCAATTCTAGGGGTACTCTTCTTCCACCTTAGCCCCCCGAGCCGCAAAGGGGATACACACAAGAAACTAAAAACAATAGCTCCAAGATTTCCTCACAAGGAAGAGCTTCCACTCTTTCTCAAGATTTAAATCCCAACTCTCACAAGCAAAACACTGTCAACCAAAACTTTGGCAACATAACAGTACCAAGAATAAGTGAGATCCCTTTTTCCTTCTACCACATTTGTTTTATAGAAAAATCCCCAATGACACATGTCCTCATGCACAATTAATTATATTTTTAATTAATTTAATTTGTATTATTCACCCACACACTTGTTACACTCTCCCCAAGTTGCACAAGTAATTACCATTTTTATTTTATTTAAAAAGCCAATTTCCTTCACATTCCCCAATGTGTTCCTATTTTCACTCTTATTTTTCCCTTTGTTCCCCAATTTGTCATTTAATGAGTGTCTCCTAACTAGATCTTAGTTGGAGTTTGATTAGGAGTCTTCTTCTAGTTAGACTTAGTGTACTTTGAGTTTAGATACTATTTGTAATACCCCTTGTTTACCCTAGTTTGTAAATATAACTATAATTCGCCAAGAGACTTTGGCAGACTAAATATGTGTGAATATTTGATTTGATGACCCTTTATATAAAAGGGTCAATGTATGAATTTTCTGTTATTAATAGAAAATGGATATGTTTTGCAGAACTACTGAAAGGGGAGGGGGGGGGGTGTTCCAAGATAGACCATGGATTCTATGAGAGAGATGGTGAGGGAAACCAAGAATGGTTGAGATGACCCTCAACAAACTAGTACTTACTGGATGTAATTTCTCAACAGTCCTCTGACCCAGGAATGAATTACCAGTTAGGATAGTAGTTGGAAGGCCTCCTCAAGAGTTAATGAGGAGATGGGGCAGGGTACCCATCTGTAAGACTTCCATGACTGACCACGATTTGGGGATTCAGGCCCACACAACCTTGCTGAGGAAGGAAAGAAAGGAAATAATTTACGGAGAGAGGCAAATCTGCAAGGAAGCAAAGGAGAGAAAACAATCTCCAGAAGAGAAGAGAGCATTGTTGGACTCTGGAGTTGAGAGGAAAATTGAGAAGTAAGCTCATTTTGGCTGTAAGAAGCCATGGACAAGGTTTCACTACAAGATGATAAA
>ML797234.1:140747-159928 GCA_009831015.1 Picea engelmannii | reverse complement strand
AAAACAATCTCCAGAAGAGAAGAGAGCATTGTTGGACTCTGGAGTTGAGAGGAAAATTGAGAAGTAAGCTCATTTTGGCTGTAAGAAGCCATGGACAAGGTTTCACTACAAGATGATAAATGAGGCTGAAGAGTGATTGATGAAGTTGCTTGGAGTAGAGAAAACTGGTTGTCGAGTTCCTGTGGGAGGAGGAGAGTAACCTCCATCCCTGACTGTCATGGAGCAAGGAGAAAGAATCTCTCTCAGAGAATCTTGGTCTAGCTTGGGGGTGGCCAACGGTAAATCCATCAAGAGCAGTTGTACCTATGGTTGGGTGGAAACAAGCACCCCTTTTAGCAGTTGCTTCATGTTTTATAGTTCTGATAAGTATTTTCATACTATGTGTAATGCATTGGGTGCAATGATTGAATGTTTGTGTTTATGGTTAAGTTTTACAGTGTTTGAACAGTTATTAGAAATGCGCATTTTCTTATGTAAACTACTATATTTAAATGGCCTTCGACTTACCTGAGTCTAGCCACTAGAAACAGATAACTCATGCCAACCTTTTGAGTCTACCTTAGCGGGCATGTCAAGTTCAACTCTATGGGAGAAGGGTGCTTCCTTCATACCTTTCACCCGTGTGACCGAGGGCTCATACCCATGGCCTTAATAAAGTATCGACTAAGAGTTGAGTGTAGCCCTGAACCTCGATATGATCCCATATGACTGAGGGTCATAAACCCATCACTAAGCCCAAAAGGAGTGAAGCTACTTTGGCTTCGATACTTTGGGACCTATGACTTACCAATCCTAAAAAGTAGTTAAAGCTTGGAGTTGCGAATTGATGAGGGCCGTGGATCTGGGAATCCAGTGGAGATATCTCTCATCCATTATATCAGACTTAGGGAAGGGGTAGCACTAAGTACTTTGACGAAGTTCCACTTGGATAGAATAGGGGTGGTCTAGTGCCTAAACTCCCAAATGATAGAGTCACGAAATTAATCTAGACAATTGAGAATAGAGGGATGCGTGCCCACAGATCAACGAACATCCGGAAGTTTGGGTATTCGATGGCATCATTGTGTAGACATAAGGATGTGCAAGCTTCTATGAAGCTCTACAAACTAGAGTAAATCCTGGCCGTAAGCACTAGGTGCATGTGGAAATAGATCAGGCATGGCTCAGAGATTCATAGCTACAGAGAGGAAGATGGAAGATATACGAAACCCCCGAATGCTAAATTTAAAACGTGATGTAGACCATCGATCCTTGGATCCTATGGGATCCCTCTCAACCATTGATCTAAGGACTATGTTGAGAACCCCTCTTAATCTCCCAAGCAGTTGGGATGCATCGTGGAGTGATGCGTGGCCCCCTTTTGTCCCCTGTCAAATGTTATTCATTGGACTTGAGCCATTGGATGAGTGGCAACATGGCAGGAGATCCGATAGTCCAGAGAATTGGTACTCTACAGGAACTTGGACAAGAGTATTCAAAGTGTTAAGACTCCCAAAGTCATGAACGAAAAATTAAATATCAACCGTTGACAGGTAGAGGACACATGGCACTAGATTCGATAGTCTGGAGATTTTTCTCTCCAACGGATTTGCGATGTGAGGAGTTGATAAGCTCTGAAGCCTGGAGTTACGAAGCAATAGGAGCCATTGATATATGGATCTACGTGAATAGACCTTGACTGTTAGATTTGAAAGAAGTTATAACGTTGTAGGTTTTGGTTTGATGTGGCTCACTGACGTCATCCAAGGTGACGTCAACCCACAACTAAGGTGTCATGTGTCACCGAGTTATGGACGATTTACAAACCCATTATTCCTATTAGAGAATGACACATATCACCCTTGGCCCTCGCCGTGTGTCATCCTCTGGTTTGTACCCGCCTAGCCAACGTGGTTGGTGATGTGACCAGGACTCCGAGAGTCTGGGACTTCAAAAGTTCAGAATATTTGGGGTGTAGTATCACCAATGTTCAACATAGAAATCTGAACGCCGAACAATGACATTCAACATAGAACGTCAAACGTCAAACGTGGAATGTCGAACGCCAACGTTCAACGTAGAACGTTGAACATCAAACGTGGAACGTTCAACGTAGAATGTCGACGTTCAACATAGAACATTGAATGTTGAACGTCGAATGTTCAAACACTGAACGTCGATCGTCGAATGGCTGGGGTGACATGGAGATATTTCAGGGCTTCAAGGAGTATGCATGTATTTAGGAAAAATGGGTGTTCAGCACCGAACATCGACCACCATGTGGCCCCCAACTGATAATGCTCGAACAACTTTGGGAGGCCGCATCTTGCAAACTAGAGGTCAGATTTAGAGTCGGTAACATGCGTCAAAAATCTAAGGGAAAGTAGAATAGGATGAATATCTTGGATAAATGATTTGAGATGATTAGAGTGAGTAAAATTTTGATGCCCCACCCCTAGAAAGGGTATTTAGGGGTCGGGTGTGTTACAAATTGGTATCAGAGCACGGAAACAACACGTGTCCGACTTGGGATCATGCACGAGTCACATAAAAATATTATTAGAGAACTTTATGGGGTAACACCCTACCTTACCCACTTCTATAAGAAACTCATTTGAACCTTTACTGAAGAGAGGAATGAAACCTTCTAATATTGATAGATGCTTTGGAAATATGCATTGTATGTTGCTAATGTTTCCAAATAAAGAAGCTGACTCCACTTTGCAATAATGTGTGTTTTTCATGAATTGGTAGATTAGTAACTAACATAAATGTTTTTTTCATCACTCAAGCAGTAAGTGAACAACAGAAAATCTACAGTGTAAGGGATGGTGACACACCATGAGTTGAGGGATAGCTCTGTTAGAAAAATAGGATCACAGAGCAATAAAATAAAAAAAATGATGAAATAAAACACATAAGATACACAATACAATAGATACATAGATATACGTGGTTCACCCAATGTGGGCTATGTCCACCAGAGAAATTTCCAGGTCCTTCCTTTATTATTATCCAACAAATGAAGGGAAACAACCTATAATACACCCGCTGTAACTTCCTCTTCTTCTCTCAATGTCTCATCACTTAGAATAAAATATTCACAATAATACATAGCTGTAATACATTTCCCTCATAAAAGAGGGTTTCCTTCTAGGGAAAACACCCCTAACATAACTTCGACCATAATATCTACGACCTTATAATGAACGGTCCAGATTTACTATGAAATTACAATATACATTTACAAGGCAATTTTTCCTTCGGGGGATTTCCCCCCGAACCCCTGCTTGCCCCTGGACCCCCTAGACCCTGCAGGGGGGGCAACCCCCCCTGCACTCCGCCGCATGGAGGAGTGTACATTCTTTTGGGGTGTAAAGTATTCATGGGGTATAAACACAACTGAAAACAAAGGCCTCTGAATTAGGAAGATAATCAGGCTCCAAAACCAACAAGCTCCCACAATAGAGAGGAATAATATGATGAAAGGAGGGTGGTGGAAACCCATCCAGATTTGGCCGAAACTATAAGAAGCCTCATGGAATAATTACAGATTTGTAAGGATGAAAATGAAAATCTGATAAAGGAGAAGGAAAATCAAACTAAAATTAATGCAATCCTACTGCAAGGTCTATCAGATATACAAAGGCAACTACAACATGGTTCAACTACCAATCATGTGGAAAAGCATCTTACTAAGAAAACTCCAAGTCCACCTGAGATACAAAATCATGGTCCAGAAAGTGGCCACACTAGGAGGAGCACCTCAAGGAAGGCCCAACATGGAGCCAAGAGACACTCACTAGAATGTTCCTCTGAGAACACTGACAACTCCAAGGAATCTTCTAGTGGAAAAACTGGTTCCCATTCTCAGATGAAAGGAAAGAAGAGGAAACATTCCAAGAGTCATGAACCTGAAGAGTTAAACAAAGCCAAACCACCCACCTTCGATGGAGAGATTAATAAGGGGGAAGAAGAAAAATTTTGGCTACTCGGCTTGAAGAAGTACTTCAGAGTCCATGACTACTCTGAAAACTTAAAGGATCGGATAACCATTTTCAACCTAAATGGGAAAGATTCCATTTGGTGGGAGGACCTTAGGAATGTGAAAGGAACCCATGAGAAGGACTTGTCATGGAAAAAATTTGAGAAATAATTCAAGAAGAAGTATCTGTCAAAAAATTACTTTGATGGGAAGACCAAGGAGTTCTATGAACTCAAGCCGAGACAACTCACCATAGATGAATATATCAACAAATTTCTCGAGCTAATGAGGTATGTTCCCTACATAAGGGATGAAAAAGTAAAGATGCAACGATTTATTAGTGGATTACCTCAGTCCTACCGGGACAAAACTGAGTTTGATGAGACAAATAATTTAGAAGATACTATTCAGAAGGAAATATATTGCTATGAGAAATTCAATAATAAGACAGAACCCCATGAAGATTGGAAGAAGAAAAATAATTTGAGATTTAAGAAGAAGGGGTTTAAATCCTTGATATTTAAGAACCATGGGAAGATATCTAGAATGAGCCTTCCTACCAAAAGTGTGTATCAACAAAAATTTCCATCCCAGTGTGGAAATAAACCATTCATAGCAGTTCCAAGTAAGACTAATAACACGAAGAGAGAACCCTTGAAATATTGGGTTTGTGGAGAAGAACATTTGTTGATGGACTATCTGCATAGGCAACAAAACAATAAGAGGGTCTACAACGTCCAAGAGGCTACCGCAGTCAATGATGTGGTTAGGAGCATGCAAAAAATTTATACAACCTTGGATAATAAACAAGTTTACCACCAAGCCTCAGTGGTGGAGATGAAAGGTTCTAATTTGAGTTATGTTAATAATAAACAAGTTTTCCATTTTAATTGACTCTGGTTCTAATTTGAGTTATGTTTCCCCTCAAACTGTTGAGAATTGTAAATTGCAACAAGTTAAACATGTTAAATCATGGATAGTACAACTAGCCACTGGAACCAAAACAAAAGTAACAGAGTTCATACCAGCATGCCAATTTGTTATAATTGGATTGCCCACCCGAGCGAACCTAGACATACTTCCTTTAGGATATTATGACATGTTGATTGGCATGGATTGGTTGGATGCCTACAAAACCAAGTTGGACTGTTACAGTAAAAATTTGGAGTGTGAAAATGAAGAAGGAAGAAGGGTAATCCTACAAGGGATTCAAAATCTTGTCTCAGTGAGACAAATATCTACCCTCCAAGTGAAGAAGTATTGCATAAATAGATGTCCCTTGTATGCAATACAAGTACTAAAATATGTTGAGAACGAAAAACCCAGCTTAGAGGACCATCCCATATTAAGAGAATATAAATATGTATTCCCATAACATGTCCCAGTTCTACCTCCAAGAAGGGATATTGAATTCTCAATAGAACTTGTACCAGGAGTAGTGCCATGTCTAGAACACCCTACAGAATGAGTACACCAGAGCTAGTTGAGCTCAAACTACAACTGAAGGAGATGCGGGACAAAGGCTACATTCGACCTAGTGTGTCTCCATGGGGAGCACCAACCTTGTTTTTGAAAAAGAAGGATGGCACACTCAGATTGTGCATAGAGTATAGACAACTCAATAAGATGACCATCAAGAATAAGTATCCCTTACCAAGGATCAATGACTTGTTTGACCAATTAAGGGGTGCTACAATATTCTCCAATATTGACTTGAGGTATGGATTCAATCAGGTCTTAATTAAAGATGAAGAAATCCACAAGACAACATTTAGGACAAGATATGGTCACTATGAATTTGCGGTGGTGTCATTTGGGCTTACCAATGCACCAACCACATTTATGTGCTTAGTGAATAACGTATTCAGAAATTTCTTGGATAGGTTTGTGTTGGTTTTCATTGATGATATCCTAATCTATTCCAAGAATAGGGAAGAACATGAAGAACATCTCAAGCTAGTACTCCAAGTACTAAGAGAACATTAGCTCTATGATAATCTTAGTAAGTGTGAATTTTTACAGAAACAAGTCCATTACTTAGGCCATGTTATTTATGAGGAAGGAGTGGTGGTTGATCTTGACAAGATTAAAGCCATCATGGATTGGCCTACCCCAAAGGATGTATCTGATATTAGATCCTTTATGGGACTATAAGGATACTATAGGAGGTTCATAAAGGTATTCTCCAATATTGGTTACCCAATCACCTCCCTTCAGAAAAAGGGGGTTAAATTCATTGGGACATTAGAATGTGAAGAAATATTTCAAGAGATGAAATAACTTCTGACCAATGTGCCTATATTGAAGATTGTAGACCCAAACAAGGACTTCCTCATGTGTACATATGCATGTAAGGAAGGTCTCAGAGGAGTCCTTATGCAAGAAGGACATGTGATTTTCTATAAATCCATAAAATTGAATGAGCATGAAGTCAATTATGTGACCCACGATGTGGAATTGGATGCCATAGTGCATGCTTTAAAAATGTGGAGGCATTACCTCTTAGGTAGAAGATTTGTTCTTATGGCATACCATAGTGGGTTGAGGTATTTTTTTGACCAACCAAAACTCAATGTGAGACAAGATAGGTGGATGAATCTCCTTAGTGATTTTGATTTTAAAATAAAACATATCAAAGGAAAGGATAATAGGGTGGTTGATTCCCTTAGTAGAAGTATGAAATTGGTTCACTTGACATATGTAAGCGCTAATGAATCAGACATCAAAGAGAGAGTCAAAATTGCATAGGAAACAGATGCATTTTTCAAAACCGTGACATCGTACCTAAAGCAAGAGCCCACAGGGATGAAGTATGAAGGCTATCAAATGTTTATTGATGGCCTGCTGACCTACAAGGGAAGATTGTATATTCCTAATTGTGATGAATTGAAGAGGTTCATAATGGATGAACTACACAAAATACCATATACTAGTCATCTTGGTTATCAAAAAATGATCACAACCACTAGGAAACTATTTTATTGGACCAGACTGAAAAAGGACATAGTTGATTACTTAGCTAAGTGTCTAGAATGTTAGCAAGTCAAGGTAGATCATTGACACCCGGCAAGGTTTCTGCATCCCCTACCAATTCCCAAATGGAAATGGGAAACCATCTCCATGGATTTCATCACAGTATTACCAAGATCAACCAAACATAATGACAGCATCATGGTAATTGTGGACAAACTGAGCAAGGCTGCTCACTTCATACCAATCAAGTCAACTTGCAAGGCAATATATATTACCATTATTTTCATGAAGGAGATATTCAAACTGCATGGAATGCCTAAGGAAATTATATCCGATAGAGATACACAATTTACTTAAAACTTTTGGAAATCTATGTTTGTTGGTTTTAAAACAAAATTTCTCTTTAGTACATCCCATCACCCTCAAATTGATGGGAAAACAAAGAGGGTAAAACAAGTGATAGAAGACATCCTAAGGTTGCATGCAATGCATCAACCCAAGCAGGGATGATTTTAAGGATGGAAATTTATTTTAAAATGTAGAAACCTTGGCGAATCTTACTAATCCTTCATATGCCAACTATAAATGTTTGGCGATATTTTTGTAAAAATATTCAAATTTATAAGGATTTTGTATAGTTTTTATAAAATTTTGGCGATTTTTAAGGTAAAATAATTTTATCCTATAGAATTTGGGCGAATCATTTTTAAAATAGCGAATCTCGTTTTGTGAAAAACCATGGAAAATTAGCCCATGAGAGAAATCCCCTAAAATCATCCATGAACCCAAGAAGTGGGAAGACTACCTACCACTGGTAGAATTTGACTACAACAATGGCTATCAAGAGGCATTAAAAATGAACCCTTTTGAAGCCCTTTATGGAAGACAATGCAACATTCCAATCAGCTGGAACAAACCAGTAGACAGAGTTACAATCGGGCCAAATATGCTAAAGGGAATGGAACATCAATTAATTCATATCATACAGAATCTAAAGATATCCCAGGATAGACAAAAGTGCTATGCAGACATGAAAAGGACTCCTAGAGAGTTCAAAGAAGGGGATGATGTGTATCTCCGAGTTAGACCCAGGGAAAGCTCTTTTAGGATGGGAGCTTGTGCCAAGATGGAACCTCGATATTGTAGACCCTTTGAATTTTTGGATAGAGTGGGACCAATAGTCTATAGGATAACAATCCCTCCCATAGTGAAGGCACGTAATGTTTTCCATGTTTCGTTATTAAAGAAGTATGTACATGATTCTAATCATATTATTGACTAGTCTATGATTCAAGTGGAACTCGAGGGAGAATTCCCGCCATAACCTCAATCCATAATAGACAGGAAGGAAACCCCACTCAGTAACATAACCATTACACAGGTCAAGGTGCATTGGAAACACTTTGGCCCAGATGAGGCTACATGGGAAATGGAGGATGCCCTGAAACATGCATATCAATTTTTGTTTACATCTATACATACAGAGCACTTCAGCAAATAGAACATATAGGATGATGTTCCTTTAAGGGGGAGGGGATTTTAACACCCCTTTTCCCCCCAGTTTGTAAATATAAATATAACTCACCAAGATACTATGGCAGACTAAATATGTATGAATTTTTTATTTGTTGAACCTTTGTATAAAAGGGTCAATGTATGGATTTTTTGTTATTAATAGAAAATGGATATGTGTTGCACAACTGCTGAAAGGGGGGAGTTTTCCAAGATAGACCGTGGATTCTATGAGAGAGATGGTGAGGGAAACCAAGAATGGTTGATATGACCCTCACCAAACCAATACTTACTGGATGAAATTGCTCAATAGTCCTTTGACCTAGAAATTAATTACCAGTCAGGCTGGTAGTTGGAAGGCCTCCTCAAGAGTTAATGAGGAGATGGGGCAGGGTACCCATCTGTAAGGATTCCAGTCCTATCCATGAGTTGGGGATTCAGACCCATGCAACCTTGTTGAGGAAGGAAACAAAGTAATTAATTCGGGGAGAGAGGCAGACCTGCAAGGAAGCAAAGTAGAGAAAACAATCTCCAAAAGAGAAGAGAGTGTTGTTCGACTTTGGAGTTGAGAGGAAAACTGAGAAGTAAGCTCATTTTTGTTGTAAGAAGCCATGGGCAAGGTTTCACTACAAGTTGGTAAACGAGGCTAATGAGTGACTGAGGAAGTACTTGCGTAGACCTCTTTGCTTGGAGTAGAGAAAACCTATTGCCAAGTTCCTGTGGGAGGAGGAGAGTACCTTTGTCCTTGACTGTCGTGGAGCAAGGAGAAAGAATCTCTCTCAGAGCATATTGGTCTATCTCGGGGGTGGTCAATGGTAAATCCGTCAAGAGTGGCTGTGCCTATGGTTTGGTGGAAACATACACCATTTTTAGCAATCGCTTCACGTTTTCTCGTTCTCAAAATTTATCTCCCTCAAATTTTCCCTTTTAGAAAAGGTTTTAACCCCTTCGAAGAACTAGAAAGAATTCAATTTTGATAAGTAATCCCATACCATGATAGAATCCTTTACATCTATGAACCAAATTTTAATCCACGTTATGTTGATTTTCTCACCCATGGAACTATACATCCACTTAATAGTTTCATTTTCACATAGAAACAACTTATTCTCCACACCAAATGCATCAATTCCCTCTCTTCAGATCTGCACCCATTTCAACAATTCTGTCTCTTCATATCCATGACTTCTCATGACAGATCTATCAATCCTCCACCAATTCTATCTCCCTTCTCAGGTTGGATAGATGACCTTTCATGCCTATCAACATATCTTTCCCTAGCCAAGGGAGCAGGCAATATGAGGACCCATGTTTATAGATCTATAACAAATGATCTATATATGCAAAGTTTAGACGATATATGTGAAAAGAGACACCATCCGAAGACTGAATATTTCACAGATACCATCCGAAGACTAAATAAAGTATACACATAGACTAGGAGCGGGAATATGCTACAAATTTATGTTAGGTGTGAAGCATCATATTCAAATCCATCCTTAGGGTGTTTCCAGACTGCAACTCTAATCCCCAGACCCTTGAGTGCGTTTGATGCACCCATATATATATATATATATATATATATATCATTTTGTATCTTAAAAAAATAATCGTTAATTTGTGACTTTTTTAAAATTTGAAAGAAAAATATCACATTTAATTTTTAAGAGATTTTTAATTATAATATTATATATATATATATATATTCATTCCAAAATTAAACTAATGTACCAACCAATGATCAAAATTGAAGAGCCTTTTAACTAGTTATAGAAGGGTATAAAATCATCTTCCATCCAAACAAAAGTTGAAAAAAAAAAAAACTCTTATCATGTGAGTTCAAAAAAAAAACTCTTATCATTTTTATACAATACAATCAGGTATTATCATAGAACTCATGCATACATATATCACCTATTTATTGAAATTATAGATTAATAGTGGGTATTGGAATTCAAATGATTGATAATTCCAATTCAAATCAACCCCCATATTCTTGGATTTCCAATGATAGCTACCAATTTTCTGTCACCTATTTATTGAAACTATAGATTAATAGTGGGTATTGGAATTCAAATGTTTGGTAATTCCAATTCAAATCAAGCCCCATATTCTTGGATTTCCAATGATACCTACCAATTTTCTGCAGATCTACCTATCCCATTGATACTTCTACAACATCATTGCTTGTGCATGTGCATCTTCTCCCTGCTAAATACCAATATAGAGGAAAAGAATAATTCCAATTCAAATCAACCACAATAATCTTGTTGTTTGTATTTACTAATGATACCTACCATTCTTCTATTTCTCTACCTCCTCTTGKTACTTCTACAACATGTACTTCTATAGCACCAATGTTGGTGCATGTGCTTCCTGTTAGTGYTCAATACAKAGACACTCGATAGTAAGAGCTAATCCAAGTTKTAATTTAATTTAATAGATTTCATAATTGGTAATATTGGGTATTTGGATCCAAATACTTTCAAATCAACCCCAATAATCATGTTGTCAGGATTTACAAATGACGCCTACCATTCTTTTATTGCTCTATGTGCTCCATGTTGATAGTTTGATGTAACTACGGAAGATATTATTTTATATTTGTATTGGTCAAACCTCGAGAAGTTTATTGTAATATTATTGTATAAATCGACTCAAAATAAATTATTATTTTATTGTTATCCTTATTGTAAAATTCAAAAGGACCCCTCTTAGGGTTGCGTCTTTTTGGGAGTCAAGTTATGTGTATAAATAGAGTTCGACTTCCTCTCATTTGTATACACACACAACTCACCTTCTCTTGTGTGTTTGGAGCATAGCAAAGGAAATATAGCACATGAGGTCTTGGTTTCTTGGTCTTTGGTATCTTGGTCTGGGTCTATTTGTGGAGAGCTATAATGTGACATTGTACTGGTTGAAGGAATCTATACTAAAGAATTGGTTGTTGGGTTTTCTCCCCCAAGAGGGTGTACTAGGATATATCTTGTGTTTTTTGATTGTTTATCTTTCAGTGATCCTATTACATGCAATTGTTAATGAATGTTAAAGAAGATAACTGTAACTTCTAAAATTATAACATGGTATTAGAGACGAATTGAATAGAAGACAATTCACATATCTATAAGACCAAAGCAGTCGTTTTTCTTGATATGAGTGGTTATCAGACAATAAAATACCACCAACAAGTGCACCCTAAGTTGAGCACATCTTTTTCCTGGATTAGATCTTCATAATCTAGAATTTGTGATTTAGGGGCAGGATGACTATTGGAACCAATATTGATGAGAAGATGGAGGGAGCTGACAACTTTAGAGTCTGGAAATACATAGTATCCCTCCTCCTATAATAACATGATCTAGAGAAGTTCACTAAAGAAGAGGTTTCATAAACAAAGGGAGATGAGGATAAAGCAAAGCACAAGAAGGATATGGTCAAAGCAAAGAGGATTATTGCGAACTCCATTAAGGACCATCTTATTCATCACATATATTCATTATACACTCCAAAAGAAATTATGGATTCCTTAACCCGACTATTTGAAGGAAACAACATCAACCAAAGAGTGACCTGGAGAACTCAATTAAAGAACGTGAGGATGCATAATTTCGAAACCATCCACTCTTACTTCTCAAGAGTGAACTAGATCAAGGAGAAGATAGAAGCCATTGGTGATACATTGAATAGAGAATAAATGGTTATGAACACCTTGAATGGCCTCCCAAGGTCATGGGATGCATTTATTCAAGGGATATGCTCAAGAAGGAAGCTACCCAAGTTTAGTAGGTTATGGGAAGATTGCAACCAAGAATAAGAAAGGATGGAGGAAGAGAAGAGAAGATGGAATATGATGATCAATCCCTAGCCACCCACACCAGGAAATGAAAGACAAAGAAAGAACCCTCCACACCCAAGAAGTTTTAGAAGGGCTGAAGAAGTAACCCAAATATTAGATGTTTTTGCTGTCAGAAAATGGGACACATTGCTAGGAATTGTTCCCTCATTTAGAGACCAAGGGAAAACAAAGGATGAAAAAGGAATCATGTTCATATAGTGGAATATGATGAGCCACCCAAGAAGGTTGTAAATGAAGATGAATCAAGTGATGAGGAGTATGTTTTTATATCATTCATTACAGGAATTGTCACTCATGGAAGTGACATTTGGCTGGTGGACAGTGGTTCTTCCAAGTACATGACAGGTTATAAAGACTCATTTTCTAACCTTAATCATAAGGATTCACCACACAAGGTGAAATTGGGAGATGAATATAAGTATCCAATCAAAGGAGTAGGAGAAGCTTCCTACAAGTTAGACTCAGGAAAGTCAATGAAGATGAAGGAAGTTATCTATGTTCCTAGATTGAAGAAGAACCTTCTCTCGATTTCAACATTGGATGAGAAGGGTTACAGAGTTGTATTTGTTGATGGAAAATTTCTTATGTGACCTAGAGGGAAGACTTTTGATGATGTTGTGGTGATTGGAGTTCAAGAGGGTGGACTCTACGAATTGAAAGGGTGATCAGATTCATTATTAATTCATGACACTGTGAATCCCAGTGAATTATGGCATAGGATATTTTCTCACCTACATTACAAGGCCTTACTGAGTGTGAGAAATATGGTGATGGGACTACCATAATTCCAAGCAAAACTAGACAGCATGTGAAAAGGATGCACACAAGGAAAGAAAGTGAAGCACTCCTTTCCCAACAACGATAACGGAGCCAAAAGAATATTGGGCATCGTGCACTTAGATATGTGTGGACCCATGTTAGAAACTTCACTAAGCGTGTATGTATATTATGTGTCTTTTATTGATGATTACTCACGTAAAACTTAGATCTGTTTGTTGAAGGCAAATAATGAAGTGTTTGGAAAATTCAAAGAATTTAAGGCACTCGTAGAAAACCTGAAAGAGCAGAAGATAAATACCTTGTGATCAGATAATGGAGGAGAATTCACTTCAAAGGAATTCAAATAATATTACAAGGAAGCTGGGATTAAGAGGGAGCTTTCTTCTCCCTACAATCCTCAGCAGAATTGAGTAGCAGAAAGGAAGAATCAGACGATCATGGAATCAATGAAGGATATGATCCATTATCGATAATCTACCTATGCATCTATGGATAGAAGCAACAAACACTGCAGTGTACGTGAAAAACATAAGTCCCCACAAAGTACTTGAAAACAAAACACCAAAAGAGATGTTTTTAGGAGGGAAGTCGAAAGTCATGCATCTAAGGATATTTGGTTGCCCCATATTTGTGTATGTCCTCGAGTAAAAGAGGACAAAATTGGATCCATCTGGAAATAATAGAATATTTTTTTGTTACAGTGACTCATTGACGACATACATGATATATATTCCCGGTCACCGAAAATTTGTGATTAGTCAGGATTTCACCTTCGATGAGAGTGCATCTTTCAGCAAATCAAAACATGACTGTGCAAATGAGGTTCATGAGGAGGAGAATGATGTTACTAGAGTTCCATAAGAAGAAGAAATTGAACTAGAGGAAGTCATTCATGAGGATAATGACATGGAAAAACCTCAGAGGCCAACAGAGATGACTTCTTGTAAGAGAAGACAATCTTGGGCGTAGGAGCTCATTAGAGATGCAGAAAGATATGGTGCCCCATAAAAATATCTCAGGGAAACTAAGAAGTTGAAATCATATTCCAACTATGTGGCATGCTTGTGTGATATCATGGATGCATAACCGTCCAGTTATGAAGAGGATGCAGAAAAGAGGGTATGGAAGGATGCCATGGGGGAGGAATATCAGTTCATAGTAAGGAATGGTGTCTAGGATGTGGTCCTCAGATCGAAGGAGAAATCAGTAGTAATTTCAAAATGGATCTACAAAATGAAACATGCAGTCGATGGTAGTATTGAAAAGTATAAGGCTAGATTTTTGGCTCAAGGATTCTCTCAGAAGGAGGGAATTGACTATGAGGAGAAATTTTCTCCCATGGAAAGATGTACCTTGATCAAGACTATACTTTCATTGGCTGCAGTAATGAAATGGAAGGTGCATCATATGGATGTGAAGAAAACCTTCTTGAATGGTGAAATAAAAGAGGAAGTATATGTGGAGAAGCCACAAGGGTTTGAGGTACATGACATGGAGATGCATGTGTGCAAATTGAAGAAGGATTTATATGGATTAAACCAACCACCCAAATCATGGTCTGGCAGGATCAACAATTTTCTGACGATCTTAGGATTTACAAAGAGTAGTGAAGATCCCAACCTTTACTTTAAGGTTGTGGATGATGGTCTGGTAATACCACTGTTGTATGTGGATGACCTATTTCTAACAAGTGTGGAAAAACTCATCTATGAGTGTAAGAGAAAATTGGTTGTTGAGTTTGAGATGAAAGATCTCGGGATGATGCAATACTTTTTGGGTCTCAAGGTACGGTAGAGACAAAATGAGATATTTTTGAATCAAGGGAAGTATGCACTGGAATCCTGAAGAGGTTTGGGATATTTGATTGCAAGGAAATGGCTACACCTATGGTATCAAAACTAAAGTTGTTATAGGATATGAATTCAGGGACTGTGGATGTTACTTTATACATGAAGATGGTGGTTTCGTTGATGTACTTGATGAACACAAGACCGAATATATGTTTTTTTGTGAACACCCTAAGTCAGTATATGGAGAAACCCAGGCAGGTTCATTTGGTCGTAGAAAAACATGTGATAAGGTACCTTAAGGGTACATTGGATTATGGTATCAGGTTTGTGACATACCATGAGTTCGAGTTATATGAATATTCACATTCAGATTGGGTTGGAATTATTCCTGATTGAAAGATTACTTCGACATATTACTTCAATCTAGGCTCCAGTATGGTTTCATGGAGCAACAAGAAGAAGTCATGTGTAGCACTTAGTACAATTGAGGCCGAATATGTGGTAGCATGTGAAACATGTAGAGAAGTAGTGTGGCTTCAGAAACTGTTGTATGGATTATTTGGTCCCAAAATGTAGGCGACCTGCATTTGGTGTGACAACCAGAGTTACATGAAGTTGTAAGAGAATCCAGTGTTCCATGATAGGTCGAAGCATATCGAGATCAAATATCACTATATTATGGATATGATGCAGAGGGGAGTAGTGAGGCTCCAATACATGACTATCGAGGAGCAGGTTGTAGACGTGTTGACCAAGGCATTATCGAGGACAGAGTTCGAGCACTTTAGGGACAAGTTTGGTGTGGTCACTCTTCAGAGGGAGTGATGAGGTACAGATGCATTGCGGGGTAGTGGATATCCTGGGGACATGTTTTATCTATTTGAGAGCTACCCACAGGCCTTGGATGCATTGGTTGTGAATTCATAGGGGTGCACATGATGAGGTACAAATGCATTGTGGGGTAGTGGATGTCATGGTGACATGTTGAAGCTATTTAAGAGCTACCCACAAGCCCTGGATGCATTGGTTGTGAAGTCATGTTGTACTATGGATATCCGATGATGTATAGATTCATATGTTCAATAGTTAATGGTCATGAGCTCATGTGGAAACAAAGAATACCTTCCTAGTTAAGAGGGAGTGTTGATATTTTGATGTAACTATGAAATATATTCTTTTGTATTTGTATTGGTCAAACCTCGAGAAGGTTATTGTAATCTTATTGTATAAATCAGCTCAAAAGAAATTAGTATTTTATTGTTGTCCTTATTGTAAAAGTCAAAACATCCCCTCTTAGGGTTGTGTCTTTTCAGGAGTCAAGTTATGTGTATAAATAGAGTTCGAGTTCCTCCCATTTGTATACACACACAAATCTCCTTCTCTTGTGTATTTGGAGCATAGCAAAGGAGGTCTAGCGCAGAAGGTCTTGGTTTCTTGGTCTTTGGTATCTTGGTCTTGGTCTATGTGACATTGTATTGGTTGAAAGAATCTATACTGAAGAATTGGTTGTTGGGTTTTCTCCCCCTCGAGGGTTTCCTGGGATATATATTGTGTTATGTGATCGTTTATCTTTCAATGATCCTATTACATGCAATTGTTAATGGATGTTAAAGAAGATAATTGTAAATTCTAAAATTATAACACTCCAGTGGTACTTCTACAACATGTACTTCTATAGCATCAATGCTTGTGCATGTGCTTCTTCTCAATACTCAAACAGAGACACTGCATAATAAGAGATAACTCAATTTGTAATTTCATTTAATAGATTTCATACACAAGTATAATAATTTAATTCATTTCATAATTCATAATATTGATTATTTGGATTTAAATACTTTCAATTCAACCCCAATAATCTTGTTTCCTAGATTTACCAATGATACCTACCATTCTTTTATTTCTCTACCTGCTCTAGTGGTATTTCTACAACATGTATTTCTATAGCATCAATGCTTGTGCATGTGTGTCTTCTCAATGCTCAATACAAAGACATTCCATAGTAAGAACAAACCCAAGTTGTAATTAAATTTAATAGATTTCATACACAAGCATAGGAATTCAATTGATTTCATAATTCATAATATTGAGTATTTGGATTTAAATACTTTCAAATCAACCCCAATAATCTTGTTTCTTGGATTTACCAATGATACCTACCATTCTTCTATTGCTCTAACTGGTGGTGCTTCTATAACATGTACTTCTATAGCATCAATGCTTGTGCATGTGTGTCTTCTCACAAAGACATTGCATAGTGAGATCTAACCCAAGTTGTAATTTAATTTAATAGATTTCATATACTAGAATAAGAATTAATTGATTTCGGGTGAAATCACGGAGGTGGGTTACACTTTCGTGACAATCAGGTCTCCAAAATTCCGAAAAACATTTTTTCGGCCGAACTAATAATCTTTTTCGGCCGAAAGATATTGTTTTCGGCCGAACTATTTTTTGGCCGAAAAAATAAACGTCAAATTGAATGGTGCAATAACCGCCCCCTCGATTTGCATGTACAAATTTGGTCGGCCAGATATTTTCTTTCCGGCAATCCTTTTTCGGCCGAACAATTGTTCGGCCGAAAATTTGTTCAACTGAACCATCTTTTGGCCGAAAGATTGTTTATATATTAACCACACATCGATATTGAAACGTTTTAGAAAATTTGTTGTCGTGAACTCGTGTGTGAGGAGGTCGCGCACCTGAGGTCGCTGGGAGGTCATGAGCGCAAGGGTCGTCGAGAGGTCGTGGGCACAGGGGTCATCATTGCATTTGCGAGCATGGACGTGGAAAACAACAGGTAAGTTTCTATATTGTTAATGTCATATAGGTTTTAAAATATATGTTTTAAATGTAAATCTTTGTATTTTTGGACTGTGAGGGGGCCGCCGGTGGCCAGCCCTGTGGCCAAGCCGTGGGCATACCCACAGCTTGGTTATAGGGCTAGCCACCCGCAGCCAAATTCTCCATAGTCGTGGTCACCCCAAAATAGTGTCAAAAACCGTCTTAAAAACCGTTGCTGTGGCTTTAATTCGACTAGACTGTGTGTAAAAACCTTCTCCTGTCAATGTTTTAGTTTTCATGGACAGTCTCTGCTATATTTTAATGTTTAAAGGCTGGTCTACGGGTGGCCAGCCCTGTGGCCAAGCCGTGGGCATGCCCACGGCTTGGTCACAGGGCTAGCCACCCGCGGCCAAAATTTTGTCGTTACAAAATTTCATGGACAGTCTCTGCTAGATTTTAATGTTTAAAGGCATGCAGTTTTCATGAAGACTCTCTGCTATGTTTTAAAATATATGTTTTAAATGTAAATTTTTGTATTTTTGGACTGTGTGGGGGCCGCGGGTGGCCAGCCCTGTGGCCAAGCCATGGGCGTACCCACGGCTTGGTCACAGGGCTGGCCACCCGCGACCAAATTTTCCAGAGTCGCAGTCGCCCCAAAATAGTGTCAACCGTCTCAAAAACCACTGTTGTGGCTTTAATTCGACTAGACTGTGTGGAAAAACCTTCTCCTGTCAATGTTGTAGTTTTCATGGACAATCTCTGCTATATTTTAATGTTTAAAGGCTGGGCCGCGAGTGTCCAGCCCTGTGGCCAAGCCGTGGCCGTGCCCACGGCTTGGTCACAGGGCTGGCCACCCGTGGCCAAAATTTTATCGCTACAAAATTTCATGAACAGTCTCTGCTAGATTTTAATGTTTAGTTAATATGTATATACATGTATAATTTTTTAAATATGATGTCTAAGATTAAGAATGTTGTAGTTTTCATGGACAGTCTCTGCTATATTTTAATGTTTAAAGGCATGCAGTTTTCATGAACACTCTCTGCTATATTTTAATGTTTAGTTAATATGTATATACATGTATAATTTTTTAAATATGATGTCTAAGATTAATATAAGTATGGAGACAAATCATTTCCGTTTTCATATAGGTTGTGATAGTTTATGTTACCTGAATAATATTAAAGTAAGAAAACAATGTGAAATCTTAAGATCCAGGTATATTGATTATTTTAATAAAATTTCTCTAATAGAAAAAGTAAGGACGAAAAAGTAAAATTAAATGGAAAAATATCATATTTTTTTATCAATATGATCGGTCAACCTGTTATCAGTATGCCTTATTTTGAATTTACATGTCATAAATCAACATAATGCTCACATACTTGAATAAGAATAAGATCATATGATAAAGGGTTTGTATTTTAAAATTCATAGATTTTTTAATAAAAACAATGTTTGAAATCTCTTAACTTTCTTCTAAGGTGTTCTCGTAAGGCTTCCCAAAACTAGATCATCATAT
>ML797234.1:110530-122538 GCA_009831015.1 Picea engelmannii | reverse complement strand
CAATGGAGGCACCTTCAACTAGCAGTAACTTCAAAGGTGTGATACCCTTTAAGGTAAAATTTGACTTTGATATTCCTTTATTTGAAGGCCATATAGATGATGATGCTTTGGAAAAATGGTTAAGTTTATTGGAGGGTTATTTCTCTGTCCAAAATTATTCTAATGGTGAAAAATCATCTTCATTCTCCTTAAGGCCCTTCCCCATGTGAGATATTAGTGAGAGACTTACTGTGAGAAACATGTCAAGGATGAGTGTGGAATTTTTGGGTCATGACCCCCCACTTTCGAGAATTTTATTGAGGCCCTCAAGGAACAACATTACCCTGTTGGAAACTATGATGAATAATACATGATTTGGACCAGACTATGTCAAGAGAGGGGCCAAACAGCGTTGGATTTCATAAATACCTTCCATACCTTGCTCACTAAGCTGGGTATCAAAGGCTTCAAGAGACATATGGGTCCAAAATATCATGGGGCACTACATAGGTTCATCCAAACCAAAATGGATTTGCTAAACATCTCGTCATTGGGAGCTGCTTATCGATATGCTATCAAAATCGTGAAAAAATTTAAGTAGCAAAACAAGTGGGAGTTTGATTCTCCAAATATGAAACAACTGAAGTATGGTAAGGGTATCCTTAAATACTAGGGAAAAGGACAAAGAAAGGATGGATAGTCCCAAGACAACCAGTCCAAGCCACCAACAAAGAAGGGTAATGGGAAGTCGAAGAAGGACACTGGAAAGTGGTGCGAGTTCCAAAAAATACCTTGGCACAATACTAATGATTGTCATTCCAAATAGTCATTGTTGGCTGAGATGAAAGACTCAAGGTCAAATGTTAAATCAAAGTCTAATTCAAAACTGAGAAAGGGAAAACATATCATTGACACAAAACCCAGTGTCACCAACGCTACCAAAAATGTCCATTCAGAGGAACCAAAGGATCCTGAAGAAGGGGAACAACTCTTCCACTCACAAATGTTGGTGAAGGGGACCCCACTCCATTTCATTGTTTACAGCGGTAGCCAGAATAACCTAATCTAAGAAGAGGTCTTCAAGAGGTTGAACTTTAAAATGACACTGCATCCTTAGCCATACACCATTGATTGTCTCAGCGAGGGACGAGACATCCACATTAGCCAACAATGTCACCTGAAATATGACATCAAACCCTTCAAAGATTATGTATTGTGTGATGTTTCCCTCCTTTAAATTTTTTATTTTTTGTTAGGAAAACCATATATGTGGAAGCTTCATTTTTTTTATGAATCTAGGCCTCGTAGTGTCATTATTACTTTGCGAGATAAACTATACAAGGTATAGAGACAATACCAACTACTGTGGTCTCTTTTATCTCTAGAAAGCAATGCAAAAAGGTGGTCTCTTAGACTGAGATAATTTTCCTCTTTATGGTTTGTTTAGAAGGTGAATGGAAGGTCACTACAACTACCAAAACCTTTGCATGAGGTCTCTTTACGCAACAACAACAGGTGGACATGATAGTAGAAGAGAATAAAGGCATATTTTCCTCATCTATTGGAGTGCCTATGCATTGTCAGTTAAATCACTTAATTGATTTGAAACTTGGTGCCTCTATCTAGTGGCCTTGCATACTTTTGTTCTCTCATGGAGACTGAAGAAATAAAATTCCAGATCGAAGAGCTCATTCTGAAGCGCCACATCAGGCCAAGCTCCTCACCTTGCAGGTGCCCAATTTTCTCGGTAAAAAAGAAGGACATTTATTACAAAGCCCTGAACAATATCACAGTCAAGAATCAGTACCCAATCCCCAAAATTGATGATATTCTCTATCAACTCAAGGGAGCCAAGTTTTTCAATAATATTGATATGAAGTCAGGCTACCACTAAGTGCCAATTGAGCAAACTGATACATGCATGGAAGACAACCTTCAAGTATAAATAAGGTCTCTTTGAGTGGTTGTTCATGACTTTCGGCTCGACTAATTCCCCAACCACATTCATGCGGATGATGGATGACATATTGCATCCATTCACAAACTCCTTTATGGTCGTACATCTAGATGACATCCTCATATTCAAAAAAAATTGGGAGGAACAGTTGAAGCATATTCAATAGGTTTTGGGAACCCTGTGACAACACAAGTTATATGCCAATTTGGAGAAGTTTTATTTCGACATGCAAAGAATCCAATATTTGGGATATATCGTGGATGAGAAGGGTGTTCATGTGGATCCAACCAGTATCCAAGTCATCCATGATTGTTCGACCCTAAAGACAATTACCAATCAGTTTTTGTTGGGGTTCTCTTATATCTCTTGGTCCCCAAGCCAGGTGACCAAGGGTGGAGTGAAGGCCAAGTTTGTGTGGGCTACATCCCAACAAAAAACATTAGAGGATTTGAAATTTTTCCTCTTCTTAGCACCGATACTTAGTCTACTAGACCTGCAACAACCATTTGATATTGAGATAGATGCTTTATATTATTATATTGGTGCATTCCTCACTCAGCATGGGAATCTGATAGCCTATCACAATGAAACATTATATGATGTGTTTTGCAGATGCCCCACCTACGACAAAGAGATGTACTGCATTGTGTAGGTATTTCGACTATGGAAGCATTATATTTTGGGGAAGGAAACAATCATCCACACTAATCATTAGGCCTCTGAAATTCATGCAAACATAAGGAAATTTAAAGAATGACCACCATCATAAGTGGTCCACGTACCTACAATAATTCCACTTGAACATCAAGCACAAGGAGGGAAGAACCAACCATGTCGCATATTGCCTCAGTCAATCCCCTATTATGATGCTAACCATAGTTATTAACTCATGTGGGCATGAGACGTATGGGTGGCCGCAATTATACAATGACTCTGACTTTGTTTCTTCCTATCAGACATTGAGTGTAGGAAAAACAGTTGCATAATTTTATCTCCAGGATGGTTTGTTATGCCATCTAATCCATCTCTGTGTTCCTCCAACTGAGAATGAAAAGATGATATGGGATTCTCATTACAATTGAGCAATAAGACACTTTGGTGTAGAAAAAGCAATGGGATTACTACAAAATCATTTTTATTGTCTAAAGCTTCGACAATACATCCAAAATTTTATTAGATCCTACACTTCCAGCACCATTTCCAAGCCCACCATCAAGAAACATGGGATATACACCCATCTTCCTATTCCATATAGGCCTTGGGAATTCATCTCCATGGATTACATGTCTAGTCTAACTTCAACCAAGCATGGGATTGACTGTGTCTATGTGGTCGTTGATCGATTCTATAAGATAGTCATTTTGGCACCCTGCAAGAAGAGAATAAAAAATGAGGCCACCATCAATCTATTGTTTGAACATGTTTGGGTTCATTTTGGGCTCCCACAAACCATCATCTCATATAGAGATAGTAGGTTCCTTAGAACTTTTTGGTCCAGCCTATGGTCAATGATGGACACCAAGCTGACCAAATCGACTACCTTCCACCCATAGACTGATGGAAAATAGAGGTAGTCATTAGGATGATTGTCCATATCTTGAGGATGTATAATTACAAACATCCACGCACATGGGATGAAAGCATTCCTTATGTTCAACATACCTACAACATACAAAATATCCCTCGACAACTTTATTGGCCACAACCCTTTTCAGGTGTGCTTGGGCTTCCAACCATTGGCTCCCATTGATGTAGCTCTTCCCATTACAGCTACACAGGAAGAGTCCTCCCATTCTCAAAATGAGGTTGAAAGAGAAGTCAATGGTTTTGAGTGAATCTAGCATATACAAAATCAAGTTCATGATATTTTTCAAAAATTCAATGCCAAGTACAAGAAGCGCCACAATCAACATCGAGTACCACACAATTTTCAAGTGGGAGATAAGGTGGGGTTTCATTTGTAGAAAGAGTGCCTCCCATGGCCCCATCGGAAGCTGCGCCCACTCCGATACATGTCTTACACCATAACCAAGGTTGTGTGTGAGAATTCTTTTGAATGAAGTATTCCTCCTTTCCTTGGCATGCACTCGATATTTAATGTGGAACTTCTTTGACCATATTTTCCACCTCTCCTAGAAACTTCAGATGCGACCAAGCGCTTGGCCCCTACAGAAATAAATGTTGACTACATTGAATAGTTGATGGTTGATCGGATCATGGAAACCAAGACTATGGGCACCCACTAGCAGAACATCCAACTTTAATGGGTTGTCAAAGAAGAGAAATTTCTTCATCAAGGCAGGTGGCTCACCAAGAGTTAGATTCAACAAACGCTTCCCCATCTGATGAAGGAAATTGAAAAAATGGATACCATTACTTCCTAAGGGGGGAGGATTGGTCTAGGTGGACATCGATGTTCGCCCACCTATTCCACTAGCTCAAATTATAGTTTCCATCTTGGTAGTTTTTATAAAAAAAATTGAGTCCCAAACTTTCGAGGTTGTTTTGAGGTCCTAAACGACGTTTTGTTTTACTTGGAATCTCTCAATAAATCCCTAATGGATCTATTGGGCCATTCAGAATGTGTACTCCCCGACAAGACTTTTCTGATGGTGTACCAAGTGCACCAAATGAAGATCATATGCAAATGTTGTGCCCTCAGGAAGTTGATGTATCAACTACCCCATAGAGGACCACAAACCTTTTGGCGTTTCATCTTTCAGGGTCAGGGTTTTCAATGTTTATGGTTTTATCATTTATGATTTATGTTAAAAAATAATTTAGGGCCTCATTGTAATCAACTTCTTGCAAATGACCATAACTGACACATCTCTCTTTAGAGATAAGATCCCACCACTCTAGCTAGCTTGTGTGCTTTGCATTTCACAGTCTTTTGTATTCTAGACAGTCATTAATATAATCTAAGTTTTATTGTTTTACTATATTACTTTTTTCCTTGAAAAATATTTGTGTATCTCCTTGTTATACCTCTATTATATTTCTTCCTTTATGTCATTCTAAAAATAATCTAGATCAGTAATCAAACATTAATATAATGGGAGAATGTGACACATCGAGGGTTCTTCTTCAACCCTTTACATTTTGAACAATCACTTACTACTGGTGTGTCAAAAAAGAGATCCAATTCACGGTGTAATATCATTTACCAAAGATGCATGTTACTGAAAGATGGCATGTTAAATTTGGTAGGGTAAATCAGTTGTTCGTTTTCATCAAACATTTGCATGCGATATATTTCTCCTCATAAGAGCTTGCGACATTTTTTCATAGGTGGAATATCTTGTGCATATTAACTTGATCCTAAATTATGATCCTACAAAATTCAATGAACACTTATTCAAATTCACATGAATAAATGACATAAATTCAATCAAATAAATGAATTATAAATAGAATTTAGACTTACTTCAAACAATGGGGGAGAAGTTGACAAACTTGCAACGATATGGAATGAGCTGGAATCTAAAGAATTGGCCATTTGATATTATAACCTTCTTTTCACTGCATTTGAGCCAAAAACATCATCAATACATGCGTGAATTTGATATGAAAAGTTATTGGTGCATTTTATTATTTTTTTATGTACATGTGTGTCTGTACATATAGAATAGACCAGTGCACTACACTATGAAGCGTACCGAATTGTGACTTCTATCAGAGCCTCTGCAAATCAAAATATCCGTAAATTTTAATTGTGGATGTTTGCATTTCTATTTTGTCGATAGAATTGGTATCGATGTGTTTTTACATATACACGCACCAAGGCACGTTAATCTATGTGGTGCAATAATTTGACGACAAGTTTAATTTTTTAAATATATATATTTACCAAGTTCTTTTACATACAAAGTGTACTACTGCACTTTGTAGTGCACCAGTACGATATATACAATGAAAAAACAAAGCAATAAAAAGAGCGAAAATTTCATTTTTTGAAATGTATTTGTTTATAATTATTTTTTTACATACAAAGTGTACTACTGCACTTTGTAGTTCACCAATACGGTATATACAATGAAAAAACAAAGCAATAAAAAGAGAGGAAACTTCATTTTTTGAAATGTATTTGTTTATAAATTAAAATGCTATTCATTATTTCATTTTTTTGGAAACATTTAGAGAGAAGATTTGTGGAAGAGAGATTTACCACCAGAAACCTTGGAGTGGGTAGATTTTTTTGAAGAGAAAGTTTGGAATGGATCCATAGGGAACATACAAATCTGCAGAGAAGAAATTTCAGGTATGTGATTTCATTCTACTAATCATTTCATTCTTTCCCTATTTGATTCAAACTATTTTCAGTGCATGTTAAAAAATAAAATAAAAGGGTTTCATAGTTACCTTTTGTATTGGAAGCCCTATATTTCTTGTTGTTTCTTTTGGATCCCCTCTATATATTTTATAAGCAATTTTTATTTTTTTAAGAAATAGATTTTTATAGGTTTCATCTTTTTTAGCAATATATTTTTATAGGGTTTGTTTAGCTGTAGATGGGGAATTTGACATCCATTGCAATGGTACAACTCGTTGCATCAGATTCCAAACCCTATCATTGTCAATGATTTTATCAAAAAACAATTTCACGGTATGCGTTGCACACTGTATAGTTAAATCACAATGGGGTGCACTATACAGGGGTAGCACCCCGATGCTCACTATACAATATAAATAGTAAATTGTCAAAAGCATATATATGTCAAAAGCATCGATTGGTTGAAAATATAAATAGTAAATTTATTTTAGTATCATATAAGTATGCAATTACTAGTAGTACGCAACAATGCGTATAGATGTTTGATTCCCCGGGGCATTCTCTTTAATTACATGCACCAAAATACTAGATTGTATACCAATTTCATAATTTCTATTTTTGATGATTCCTGATTTTTTTTATACAAGATGGTTGAGAAAAGTTCAAGGAAAACATCTTATTGCAGCGAGCTCAATGCTAGCTCATCCCAACAAGAGAGGGAGGAAAGTTCTTTAAGTTTTATTAAACAATAATATATTTGAAATATTTGTAAGTTTAAATTAATGACGTGTATTGGTTAATGCATGTCATGAAGATATAAAACTTGAAGAAACTCTATAAGATTGTTCACAATTTGAGCGCAAAAGAACATAAAAGATTTATGGAAAGGTTGGAAAGAGAGGAAACACGTGGATAAAAAAAGTAATCAACATGAATGTTTTCTTTGAATTTTTACTAAAAATGAATTTCTTAAGATTAATCGCTAACAAGTTTTAAACACTCGATTTCACATTTTTTAATGTGATGCAAGGACCGATACTGAGGGAATGGAATATCATCCTAAGAGAACAAAAAATATTAAAGATGTACATTATTATGATGGCTTGGTCATCAATTCATCTAGAGTGGTGCTTGAAGTTAATGAGAGGGGAGAATTGTTTTACAATGCTTTGAGGGGTATAATGGAAAAACATATAGACGTACTTTCCACTTATAATACAAAAATCAATCTAGTGACTCCAAGAATAAAGTTATACATACACTATAGGAAGTGTTTCCAGAGCCATGGTCAATGTAACGACCCCTCCTTTACGACATCAATGTAAGTGAGTACAATAGTGATTTTTTTTTTTTTTTTTCTAAAACATCATTCGAGACAGGTCTTACATGAATATACATCAATAATTACACAATCTCTTTTGTACATATCTCTATAAGGTAAGATTTAGATACAACATCACTGCATAATGTAGATCTAGATGACACATAAGGATAACAAGATGTTTACCTGCCCTACCTATCCTGCAAGGTTAGGACCTCCAAGACACATAATCAACGCTCAAGTCCAGGATTCATCCAATTGATTTTGACCATTTAAGGTCTCATGACTGACCACTGTTCTGAGGAACGTGAAGGTATCTAATTCCTGTAACCCCGGTTCCATTCCAAACACACATCATAGAAATTCATAGTGAAACAATAATGTAATCCATTTATTTCAAAAGATCATACCAATGCACAAATTGATCATTATACAATCAAATCAACTAAACATTTAACGAAATTGGGTCTATCATTGGAAATAATTCAACATATGCTCTAATATTAATTTCACACAACCAAACAATAATTATTATAGTTCAACCTTACTATATAATTTCTCTCCATATCTAAGTACACTGATCATTAACATTTATTCTATCAATACACAATGTCACCGATTAAAATATTCAACAATAAGGAAACATATTATTGTAAGAAAGCAATACCAATAGTTTAGTAAAGTTCCAATATGAATATGAGCGATTAGGACAAATTTCCAACTTGCGCATAGTGCAATTTAGTGAGATATTTTATATTCTTTCCTCTAGCCATTTAAAAATCACTATAGAGGATATTTTAATAATTTAATCATTAACTAAAATTTAGCAATCTACCATATCTCGAACTATTTGTTATTAATTGACTACGATATAAATGGGTTTAGGAATTCAATACAAGGATTTGTTGATCATTGTTTTTCTTACAAAGAGAGATTGGAATAAATTAGATCAAAGTTCAACACTTCTAAACTAAGACAAAGAAACACAAGTGGTATAATTGTAACTGATTATCCCCTTATTTTACTGATATCCTACGCCCCAGTGTTGATGGGTTACGAGTTAATCTATGTTAATTATGTTAGTAATTAACTAAATACTATGCCTAAGATTTATGAGTACAACCAGTCTTACATATAATTCCCCGTGAGGGGTTTACCAATTATAAACTAAGATTAAAACCAAGACTAGACTATGTGTACAGGTTAGGATTCACCATGTTTCCATGACTATTTAAAATAGACCATTGAAATGTCGTTGTAAGGAAGGCACAATTATTTTATGTATCCTTAAGAGATGATTAAGGAAATATATCTCTGTAATTAATAATAGTGTTTAATAATGATAGATATAAGAGAATTATTGGCAACCCAGATGAATCGGAAAGGGTTTGATAACTTAGAACAAGGTTGTCGAAAGCTATGAAGGAAAAGTCTCGATTTAGTTTGTTACTCTAAAGGAGATACAAATCTAAAATCTGATCTCAATATCACAATAGATTGGCATTCTGATTTGTCTAAATGGCAGTGGCTCCCAACAACTCAACCAATCTCAATGATAGTGGTTTTCATGGTCGTAGATTAGGAACACAGTTATACTCAAATTCGCTATTAATTACAGTCCGAAGACAATGACCAATTTTTTATACAGAAGATAAATTTATTGTTACAATTAACTCTATCAACCTAACAAGGATAAGGACATCTCCAATAATCAGATTTCCAAGTCCAGCTGTCATGATAATACTAAGGATGAAGACTGGATGGACGTGCAATCTAAGAAATCCATTGAACTGATACTTAGAGACAACTATCACATGATCGTCTTGTCTCTCATAATAACTTGATCTATAAAACAAATAACAATTTTATTAATTCAATCAGACTCAAATAATGATCGATGCTTTAAAGAATGAAGGATAATAAGGTAGGAACACATGGTTTCATATCCACATGTCAATGATCAATGATACCTCCTAACAAATAACAGAGAGAGTATGCGCTTATGTTCCCTACATAGAAATTTAGGTTATGAATTAAAGAATCGTGGAACTACTAGACTAAGTCCAATAAACTCGATTGGTAAACATTCATAGTGGTGTTCCAACTTGGTTAAATACTACAGTGTTAAGCGATGTTGGCTTCAAATAAAAACTATCACCGCAGAGAGGTAGATTAGCACTATCAGAGGAAGGTTTTGGCTTCCCTTTGGTGCCAATCGGGCCCAATTTAATGGTAGTTGTTCAGGAAGAAGGAAATTTAATTCCACTCATGAGTGTATCAGTTACAATCAGTGCAACGGTTCTTGTGGAACACTAGCTAACAGTTTATCCAAAATTATAAACTTTCCCACTAACATAAAAATTTGAAACGCTTCAAATGTACATAATCATTATCATTACGAGTTAGAGACGGGTTCACTTAAAAATAAACAATG
The DNA here is from genome assembly GCA_009831015.1 of Picea engelmannii. Lineage (NCBI taxonomy): Eukaryota > Viridiplantae > Streptophyta > Pinopsida > Pinales > Pinaceae > Picea > Picea engelmannii. The sequence continues at coordinate 112,574 of ML797234.1, read as the reverse complement.
TTCACAGATATAGTATGTAAATGTGTTGAACCTGCACAAAATAGATCTATCTAGAAAATACTACACACATTTGCAGAGAGAAATTGAGAAAGAAGAAGGAGAGAAAGAATGGAAGAATTCTCATTAACCATATTGAATAATGAATAATTTACACATGATATACTATGTATAACTCAATGAATGCACACTGGAGGATAACCAATGTGACATAGCGGTGTTCTAGAGTAATATTGACACACACCATTAGTTACGGGAGTGAACTGCCACCTAGTCTAGTCTCTCAGGAAGTTACAGGAGTGAACGACCACCTAGCTAAGTTAACTAGTCAACTAGTCTTCAGTTAACTGACTGAACAGAGTGTAGTGAAAAGTAGATCAAGGAATCAAGGGTAATGTTCCAGTATAGTGGTGATCCCAAGGAAAGTGTGCATTATCATGGTGGTGATCCCAATGTTGCATGGTGACAAAACTAATGCAACATCTAGACTCAAATCAACTAGTCAAACTATAGTGTCAACTAAAAGAGAATATTCTCTAGGTGGAATATTCTCCCCTAAAATATAGGAGACTGGATAATGACTAATTATGACTAATAAACAATGAAAAAACTTAGGAAAAATAAATCCTATGTGTGTGTGAAGTAACTCCAACACCCCCACTAAACATCACTATGGTGAAAATAAAGAATGGGTCCCGACAATGAGGCCATGTTAGGTACCCACATAAAAAATATACACTGAAAATAAAGTGAGGAAAGAGGGAAAAAATCATGGTAACCCCCCCCCCCTCAAGGTACAATGTATGTAAAAAGAAGAACTACATTTTCTAGGAAATTGTGTCCTTCACTCCAAGATGACTTCGTAGAGAATGGAACTTATGCTCAGTGAAGGTCTTGGTGAATATGTATGTCGTTTGTTCTACTGAAGGAAAAAACTATAGGTTGATGATCCCCTCATGTACTAAGTCCCAGATGTAGTGCATGTGGATCTCGATGTGCTTTGTTTACTGCCTCTGAACTGGATCTCTACAAAACTTCAGAGTTCTCTGGTTGTCACACCAGATGATGATCAGTCTATGAAACTAAATGCCCAACTCAGTGAGAAAACTTTGTAGCCAGATATCCTGAATGGTTATGTTAACTACCCCTCTGTACTTTAACTCGGCTGAATATAGAGCAATGACATCTTGCTTCTTGCTCGACCAACAGATAGGCCCGGAACCAATACTGAGTGAGTATCCATATGTGGAATTGTGATCAGTGCTATCGCTAGCCCAGTCAGAATCAGTAAACCTGATGAGATATAATGTAGAGTCTGTTGCATAATGAATCCCAAAGGTGATGGTGCCCTGTACATATCGAAGGATACACTTTGCATCCTTCCAATGTAGCTCATGCGGCTCCTGCATGAACCTAGAAACTACACTAACTACATAGGGGAGTTATGGTCTGGAGTGTGTGAGATACAACATGATCCCCACTAGTTGTTTGTACAATGTGTTGTCAACCAGTGGAGTCTCCCTGCCATCCTCAAGTTTGACTCCTGATAGGAAAGGAGTTGGATAAGACTTGTAGTCTGTCATGTGAAATATCTCAAGGAGATATCGTGTATACTTAGTCTGAGACAGTTTGATTCTTGATGCATCCTGAATGATCTCAAGTCCAAGTAAGAAGTGTAGCAAACCCATGTCCGTCATCAAAAAATTGTCATGTAGAATCCTCTTGACTGTAGCAATCGTTGAAGTCGAGCAACCAGTGATCAACAACTCATCAACATATATAACTAATAGTAGAATTGAATAAGTCTTCTTGAGCATGTAGACATTCATGTCTAATTTACAACGTACAAAGTTATGAGACAAAAGGTAGGAGTCCATCTTGGCATGCCATTCCCTTGAAGCCTTCTTGAGGCCATAAAGGGACTTCTTCAGTCGAAATACCAAAGATGAGTCATGCATAAATACTTGGGATTTCTCCATATAGATCTCCTCATAGAGATCACCATGAAGAAATGCATTCTTCACGTCCATCTGATGGAATTCCCATC
>ML797234.1:87397-98767 GCA_009831015.1 Picea engelmannii | reverse complement strand
TGAAGTTGGAGACATGGTTCTAGCGCACCTGAGAAAGGAAAGGTTCCCCAGGGGAACGTATAACAAGCTCAAGATGAAGAAAATTGGACCTTGCAGAGTCCTGAAGAAATTCGGGGAAAATGCATATGAGCTTGAGTTGCCAGAGGGCATTGGGATATCTCCGATCTTCAATATTTCGGATTTATACCCATACAGAGCCAAGGAAGCAAACACTGGAACTGACGAACCCGAGATCCAGTGGCAGAAACAATTGCCAGTTTCACAGAAGCCAGAGATGGAGTGCATACTAGATAAACGAGTTAGCAAGAAGACCAGGAGGAAGCAGTATTTTGAATACCTGGTGAAGTGGAAAAACCACCCAGTGGAGGATGCCAGTTGGGAAACAGAAGCAGTGATTCAGAAGCATGGACACACCGTGCAGCAGCTCATGGACAGGAGCCCATGAAATCTTTCGAGCCGAGGAGTATGATGCAGGAGCATCTACGACACCAAAAAGAGAACCAGCGTGGAGGGAAGAGAAGGACAGCTGGACAGCACCAACACATAACTTTTTGAATCACGAGGAAGATTTTTGCGCCGTCATTTGGACGAACGCATTCATATGAAGCGCACTTGTATTGTAATGTAGATAAGAAGACATTAAATAGTTTTAATGCTGGTAGATAGGGTTAGTTGTAGATTAGACAGTTTCATTTCTAGGAGGGAAAACGAATATAGGCACCCTCCTTGTGTAATTGATTTTTGATTTCAGATTATTATTCAACATTAGCATAGAGAGCAGTAGAGAACAGAGAAGAGAGTTCGTGAAGAAACCCCATGTACAGATTGAATTAATAGAAGAAAGCTCTTGATTCAATTCCATGGCTGTGTTTGAGTTCTTTGTGCCGTTGATGTTATTTTGTTGCATACTTTCTTCTTTATATGCTTATCTTTTATATGTTTCTTATGTGATTGCATATCAGGTTCGAAACCTAAGAGAATGAACGAATGAGTTTCAACCATTTCTCTGTTTGAGCCAGGAGATTCCTGCGTAGAGTGCAGTCGAATTCCTCCGCATAGAGTGCGTCGAGGAGGCTCTAATAGTTAAACTCTCATTCTCGTTCAACCCGGAGTTGATTTGGATTATTCGAGCCATGCAGGTGAGTGCAGGTCGAACTGGACTTCCAGTAGCAAGTATGAGAAGGGAAAGGTCAGGTGGCTGTGACTGCGAGTGCATGGAACTTGGAGATCTTCAGCCTTGATTGTTGAGAGTTGGCGAAGGTCAAGTCGAGCACACGGAACGTGGTCGAGAAAACTCTGAAGGAGTCAGAGTCATAGAAGCTCAAAGAGGGATAACACCTTGAACTTCAAGATGGGAACAGACTCCAGTGAATTTTATGCAGGGCAAAGGCAGTAAAGTTGAGAACTCTTCAAGAGGAAGAGAATCGACGACTTGAACTTCTTGAAGAAAGGAGTCTTCAAGAACGGGCAGAACCCGGAGGCCATCGTGCATCGGCATATCGGAGTTGGCGAGCGCGAGTATTGCATGCACGTCGAGATCACGAGTCGTGATTTCTTGAGTTAAACGGGACCATCAATTAGAGCGCGGACAGGTGGCACGAGATCCTGCGGAGTCGGGATTCGGCACTTCGGCGGTTTCAACGCTGGAAGGAGAATGTAGAGACAGCGAAGTCCCGAGTCGCGACGGGTCCCACGGAGGCTGCGTGGAGTATCACACGTGGCATCGACATTTCGGCACTCGGGGTTTCGGTATTCAAGGGTTCAACATCGCGAGTAGCGATATCCTGAAGTATGGATCGTTGATCATCGGGGATCAGGGTTTCGGCGTTGAGTGGCACAAAGAGGAGATCTGATCTCCCGATACGCGAAGAGGAGATTGACCGAGAAGTATCCGGTGGGTGACGAAAACTCCCGAGAGGGGTTAGAAGGGCGTCGACCCTTCGGGCCTGTGAAGCGAAGAAGGTCCTGGTGGAGCGACCGGCTACTGTGAGAGCGGGGGTTGCGTCACCCATGGCCTTAATAAAGTATCGACTAAGAGTTGAGTGTAGCCCTGAACCTAGATATGATCCCATATGACTAAGGGTCATAAACCCCTCACTAAGCCCAAAAGGAGTGAAGCTACTTTGTCTTCGGGACTTTGGGACCTATGACTTCCCAATCCTAAAAAATAGTTGAAGCTTGGAGTCGTGAATTGATGAGGGTCGTGGATCTGGGAATCCAGTAGAGATATCTCTCATCCATTATATCAGACTTAGGGAAGGGGCAACGCTAAGTACTTTGATGAAGTTCCACTTGGATAGAATAGGGGTGGTCTAGTGACGAAACTCCCAAATGATAGAGTCATGAAATTAATCTAGACAATTGAGAATAGAGGGATGTGTGTCCACAGATCAACGAATATCCAGAAGTTTGGGTATTCGATAGCATCATTGTGTAGACATAAGGATGTCTGAGCTTATCTAAAGATCTACAAACTAGAGTAAATCCTGGCCATAAGCGTTAGGTGCATGTGGAAATAGATCGGGCATGGCTCAGAGATTCAGAGCTACAGAGAGGAAGATGGAAGATATAGGAAACCCCCGAATGTTGAATTTAAAAAGTGATGTAGACCATCGATCCTCGGATCCTATAGGATCCCTCTCAACCATCGATCTAAGGACTATGTTGAGAACCCCTCTTAATCTCCCAAGCAGTCAGGATGCGTCATGGAGCGATGTGTGGCCCCCTTTTGTCCCCTGTCAAATGTTATTCATTGGACTTGAGCCGTTGGATGAGTGGCGACGTGGAAGGAGATCCGATAGTCCAGATAATTGGTACTCTAGAGGAACTTGGACAAGAGTATTCAAAGTGTGAAGACTCCCAAAGTTATGAACGAAAAATTAAATATCAACCGTTGACAGGTAGAGGACACATGGCACTAGATTCGATAGTTCGGAGATTTTTCTCTCCAACGGATTTGCGATGTGAGGAGTTGATAAGATCTGAACCCTGGAGTTACGAAGCAATAGGAGCCATTGATATATGGATCTACGTGGACAGACCTTAACTGTGAGATTTGAAAGAAGTTATAATGTTGTAGGTTTTGGTTTGATGTGGCTCACTGACGTCATCCAAGGTGACGTCAACCCACAACTAAGGTGCCATGTGTCACTGGGCTATGGACGATTTACAACCCCATTATTCCTATTAGAGAATGACACATATCACCCTTGGTCCTCGCCGTGTGTCATCCTCTGGTTTGTACCCACCTAGCCAACGTGGTTGGTGATGTTCAGAATATCTGGGGTGTAGTATCACCAATGTTCAACATACAAATCTGAACGTCGAACAACGAAATTCAACGTAGAACGTTGAACGTCAAACATGGAACGTCGAACGCCAACGTTCAACGTAGAATGTTGAACGTCAAACACCAACGTTCAACGTAGAATGTCGACATTCAACATAGAACATTGTATGTTGAACGCCAAATGTCCAAACACAGAATGTCGATCGTCAAATGGCTGGGGCGACATGGAGATATTTCAGGGCTTCAGGGAGTATGCATGTATTAAGGAAAAATGGGTGTTCAACACCGAACATCGACCACCATGTGGCCCCCAACTGATAATTCTCGAACAACTTTGGGAGGCCGCATCTTGCAAAGTAGAATAGGATGAATATATTGGATAAATGATTTGAGATGATTAGAGTGAGTAAAATTTTGATGCCCCACCCCTAGAAAGGGTATTTAGGGGTTGGGTGTGTTACAAATTGGTATCAGAGCACGAAAACAACACGTGTCCTGCTTGGGATCATGCACGAGTCACATAAAAATATTATTAGAGAACTTTATGGGGTAACACCCTACCTTACCCCCTTCTATAAGAAACTCATTTGAACCTTTACTGAAGAGAGGAATGAAACCTTCTATTATTGATAGATGCTTTGGAAATATGCATTGTATGTTGCTAATGTTTCCAAATAAAGAAGCTGACTTCACTTTGCAATAATGTGTGTTTTTCATGAATTGGTAGATTAGTAACTAACATAAATGTTTTTTTCATCACTCAAGCAGTAAGTGAACAATGAGAAATCTACAGTGTAAGGGATGGTGACACACCATGAGTTGAAGGATAGCTCTGTTAGAAAAATAGGATTGTAGAGCAATAAAATAAAACAAATGATGAAATAAAACACATAAGATACACAATACAATAGAGACATAGATATACGTGGTTCACCCAATGTGGGCTATGTCCACCAGAGAAATTGCCAGGTCCTTCCTTTATTATTATCCAACAAATGAAGGGAAACAACCTATAACACACCCGTTGTAACTTCCTCTTCTTCTCTCATTGTCTCATCACTTAGAATAAAATATTCACAATAATACATAGCCGTAATTCATTTCCCTCATAAAAGAGGGTTGCCTTCTAGGGAAAAAACCCCTAATATAACTTCTACCATAATATCTGCGACCTTATAATGAACGGTCCAGATTTACTATAAAATTACAATATACATTTACAAGGCAATTTTTCCTTCAGGGGATTTCCCCCCGAATCCCTGCTTGCCCCTGGACCCCCTAGACCCTACAGGGGGGGAAACCCCCCCTGCACTCCCCCGCGTGGAGGAGTGTACATTCTTCTGGGGTGTAAAGTCTTCATGGGGTATAAACACGACTGAAAACAAAGACCTCTGAATTAGGAAGATAATCAAGCTCCAAAACCAACAAGCTCCCACAATAGAGAGGAATAATATGATGAAAGGAGGGTGGTGGAAACCCATCCAAATTTGGCCGAAACTATAAGAAGCCTCATGGAATAATTACAAATTTGTAAGGATGAAAATGAAAAGCTGATAAAGGAGAAGGAAAATCAATCTAAAATTAATGCAATCCTACTGCAAGGTCTATCAGATATACAAAGGAAACTACAACATGGTTCAACTGTCAATCATGTGGACAAGCATCAAACTAAGAAAACTCCAAGTCCACTTAAGATACAAAATCATGGTCCGGAAAGTGGCCACACTAGGAGGAGCACCTCAAGGAAGGCCCAACATGGAGCCAAGAGACACTCACCAGAATGTTCCTCTGAGAACACTTACAACTCCAAGGAATATTCTAGTGGAAAAACTGGTTCCCATTCTAAGATGAGATGAAAGAAGAGAAAACATTCCAAGAGTCATGACCCTGAAGAGTTAAACAAAGCCAAACCACCCACCTTCAATGGAGAGATTAATAAGGGGGAAGAAGAAAAATTTTGGCTACTCGGCTTGAAGAAGTACTTCAGAGTCCATGACTACTCTGAAAACTTAAAGGATCGAATAACCATTTTCAACCTAAATGGGAAAGATTCCATTTGGTGGAAGGACCTTAGGAATGTGAAAGGAATCCATGAGAAGGACTTGTCATGGAAATAATTTGAGAAATAATTCAAGAAGAAGTATCTGTCAAAAAATTACTTTGATGGGAAGACCAAGGAGTTCTATGAACTCAAGCCGAGACAACTCACCATAGATGAATATATCAACAAATTTCTCGAGCTAATGAGGTATGTTCCCGACATAAGGGATGAAAAAGTAAAGATGCAACGATTTATTAGTGGATTACCTCAGTCCTACCGAGACAAAACTGAGTTTGATGAGACAAATAATTTAGAAGATACTATTCAGAAGGAAATATATTGCTATGATAAATTCAATAATAAGACAAAACCCCATGAAGATTGGAAGAAGAAAAATAATTTGATATTTAAGAAGAAGGGGTTTAAATCCTTGATATTTAAGAACCATGGGAAGATATCTAGGATGAGCCTTCCTACCAGAAGTGTGTATCAACAAAATTTTCCATCCCAGAGTGGAAATAAACCATTCATAGCAGTTCCAAGTAAGACTAATAACACGAAGAGAGAACCCTTGAAATGTTGGGGTTGTGGAGAAGAACATTTGTTGAGGGACTATTTGCATAGGCAACAAAACAATAAGAGGGTCTACAATGTCCAAGAGGATACTGCAGTCAATGATGTGGTTAGGAGCATGCAACAAACTTATGCAACCTTGGATACTAGACAAGTTGACCACCAAGCCTCAGTGGTGGCGATAAAAGGTACGATTTCCAACCATCCCATTTCCATTTTAATTGACCTTGGTTCTAATTTGAGTTATGTTTCCCCTCAAACTGTTGAGAATTGTAAAGTGCAACAAGTTAAACATGTTAAATCATGGCTGGTACAACTAGCCACTGGAACCAAAACAAAAGTAACATAGTTCATACCAGCATGCCAATTTGTTATAATTGGATTGCCCACCCGAGCAAACCTAGACATACTTCCTTTAGGATATTATGACATGTTGATTGGCATGGATTGGTTGGATGCCTACAAAACCAAGTTGGACTGTTACAGTAAAAATTTGGAGTGTGAAAATGAAGAAGGAAGAAGGGTAATCCTACAAGGGATTCAAAATCTTGTCTCAGTGAGACAAATATCTACCCTCCAAGTGAAGAAGTATTGCATAAATAGATGTCCCTTGTATGCAATACAAGTACTAAAATCTGTTGAGAACGAAAAACCCAGCTTAGAGGACCATCCCATATTAAGAGAATATAAATATGTATTCCCATAACATGTCCCAATTCTACCTCCAAGAAGGGATATTGACTTTTCAATAGAACTTCTACCAGGAGTAGTGCCATGTCTAGAACACCCTACAGAATGAGTACACCAGAGCTAGTTGAGCTCAAACTACAACTGAAGGAGATGTGGGATAAAGGCTACATTCGACCTAGTGTGTCTCCATGGGGAGCACCAACCTTGTTTGTGAAAAAGAAGGATGGCACACTCAGATTGTGCATAGAGTATAGACAACTCAATAAGATGACCATCAAGAATAAGTATCCCTTACCAAGGATCAATGACTTGTTTGACCAATTAACGGGTGCTACAATATTCTCCAATATTGACTTGAGGTATGGATTCAATCAGGTCTGAATTAAAGATGAAGAAATCCACAAGACAACATTTAGGACAAGATATGGTCACTATGAATTTGCGGTGGTGTCATTTGGGATTACCAATGCACCAGCCACATTTATGTGCTTAGTGAATAACGTATTGAAAAATTTCTTGGATAGGTTTATGTTGGTTTTCATTGATGATATCCTAATCTATTCCAAGAATAGGGAAGAACATGAAGAACATCTCAAGCTAGTACTCCAAGTACTAAGAGAACATTAGCTCTATGATAATCTTAGTAAGTGTGAATTTTTACAAAAACAAGTCCATTACTTAGGCCATGTTATTTATGAGGAAGGAGTGGCGGTTGATCTTGACAAGATTAAAGCCATCATGGATTTGCCTACCCCAAAGGATGTATATGATATTAGATCCTTTATGGGACTATAAGGATACTATAGGAGGTTCATAAAGGTATTCTCCAATATTGGTTACCCAATCACCTCCCTTCAGAAAAAGGGGGTTAAATTCATTGGGACATTAGAATGTGAAGAGATATTTCGAGAGATGAAATAAATTCTGACCAACGTGCCTATATTGAATATTGTAGACCCAAACAAGGACTTCCTCATGTGTACAGATGCATGTAAGGAAGGTCTCAGAGGAGTCCTTATGCAAGAAGGACATGTGATTTTCTATAAATCTAGAAAATTGAATGAGCATGAAGTCAATTATGTGACCCACGATGTGGAATTGGATGCCATAGTGCATTCTTTAAAAATGTGGAGGCATTACCTCTTAGGTAGAATATTTGTTCTTTTGATAGACCATAGTGGGTTGAGGTATTTTTTTGACCAACCAAAACGCAATGTGAGACAAGATAGGTGGATGAATCTCCTTAGTGATTTTGATTTTGAAATAAAACATATCAAAGGAAAGGAGAATAGGGTGGTTGATTCCCTTAGTAGAAGTATGAAATTGGCTCACTTGACATATGTAAGCGCTAATGAATCGGGCATCAAAGAGAGAGTCAAAATTGCATAGGAAACAGATGCATTTTTCAAAACTGTGACATCGTACCTAAAGCAAGAGCCCACAGGGATGAAGTATGAAGGATATCAAATGTTTATTGATGGCCTTCTGACCTACAAGGGAAGATTGTATATTCCTAATTGTGATGAATTGAAGAGGTTCATAATGGATGAACTACACAAAATACCATATACTAGTCATCTTGGTTATCAAAAAATGATCACAACCACTAGGAAACTATTTTATTGGACCGGACTGAAAAAGGCCATAGTTGATTACTTGGCTAAGTGTCTAGAATGTTAGCAAGTCAAGGTAGATCATTGACACCCAGCAAGGTTTCTGCATCCCCTACCAATTCCCAAATGGAAATGGGAAACCATCTCCATGGATTTCATCATAGTATTACCAAGATCAACCAAACATAATGACAACATCATGGTAATTGTGGACAAACTGAGCAAGGCTGCTCACTTCATACCCATCAAGTCAACTTGCAAGGCAATATATATTACCATTATTTTCATGAAAGAGATATTCAGACCGCGTGGAATGCCTAAGGAAATTATATCCGATAGAGATACACAATTTACTTCAAACTTTTGGAAATCTCTGTTTGTTGGTTTTGAAACAAAATTTCTCTTTAGTACATCCCATCACCCTCAAATTGATGGGAAAACAAAGAGGGTAAAACAAGTGATAGAAGACATCCTAAGGTTGCATGCAATGCATCAACCCAAGCAGGGATGATTTTAAGGATGGAAATTTATTTTAAAATGTAGAAACCTTGGCAAATCTTACTAATCCTTCATATGCCAACTATAAATTTTTGGTGATATTTCTGTAAAAATATTCAAACTTATAAGGATTTTGTATAGTTTTTATAAAATTTTGGTGATTTTTAAGGTAAAATAATTTTATCCTATAGAATTTGGGCGAATCATTTTTAAAATAGCGAATCTCGTTTTTGGAAAAACCATGGAAAATTAGCCCATGAGCGAAATTTAGCCCCTAAAATCATCCATGAACCCAAGAAGTGGGAAGACTACCTACCACTGGTATAATTTGACTACAACAATGGCTATCAAGAGGCATTAAAAATGAACCCTTTTGAAGCCCTTTATGGAAGACAATGCAACATTCCAATCAACTGGAACAACCCAGTAGACAGAGTTACAATCGGGCCAAATATGCTAAAGGGAATGGAACATCAATTAAGTCATATCATATGGAATCTAAAGATATCCCAGGATAGACAAAAGTGCTATGCAGACATGAAAAGGACTCCTAGAGAGTTCAAAGAAGGGGATGATGTGTATCTCCGAGTTAGACCCAGGGAAAGCTCTTTTAGGATGGGAGCTTGTGCCAAGATGGAACCTTGGTATTGTAGACCCTTTGAATTTTTGGATAGAGTGGGACCAATAGTCTATAGGATAACAATCCCTCCCATAGTGAAGGCACATAATGTTTTCCATGTTTCATTATTAAAGAAGTATGTACATGATTCTAATCATATTATTGACTGGTCTATGATTCAAGTGGAACTCGAGCGACAATTCCTGCCATAACCTCAATCCATAATAGACAGGAAGGAAACCCCACTCAGTAACAAAACCATTGCACAGGTCAAGGTGCATTGGAAACACTTTGGCCCAGATGAGGCTACATGGGAAATGGAGGATGCCCTGAAACATGCATATCAATCTTTGTTTACATCTATACATACAAAGCACATCGGCAAATAGAACATATAGGATGATGTTCCTTTAATGGGGAGGGGATTGTAATACCCCTTTTCCCCCTAGTTTGTAAATACAAATATAACTCACCAAGATACTATGGCAGACTAAATATGTGTGAATTTTTTATTTGTTGAACCTTTGTATAAAGGGTCAATGTATGGATTTTTTGTTATTAATAGAAAATGGATATGTGTTGCACAACTACTGAAAGGGGGCAGTTTGCCAATATAGACCATGGATTCTATGAGAGAGATGGTGAGGGAAACCAAGAATGGTTGATATGACTCTCACCAAACCAATACTTACTGGATGAAATTGATCAATAGTCCTTTGACCCATAAATTAATTACCAGTCAAGCTGGTAGTTGGAAGGCCTCCTCAAGAGTTAATGAGGAGATGGGGCAGGGTACCCATCTGTAAGGATTCCAGGCCTGTCCATGAGTTGGGGATTCAGACCCATGCAAGCTTTTTGAGTAAGGAAAGAAAGGAATTAATTCGGGGAGAGAGGAAGATCTGCAAGGAAGCAAAGTAGAGAAAACAATCTCCAAAAGAGAAGAGAGTGTTGTTCGACTCTGGAGTTGAGAGGAAAATTGAGAATTAAGCTCATTTTTGTTTTAAGAAGCCATGGGCAAGGTTTCACTACAAGTTGGTAAACGAGGCTAATGAGTGACTGAGAAAGTACTCGCGTAGACCTCTTTGCTTGGAGTAGAGAAAACCTGTTGCCAAGTTCCTATGGGAGGAGGAGAGTACCTTTGTCCTTGACTGGCATGGAGCAAGGAGAAAGAATTTCTCTCAGATCATCTTGGTCTATCTCGGGGGTGGTCAACGGTAAATCCATCAGGAGTGGTTGTGCGTATGGTTTGGTGGAAACATGCACCATTTTTAACAATCGCTTCATGTTTTCTCGTTCATAAAATTTATCTCCCTCGAATTTTCCCTTTTAGAAAAGGTTTTAACCCCTTTGAAGAACTAGAAAGAATTCAATTTTGATAAGTAATCCCATACCATGATAGAATCCTTTACATCTATGAACCAAATTTTAATCCACGTTATGTTGATTTTCTCATCCATGGAACTATACATCCACTTAATAGTTTTATTTTCACATAGAAACAACTTATTCTTTGCACCAAATGCATCAATTCCCTCTCTTCAGATCTGCACCCATTTCAACAATTTTGTCTCTTCGTATCCATGACTTCTCATGACAGATCTATCAATCCTCCACCAATTCTATCTCCCTTCTCAGGTTGGATAAATGACCTTTCATGCCTATCGACATATCTTTCCCTAGCCAAGGGAGCAAGCAATATGAGGGCCCATGTTTATAGATCTATAATATATAATCTACATATGCAAAGTTTGGACGATATCTGTGAAAAGAGACACCATCTGAAGACTGAATATTTCACAGATACCATCCGAAGACTAAATAAAGTATACGCATAGACTAGGAGCGGGAATATGCTACAAATTTATGTTAGATGTGAAGAATCATATTCAAATCCATCCTTAGGGTGTTTCCAAACTGCAACTCTAATCCTCAAACCCTTGAGTGTGTTTGATGCACCCATATATATATATCATTTTGTATCTTAAATTTTTTTTGTTAATTTGTGACTTTTTTAAAATTTGAAAGAAAAATATCACATTTAATTTTT
>ML797234.1:56292-87249 GCA_009831015.1 Picea engelmannii | reverse complement strand
ATATATATATATATATATATATATATATCATTCCAAAATTAAACTAATGTACCAACCAATGATCAAAATTGAAGAGCCTTTTAACTAGTTATAGAAGGGTATAAAATTATTTTCCATCCAAACAAAAGTTGAAAAAAAAAAACTCTTATCATGTGAGTTCAAAAAAAAAACTCTTATCATTTTTATACAATACAATCAAGTATTATCATAGAACTCATGCATACATATATCACCTATTTATTGAAATTATAGATTAATAGTGGGTATTGGAATTCAAATGATTGATAATTCCAATTAAAATCAACCCCCATATTCTTGGATTTCCAATGATACCTACCAATTTTTTATCACTTATTTATTGAAACTATAGATTAATAGTGGGTATTGGAATTCAAATGTTTGGTAATTCCAATTCAAATCAAGCCCCATATTCTTGGATTTCCAATGATACCTACCAATTTTCTGCAGATCTACCTGTTCCATTGATACTTCTACAACATCATTGCTTGTGCATGTGCATCTTCTCCCTGCTAAATACCAATATAGAGGAAAAGAATAATTCCAATTCAAATCAACCGAAATAATCTTGTTGTTTGTATTTACTAATGATACCTACCATTCTTCTATTTCTCTACCTCCTCTTGGTACTTCTACAACATGTACTTCTATAGCACCAATGTTGGTGCATGTGCTTCTTGTTAGTGCTCAATACAAAGACACTCGATAGTAAGAGCTAATCCAAGTTGTAATTTAATTTAATAGATTTCATAATTGGTAATATTGGGTATTTGGATCCAAATACTTTCAAATCAACCCCAATAATCATGTTGTCAGGATTTACAAATGACGCCTACCATTCTTTTATTGCTCTATGTGCTCCATGTTGATAGTTTGATGTAACTACGGAAGATATTATTTTGTATTTGTATTGGTCAAACCTCGAGAAGTTTATTGTAATCTTATTGTATAAATCGACTCAAAATAAATTATTATTTTATTGTTATCCTTATTGTAAAATTCAAAAGGACCCCTCTTAGGGTTGCGTCTTTTTGGGAGTCAAGTTATGTGTATAAATAGAGTTTGATTTCCTCTCATTTGTATACACACACAACTCACCTTCTCTTGTGTGTTTGGAGCATAGCAAAGGAAATACAACACATGAGGTCTTGGCTTCTTGGTCTTTGGTATCTTGGTTTGGGTATATTTGTGGAGAGCTATAATGTGACATTGTACTGGTTGAAGGAATCTATACTAAAGAATTGGTTGTTGGGTTTTCTCCCCAAAGAGGGTATACTAGGATATATATTGTGTTTTGTGATTGTTTATCTTTCAGTGATCCTATTATATGCAATTGTTAATGAATGTTAAAGAAGATAACTGTAACTTCTAAAATTATAACATGGTATTAGAGACGAACTGAATAGAAGACAATTCACATATCTATAAGACCAAAGGAGTCATTTTTCTTGATAGGAGTGGTTATCGGACAATAAAATACCACCAACAAGTGCACCCTAAGTGGAGCACATCTTTTTCCTGGATTAGATCTTCATAATCTAGAATTTTTGATTTAGGGGCAGGATGACTGTTGGAACCAATATTGATGAGAAGATGGAGGGAGCTGACAACTTTAGAGTTTGGAGGTACATAGTATCCCTCCTCCTATAATAAAATGATCTACAAAATTTCACTAAAGAAGAGGTTTCAGAAACAGAGGGAGATGAGGATAAAGAAAAGCACAAGAAGGATATGGTCAAAGCAAAGAGGATTATTGCGAACTCCATTAAGGACCATCCTATTCATCAAATATATTCATTATACACTCCAAAATAAATGATGGATTCCTTAACCCGACTATTTGAAGGAAACAACATCAACCAAAGAGTGACCTGGAGAACTCAATTAAATAACGTGAGGATGCATAATTCAGAAACCATCCACTCTTACTTCTCAAGAGTGAACTAGATCAAGGAGAAGATAGAAGCCATTGGTGATACATTGAATAGATAATAAATGGTTATGACCACCTTGAATGGCCTCCCAAGGTCATGGGATGCATTTATTCAAGGGATATGCTCAAGAAGGAAGCTACCCAAGTTTAGTAGGTTATGGGAAGATTGCAACCAAGAATAAGAAAGGATGGAGCAAGAGAAGAGAAGATGGAATATGATGATCAATCCCTAGCCACCCAGACCAGGAAATGAAAGAGAAAGAAAGAACCCTCCACACCCAAGAAGTTTCAGAAGGGATGAAGAAATAACCCAAATATTAGATGTTTTTGCTGTCAGAAAATGGGACACATTGCTAGGAATTGTTCCCTCATTTAGAGACCAAGGGAAAACAAAGGATGAAAAAGGAATCATGTTCATACAGTGGAAGATGATGAGCCACCCAAGAAGGTTGTAAATGAAGATGAATCAAGTGATGAGGAGTATGTTTTTATATCATCCATTACAGGAACTGTCACTCATGGAAGTGACATTTGGCTGGTGGACAGTGGTTCTTCCAAGTACATGACAGGTTATAAAGACTCCTTTTCTAACCTTAATCATAAGGATTCACCACACAAGGTGAAATTGGGAGATGAATCTAAGTATCCGATCAAAGGAGTAGGAGAAGCTTCCTACAAGTTAGACTCAGGAAAGTCAATGAAGATGAAGGAAGTTCTCTATGTTCCTATATTGAAGAAGAACCTTCTCTCGATTTCAACATTGGATGAGAAGGGTTACAGAGTTGTATTTGTTGATGGAAAATTTCTTATGTGGCCTAGAGGGAAGACTTTTGATGATGTTGTGGTGATTGGAGTTCAAGAGGGTGGACTCTATGAATTGAAAGGGTGATCGGATTCATTATTAATTCACGACACTGTGAATCCCAGTGAATTATGGCATAGGATATTTTCTCACCTACATTACAAGGCCTTACTGAGTGTGAGAAATATGGTGATGGGACTACCATAATTCCAAGCAAAACTAGACAACATGTGAAAAGGATGCACACAAGGAAAGAAAGTGAGGCACTCCTTTCCCAACAACAATAACGGAGCCAAAAGAATATTGGGCATCGTGCAATCAGAAATGTGTGGACCCATGTTAGCAACTTCACTAAGCATGTATGTATATTATGTGTCTTTTATTGATGATTACTCACGTAAAACTTGGATCTATTTGTTGAAGGCAAATAATGAAGTGTTTGGAAAATTCAAAGAATTTAAGGCACTGGTAGAAAACCTGAAAGAGAAGAAGATAAATGCCTTGCGATCAGATAATGGAGGAGAATTCACTTCAAAGGAATTCAAATAATATTACAAGGAAGTTGGGATTAAGAGGGAGCTTTCTTCTCCCTACAATCCTCAGCAGAATTGAGTAGTAGAAAGGAAGAATCAAACGATCATGGAATCAATGAAGGATATGATCCATTATCGAGAATCTACCTATGCATCTATGGACGGAAGCAGCAAAGACTGCAGTGTACGTGAAAAACATAAGTCCCCACAAAGTACTTGAAAACAAAACACCAGAGGAGATGTTTTCAGGAGGGAAGTCGGAAGTCATCCATCTAAGGATATTTGGTTGCCCCGTATTTGTGTATGTCCTCGAGTAAAAGAGGACAAAATTGGATCCATCCAGAAATAATGGAATATTTTTTTGTTACAGTGACTCATTGACGACATACATGATATATATTCCCGGTCACCGGAAATTTGAGATTAGTCAGGATTTCACCTTCGATGAGAGTGCATCTTTCAGCAAATCAAAACATGATTGTGCAAATGAGGTTCATGAGGAGGAGAATGAAGTTACTAGAGTTCCATAAGAAGTAGAAATTGAACTAGAGGAAATCATTCATGAGGATAATGACATGGAAAAACCTCAGAGGCCAACATAGATGACTTCTTGTAAGAGAATACAATCTTGGGCGTAGGAGCTCATTAGAGATGCAGAAAGATATGGTGCCCCATAAAAATATCTCAGGGAAACTAAGAAGTTGAAATCGCATTCCAACTATGTGGCATGCTTGTGTGATATCATGGATGCATAACCGTCCAGTTATGAAGAGGATGCAAAAAAGAGGGTATGGAAGGATGCCATGGGGGAGGAATATCGGTCCATAGGAATGGTGTCTAGGATGTGGGCCCCAGATCGAAGGAGAAATCAATAGTAATTTCAAAATGGATCTACAAAATGAAACATGCAGTCGATGGCAATATTGAAAAGTATAAGGCTAGATTTTTGGCTCAAGGATTCTCTCAGAAGGAGGGAATTGACTATGAGGAGACATTTTATCCAATGGAAATATGTACCTTGATCATGACTATACTTTCATTGGCCGCAGTAATGAAATGGAAGGTGCATCATATGGATGTGAAGACAACCTTCTTGAATGGTGAAATAAAAGAGGAAGTATATGTGGAGAAGCCACAAGGGTTCAAGGTACATGACATGAATATGCATGTGTGCAAATTGAAGAAGGATTTATATGGATTAAACCAACCACCCAAATCATGGTCTGGCAGGATCAACAATTTTTTGACAATCTTAGGATTTACAAAGAGTAGTGAAGATCCCAACCTTTACTTTAAGGTTGTGGATGATGGTCTGGTAATACCATTGTTGTATGTGGATTACCTATTTCTAACAAGTGTGGAAAAACTCATCTATGAGTGTAAGAGAAAATTGGTTTTTGAGTTTGAGATGAATGATCTCGGGATGATGCATTACTTTTTGGGTCTCAAGGTACGGTAGAGACAAAATGAGATATTTTTGAATCAAGGGAAGTATGCACTGGAATCTTGAAGAGGTTCAGGATATTTGATTGCAAGGAAATGGCTACACCTATGGTATCAAAACTGAAGTTGTTGTAGGATACGAATTCAGGGACTGTGGATGTTACTTTATACAGGAAGATGGTGGTTTCGTTGATGTACTTGATGAACACAAGACTGAATATATGTTTTTTTGTGAACACCCTAAGTTAGTATATGGAGAAACCCAGTCAGGTTCATTTGGTCATAGAAAAACATGTGATAAGGTACCTTAAGGGTACATTGGATTATGGTATCAGGTTTGTGACATACCATGAGTTCGAGTTATATGAATATTCACATTCAGATTGGGTTGGCATTATTCCTGATCGAAAGATTACTTCGACATATTACTTCAGTCTAGGCTCCAGTATGGTTTCATGGAGCAACTTGAAGCAATCATGTGTAGCACTTAGTACAATTGAGGCCGAATATGTGGCAGTATGTGAAACATGTAGAGAAGCAGTGTGGCTTCAGAAACTGCTATATGGATTATTTGGTCCCAAAATGTAGGCGACCTGCATTTGGTGTAACAACCAGAGTTCAGAGTTACATGAAGTTGTCATAGAATCCAGTGTTCCATGATAGGTCGAAGCATATCGAGATCAAATATCACTATATTAGGGATATGGTGCAAAGGGGAGTAGTGAGGCTCCAATACGTGACTATTGAGGAGTAGGTTGTAGATGTGTTGACCAAGGCATTATCGAGGACAGAGTTCGAGCACTTTAGGGACAAGTTTGGTGTGGTCACTCTTCAGAGGGAGTGATGAGGTACAGATGCATTGCGGGGTAGTGGATATCCTGGGGACATGTTGTATCTATTTGAGAGCTACCCACAGGCCTTGGATGCATTGGTTGTGAATTCACAGGGG
Source organism: Picea engelmannii (assembly GCA_009831015.1). Taxonomy (NCBI): domain Eukaryota; kingdom Viridiplantae; phylum Streptophyta; class Pinopsida; order Pinales; family Pinaceae; genus Picea; species Picea engelmannii. The sequence continues at coordinate 81,571 of ML797234.1, read as the reverse complement.
TGCACATGATGAGGTACAAATGCATTGTGGGGTAGTGGATGTCATGGTGACATGTTGAAGCTATTTAAGAGCTACCCACAGGCCCTGGATGCATTGGTTGTGAAGTCATGTTGTACTATGGATATTCGATGATGTATAGATTCATATGTTCAATAGTCAATGGTCATGAGCTCATGTGGAAACAAAGAATACCTTCCTAGTTAAGAGGGAGTGTTGATATTTTGATGTAACTATCAAATATATTCTTTTGTATTTGTATTGGTCAAACCTCGAGAAGGTTATTGTAATCTTATTGTATAAATCAGCTCAAAAGAAATTAGTATTTTATTGTTGTCCTTATTGTAAAAGTCAAAACATCCCCTCTTAGGGTTGCGTCTTTTCAGGAGTCAAGTTATGTGTATAAATAGGGTTCGAGTTCCTCTCATTTGTATACACACACAACTCACCTTCTCTTGTGTATTTGGAGCATATCAAAGGAGTTCTAGCGCAGAAGGTCTTGGTTTCTTGGTCTTTGGTATCTTGGTCTTGGTCTATTTGTGGAGAGTTATAATGTGACATTATATTGGTTGAAAGAATCTATACTGAAGAATTGGTTGTTGGGTTTTCTCCCCCTCGAGGGTTTCCCAGGATATATATTGTGTTTTGTGATTGTTTATCTTTCCATGATCCTATTACATGCAATTGTTAATGGATGTTAAAGAAGATAATTGTAAATTCTAAAATTATAACACTCCAGTGGTACTTCTACAACATGTACTTCTATAGAATCAATGCTTGTGCATGTGCTTCTTCTCAATACTCAAACATAGACACTGCATAATAAGAGATAACTCAATTTGTAATTTCATTTAATAGATTTCATACACAAGTATAATAATTTAATTCATTTCATAATTCATAATATTGATTATTTGGATTTAAATACTTTCAATTCAACCCCAATAATCGTGCTTCCTAGATTTACCAATGATACCTACCATTCTTTTATTGCTCTACCTACTTTAGTGGTATTTCTACAACATGTATTTCTATAGCATCAATGCTTGTGCATGTGTGTCTTCTCAATGCTCAATACAAAGACATTCCATAGTAAGAACAAACCCAAGTTGTAATTAAATTTAATAGATTTCATACACAAGCATAGGAATTCAATTGATTTCATAATTCATAATATTGAGTATTTGGATTTAAATACTTTCAAATCAACCCCAATAATCTTGTTTCTTAGATTTACCAATGATACCTACCATTCTTCTATTACTCTAACTGGTGGTGCTTCTATAACATGTACTTCTATAGCATCAATGCTTGTGCATGTGTGTCTTCTCACAAAGACATTGCATAGTAAGATCTAACCCAATTTGTAATTTAATTTAATAGATTTCATATACTAGCATAAGAATTAATTGATAAATCATAATTCATAATATTGGATATTTGGATTCAAATACTTGGTTGTAGTGAATTCTCTTGCTCCTTAAAGGAGAGGAATAATTCAAATTCGAATCAACACCACCATCTTATTACTAGGATTTACAAATGATACCTACCAATATTCTATGGCTCTACCTGCTTTGGTGGTACTTCTACAACAACATTGTTTGTGTGACACTGCACATTAACAGCTAACCTGAGTTGTAATTTAATTTAATAAAATTCATACACAAGCATTAGAATTTAGTTGATTTCATACACTTATAACATACATAAGAATTTCATGTTAGAACTATCATCTTTTAGTTGTGAAGAGGGAATGTGACTTTCATGTTGTAGATTGTTTATTTTTATGAGATAAAACATTGTAAGTTTCAAGGTTTTTGAATATAGCTGAAATCTTTTTAAAGATTTGAAATACAAAGCTAAAGGAAAAATTCATTTTACAAATTGAAGACCAGATGGGATTAAATATTTTTATTGTACTTGTTTAAGTTTACTAGGATGAACAGCTCAATCAGAGCCTTGTCCTTCAAGCACAAATGGTCTCCATGGAGGTTGTCCGGTGGAAGAGGAAATTCCACCCAACTTGGAGGAAATTATGCCTTTCGTGTCGTCAATCGCCTTCGAACAACGGTCGACCACTTGCACCACCACCCCTTTCCACGAGCCAACCGAGACATGGTGCATTGTGGAAGAGGAAATCCCTGTTCAAGAGGAACACTTGGGACAGAATTTTGCTGCCACTATGGAAGAGGACCCTGCCACGGATTCTGCCACTGTAAATGATTTCACCGCTGCTATCACAGATGAAGACCCTGGAACAAACGAGGATGACGATGAAGCTGAAGAACAAGCTCACCTGGCTCCCAACTCTTGTAGGCTTACAAAAGACCACCTGGTCGTGCACCCTCAGCAAGTGTTTGGACGTCCTGTATGACCCCATATCAAGCGAGCCTAAGAAAAGTCAATGCCCAACATGTTGCCAGCCTTTCATCTTTGCCAGGATGAACGCCCGGGTTCGCCTCATGTCTAGTGCTCTTACAGGTTTTTTCTCTGGTCTAAATTTTAAGTTTTTTGTGCACCACAGACTCTAGTTCTGGATCGATAGTTGGTCGAGGCACTCAGTCCACCGCATGTTCTGGTTTGCATGCTTGTGGCAGAACATGTGGCAATCCCCCATCTTTGTTTGTTGACAATTGTCTTTTTTTAAGGTTTATGAGCAATGAATAAGTGTCTTGTCCACGCATTCTGGTTTCCACCGCGATGACAGAACATATGACATGCTATAGTGTATACTAAGACATGTGTGATTTTTGCTAAAACAAGGTAATACAATGTTTTTATTTACAAACCAAAAAAAAAATTACTAGGATGAATATTTTCACAGATGTGGAATACAATTTTATAATCATGCAATAAGTATGCATTTAAAAAAAATTATTTGATATTTCCAATATATTTAATGCATAAACATAATCATTTTCCATTTCACTTAACAAATATATTATCTTGTTTATATTTATATTAAAATATTATTAGATATTTTCATTGTAATTAATGCATGAACACTATCAATTTCCATTTCACTTAACAAATATATAATCATGTTTATATTGAAGTGTTAAGTTGTTGTCATGATCCTTTTTAGATCTTGATATGATGTTCAATTTTCTCACCATAAGTTATACTATGCAGTTTTTATTATTATGTAAAGTTGTATAAAGTTACTTAATATTGTATAAATTAATATAAATTTTATAAAAAACAATTAGAGTTACATTGGAATTAAAAAAATGCAACGAAATCTTTAAATTTGTTAAGTCCTTGGAGCATGACTATTATATCTGCGGAGCTCTTTCATCATCAATACCCGCATTCTTAAACACAACCGGATGGGCTATTGCTTAGTAAATTTGAACATAATTTTATTGTTTCCATGCAGCCTGGGGGAGCCTTCTGGAGACTGGAATATTAAAGCTTCACTTGGAATAATATGATCGACGAGAACTTTCTTACTATCTGGAAATTGCGAATGAACGAGGAGAACTTTCTTATTAACTGGAAATTGTGAATATAGTATGCTATTCTGAAACCCACATGAGTGAATTAATTGAGCTGAATCCCGGAGTCGTATACTGCCCCTGCCTTCCAGTTAGCTGGTATTACATTGGCGGCCGACATCCATTCCTGGCTGTTCCCATCGCTCACCAGAAAACGAAGAGAAAGAGCTCCCATCGGAGGTGTCACCACGTCCCAGACGGCGCCGTGGCTTTGGCACATCTCTTTCCACTCGTATGATTCCTCCTGCATTGCATTGCATTACATCACCAGATTTGTAACAGTTCTGTTCATATCATAATGAATTTGTATCTTTAAAAAATGGGCAATCCCTATATTGATGGCATATTAAATCTATTTAATGGGTATGGATCAAAGTCAACGGAAGTTAATGATTGAGTTTGTTCATTTACAATCCTGTCCATTCATGAATGAGCATGGATCAAAGTCAACTGAAGTCAACAGTTGACTTTGACTTTGGAGGATGATGATGATGATGATGATGAACCTGCACTAAGACCTAATTCTGTGCTCGAAAAGCATTAAGAGAAGGTTTTCAAGATCACCATATTTATTACATGAACGGAATATGTAATCTAATGGTTAAAAAAATCTAATTTATACGAATCGTAGATTTAGTACATCCAAAATACTAAACGAAAGTCAACGGAAGTCAACGATTCACTTTGCTCCTATCAGTTGAATGGACCAATTAGAAAACCTAATTTGAGCCATGGGAACACAGAAAGAAAACCTAATTTGAGCCATGGGAACACAGAAAGAAAGAGAGAAATAGGTTAATGATTATTGGATTAACTACCTGGCAGAGCTGAATAGCCAGTACGTCTTTTTGGCCNTAGAAAACCTAATTTGAGCCATGGGAACACAGAAAGAAAACCTAATTTGAGCCATGGGAACACAGAAAGAAAGAGAGAAATAGGTTAATGATTATTGGATTAACTACCTGGCAGAGCTGAATAGCCAGTACGTCTTTTTGGCCTGCCTGATACCACATCATCAATGCCAAATAGTCCGGAAAGTTGCTGCTGCTGTCGATCTTAAACATGATATTGTAGCCCTCATATTGACACGATATCCTGAAATCAAGTCAGCAGATTGGTGAATTGAAGTATGTGTATATATATATATATATATATAATACGTTATTAATCTAGTAATTCCAACTCTGTGTACCGTTTATACTCGATGTCCACCACACCCAACGATATGACTTGGCTAACTTTCTCTGCGCGCGCAAGCTTAGAGTAGCCACGAAGACTCATAATGAAATCAGTTCGGTCGCCTTGCCCGTAATCTGTCACAGTAATTTTCACTCCTTCGTCCGTGCAGAGATCCCCATTCGTGCATCTTACCTATAATTTCATCCATATGAATTTGTCAAATTGATATCCAAATTCATTCATAATTTTTTTCGTGCTTCCGCTGATGAAAAGTCGATATTTCTTGTGGAATTACTAGCAGCTACTCATTTTTATAGTTTTGATGATGATGGTTACCTGGTAGCAGGCACCGCATCCGGTGCCATTTCTATATAGCTGAGCGACGGCAGCTACATCTCCTCCATTGAGATTTCTCCCGAAGGACCCATATCCACACGCTCCACCTGCACGCACAATAATATATATACAATGCTAAGTCATAAAGCCAGCCATGCCATTCCCCCACCAAAAAAAATGATAAGATAACAGTAATAATATAGATTTCTCTGCATTGATGCATGCATGTACCGTCAGTTCCGAGGCAATCTGGACTCCCATAGTAGGTGGCTCTTGAAGCTATGTAAGATTCTGCGGCTGACCCCAGATACACAAGGTTCTGCAACAACAGAATGCAAAGTAAGAGGCGGCGTACCCAGCTGTAACAGCATTTGACAGCAACTGGGGAAGCCATTGAAGCGGATATTAGCTTGAGAGGAAGATTCAGAAGCAAAGCTCTGATGGTTTATAATCTGTAGTCTATGGAATGAAATGGGATGTAACAGAGTATTTATAACTAATACTGATCATCTTCCATTAATAGAGTATGGAATGAAATTGAATTCTACTGACACTACTCTTCTTCCATGGATGTTAATGCGTTTGGTATGAGTTGACATCCGACTTGCAGCCACCTCCCAAGGGTTGACTTTAATATAAACCTAACAATGGAAGGGAATGTCTGTGTGCCAGAGGCTCCTGAAACCTAACAATAGAAGATCATACACCGTCTATTTGCATCTGATAACAAGCTTTCTTTATTCAGTCCATTTCTGTGCTCAACACAGTGCAAGAGTGGAAAAAACGTGCAGTATACTGTATCATAATTTCAAGTTGAAACGAGTGGAAAAAAGGTGGCCAAATCCCTTTGCAGTTAAGACATATTATAAACAGGAAAGGAAGGACATAGTGTTTAATTTGTCGTGGTATTCCTCCTCGATGGGACGTTCAAAGCCATATCCCTCTGACACTCATTCTTAAAATGGAAGTCCGCCGCCATTTTTAAAATGGAAGTCGCTCTCGTGCTACTGTGACTCGGAGAAATTCTTATATGGAAGTCGTTCTTCTTCTCATTCAGTTTCGGCTAGTCGAACTTGGAGACTTTTGCCAAGATTTTCAAATCTCTTAGATAGTGTGCCACGTACCTATCAGACTTTAGTTACTTATTGGCTATAGCCAAGGCTTATCATACATGGATAACGTATTCTATTCAAAGTCTACTTTGACCAATTTGCATTATAATCTTCATTCACTTTTAGAAAGGGTTGTTAACTATCATAAAGGTTCAATGTATTCTTTGAATAGACAATATTCTAATGCTATGGAGAGAATATTTTCTCATGTAATCCAATCAAATTGATGGCATTGAAGTTTGGAAGTTTACATGGTAAGTTCACACCTTTGTAGAATAGGTTTATGGAGGGGTTCTTTGTACCATAAATAAGGTGGTTTTATATACTAATTTAATTTAATTGTGATCTTAAAATCATATTATTATTATTATATATATGGTTTTTTCTAGATAAATAAAATTGTATATATAATCACACTATCATAAAATAAAATTTATATTATTATAATGAAAATGTAAAGTATAAGAATATTATTTAGATTATTAGGTGACTTTGTTAAGTGTAAAATAGAAGCTAGACATGATGATCCTTAGTGAGGCGATGAATTTGATTTTATTGCTATAACAGAGGGACACAAAGAGGGAGGATAGAGAGAGAAAAAGGGGCAGAGAGAGAGAGACTCGAACTAACAAGGAGGAGAGAGAGAAAGGGTGGGAGGGAGGGAGAGGGGAGAGGGTAATAGGGGAGGGAGGGACAAAGGGACAGAGGAGAGAGAGGGGGGAGGGGGGTAGAGAGGGAGTGGGTGTGAGAGTCTGAAGCATGTCAAGGCAAGGTCTAGGTCTAGTTTCTATAAGTATACATATAGGTGGTTCATCTACTTGCTTGATATTAAATATAGGGGCATTTTGTTTTCCCTTCTTGCAAACATGAAACATCCTTCCATTTATTTTTTGTAGATACACATATAGGTGGTTCACCTACTCGCTTGATATTAAACATAGAGGCATCTTGTTTTCCTTTCTTGCAAACATCCTTTCACTTAGCCAAAGGGAGAACGTCTTATTGGACACTCCTATAAAACAATTTGGTTTATGTGTATCACAATCAAGATCACACTCTAGACCAGAGTTGACTAATGCAACTGCTTCAAATGAGTTGCATGTGTTGAACAGATTGCATAGTAGGGTGATTCGAAATGGATTGTTGTGTAATTTGTGACACATTTTGGTACTCTTTTGGGTGAAAAATCAAAGTTTTGGACTTATAGCAGTCATTTTCAAGTTGACTCTAAAGCCCATTAATTAGGGGGGGAACTTCCATATTCGAGGGATTGCATGACATTTCTAAGAGTTAAAAATCAAACAAAATGGCATTAGTTTTCCATGTTGTTTTGATCAAAAAAATATTTCCAATGGTCCAAAGAGCACCTCAATCATAGTCCTTATGAGAAATTTATGTCCCCAACATGTTGATGCATGCTTTCATCATTGTAATACAAAGTGGATGTCATGGAAACTCCCAGTACTCACACAAGTGAAGCTAGTCATGTGTGTCTTCTCGGTATGTGGTATTTATTGTTAGCTTAAACATATTATTGAAAGTGAAATATATGGAATATAGCTACATATAGAAAATAAACAGAGCAAGACATAATAAACATAACCAAAATTGGAAAATAACAACAATAAGCGAACCTTTATTAATATTCAGAATTGGATGCAATGTTTACTTGTCTCATCAAGGAGGCAACCTCCAACATGAATAAAGCTCCAAATACAATAATATTCACTTGAAAACTGATTACATAACTTCTTCTACTATTTTTTGTATTTGACCAACACCATAACCACCTAGTGCACCTCCATTAATGAGGCCTAAACCACTAACTAGTTTTAGGTGGGAGACCTTGTTTTAAAGTAGGACAAACCACACGAAGAGAAGGGTAGTTCCATTAAATTCTAATAGTTATGGATTGATCCTTACTTAATAGTGGAGAAAATTGGATTGGGCACATATAAATTGCAAAACATAGAAGGAGAAGTAAATCTCCTTCATGCCAATGCCCCAATTATGAAGATATACCTAATTTAGTTGTCTTTCGGGCGATTATCTTGTAAATAAGTAAATTTTATTTGGTTTGATTTTAAGCTTTAAATTTGAAATTCACTCATTTTATTTGTTTGATTTGAATTGCTCATTTCTTTCTTTGCTTTAATCATTCAAGTACTTAACTAGTTTATTTTCAAAGATTGTTCCTTTCATTAGACTTTTTCTAGAAAGTTTGACTATTTATTGCAAGTGTTTTTTTTTCTTTAAGATCCCTAAGAACAGTTAGTTAGAATCATGAATATCCACTATGATCCCAATGGAAAAGACAATGGTTCAATCTATTTTCATTACCTCAGTCTAATTTATAATTTGTCAACACAATGGTGGAACATTTCCTGAACAATGGCTATAATTTGTCAACACAATGGTGGAACATTTCCTGAACAATGGATAGTTATGAGTACTCAGGCCCAATTATGGGTAGGCTATTGGTTATCCTTGAGGCTCCATCCACACACTTAATTATGACTAATGTTTCACTTAGAATCTTATGGATTTCCCAAGGTGTTATTAATTAACATGTATCATCCCACATGCCTTTAGAGGATGATTGAGATTTCCCATCCACCTATTTTTTAAAATAAAATCAAATGGTAAAGGCTTGGGAAAGGAATTTCAGATCACGTGGGACATAGAATATATTTTTGGGGAATATCGATGCTTACTGGCAGTGGAGCAAGGATTTTGATACCTAGGTGAATCTCTCATGTCTATGGATGCCTGCTAGCAGTGGAGAAAGACCAAGATAACTTGAATAAACAACCTATATATTCAACGTCTCTTGTTTGTAATGGCCTTATGGTATTGTGCTAGCATCTTAGGAAGAACTGAGTCAAGAAGTAATTCCATACTTTGGTGTTACAACTATGATTGGTCATTTTCTCAAGATTGAAGTGAACACTTGGTCTTTTGATCTGAAGTGCAAGGTATAATGAGAACTCATTGAGTTGAATTTTGGGTGCTCTACCAAAGGTAATTCTTGTCTTAATTGAACTGGGAATTTTCTTAAAGCTTAGTTATACAAATTCATGGTTTTGTATAGAGAATATCCTTTTGTTGAGTCCTCAACATATCTTACAAATTTTCAATAATTTTTGGGTACCACTTTTATTTTCCCCATAAAAGGTTTTGGTTTATTTCACATAAACACATTTTTCCTTTAACGTTTGATGAAGTTCCATGAAGAATAAGTTTTCATTATTTCCTAACTTTCTTGTTAAGAAAACCCAAAAAGATTCTAAACAAAAAGACTTCATTTACTTAGTTTTTATTTTGTTCATTGGTGGAATTTTAAATTGTCATCAGTGGAAAAAGTTCACTTTCAATGCTAATGAAAATGCAATAGTTCACTAATGAAAAGTTGTGTGTTACACCAATAAAAATGAAATAAAGTTATAACTTACAATGATGAAGGAAAAAATTGAAAGTTTCCCTGATAATTGATCATGATAAAGGTTGAAAGTTTCTCCAATCATCAATCAAGGAAAAGGATAAAAAGTTCATTGAAAGTTAAAAAGTTATCTAAAAGTTAAAAAGTTCTCCAATCAAGGAAAAAGTTGAAATTTTCTCTGATCATTGATCATGATGAGAATTGAAATTTTCTCTGATCACTGATCAAGGAAAAAGTCAAAAAGGTTCAGCGATCAAGGAAAAAGTTAAAAAGTTCCTTGATCAAAGGAGAACTCTTTCGGTATTTTCAAGATAACCTTTGATTTAAATCTTTGTTTTAGGCATGCCTTATACTATTGGAAAGGTCTCAATGAGATATATAAATTTTCTATTATATATGTTTGTTTATTTGGAATCATTTATGAAATAAATATATGGTATGACCAATGTCATAACCCATTAAAGGAGATCGAACTTAGGGAAGTAAAATCAAATACCTTACGATGATGTCAATGGAATTATTTATGTCAAAAACATTTTTCTAAAATATGATTTCAAAATATATATATATATATATATATATATATATATATATATATATATATATATATATATATATATAACGTCTAGGTACCAGTGTGGAAAAGGAGACTATACATTTTAATCTAAAATCATAACAAAAACATAGAGGCTAAATGACATGGCAAGAAGAACCCTACATTATTATAGTGCAATGCAAGATTCCTATTTTTGCCTCATCTAAACGATTACCTCCAATTGGAGAAATTTTGAAGCATTTTGAAGACGAAAAGAGAAAGCATGAGAGAAAAATCAAGGGCATTTCTTCCTTGATGTGTGGCCATTTTTATAAGTTTCTGACCACTTAAGTTAGAAAGGTGTTTCAACTAGAGTATATTTTTCCCAAAATAGAAAATTAGATTAAGAGACTTAAGTGTGGGACCCCTATTTCAAAATTACCAAAGGAACAATGTGTATTTTCCCCATCTTAGTTATGTAATGATTTATTTCGACAATGGGGAAAATATGATGAGGAAAAAAATTATTTTTTAAAAATCGAACTCTGAGGTCCTTTGGGGTTTAGTTTGAGAAAAAAATTGCATGGTGATTTTTTTCATGAACATTCTATTCTATAAATGTGTAAGCCAAATACTGAGAAAGGGCTTTTGGACTCCAATGTGATGGTTAAGAATTTTAACTGAGAACTATTTTGAAGTTAATTCATAAGCTCTCTTTTGAAGGCCCGAGACATTTTGTTGAACACTTATTGTGGATTGACTCTAACCTGTGAATTATTCTTTTGTTGATTGATTTCTCACATGTCCAGTGGGAGTCTCCATTTTATCAAGTTTTCTTTTGCAATTAAGTGAAATACTTTCTTTATTATTTTCAATGAAAAGTTTAGATATGATTTGCTAATTTATTTTCTTTCTTTTCATAATAGATGTTGTTCCATTTAATACATTAACCATTGTAAAATTACTTCTATAGCTAATTATGGATCAAATGGAAAATTGTTGTGTAATGTTCCTATAGGTTTCCCCTTTCTGCAATAGTGTAATCTATGTTTCTTGGGAATATTTATGTAGTGGTTTCTTTTGGTAGAATCATTTCTTAGAAGAATAAATTCACAGAGTTATTTTCATTCTATTTTTTCAAGAGTTACCTTTTAGGGACATGATTCTTTAAACCCTTTCAAAATAGATTTTTTTTCTCCATTTCGCATATAACAAAAAAGATTAAAATATAAATACTTTAAAACATTATGATAAATTCCATCAAATGATTGTTGAACCATAACCTGGAGGACAATTATTCCATTCCAAACATGGGAGGATCTAATTGGGCCTCTTCCTTGGGTTTAATCCCTACTATTGAGTCTTAGAAATCTAACCCCCTCAACATCAAGAAAAATGAAAAATAATAAGTTCAATTTATATTATATTATATTTACCTTTCTAGCTCTCCAACTTTTATATTGATTCCATCTTTCCTCATCTTCTTCTCCATAGAGTCCTCCACAAGTGCATCCCCCTAGCTTTTGGAAACTAGTGTATGATGTTCATATTTTGATCTAGGCGGACATTGATGGTTTCCCACCTATTCCACTGGCTCAACATACAGTTTCCATTTTTGTAGTTTTTCTACAGTTTTTTTGGTCCCAAACTTTTGTGGTCATTTTGAGGCCCTAAACGACATTTTTTTGATGCGGTAGCACCCAATAAACATATTGGGAAATTCAAAATGTGTACTCTTCGGATAGACCTTTATGATGATGTATCAAGCGCCTTAAATGGAGATCGTATTCAAAAGTTATTCCCTAGGGAAGTTAACATATCAACTACCCCCATCGGGGCCCATAAACTTTTTGGTGTTTCATCTTCCAGGGTTAGGGTTTTGGATTTTTAGGGGTTTTTCATTTAAATTATTTATGTTAAAAATGACTTGGGAGCCTCATTGTAATAATATTATTTGAAATGAATGTATCTGTCACATCTCTTCTCAGAGATAATCTACCACCATTCTGGCAAGTTCATTTCACTCTATATTTTCATTTACAGTCTCTGCATATTTCATTCTTTAATAGAAATTGAGTATTATTGTATCTATGTGTTTTTTCTTATTTATATGTTTGATTTCATTCCTCATAAATTTGGATCAGTGGTATCAAAGCGGTCTACTCTTGATAGGTTTCTCAGTTCATGTCGCTAACAAGGTTAGGGTATCAGGCATTGGGACTCAAATTGGTTGAACCTTTGGAAGACCGTCCTCACCGACCCCAATGACCACCCATGGAAGAGGAACAAAGAGACAAGGGAGAAGGAGATCCTATTAAGCTATTTCTCATGGAAGTCCTTGCAAAACAGAGGAACGAGATGATGGATCGGTTTTCCCAAATCCTTTGATGGTTGTCGAAAAAAACAAAGGCATATTCATTAAGAAACCACTTTGGAGGTGTTTTCCCCTTCAAGGTACAAGTTAAATTTGATATTGCCACATTTTAAGGTCAGATAGATGCATATGCTTTGGAAAAATGGTTAAATCTACTAGAAGGTTATTTCTCTGTCTACATTTTTTTCTAATAGGGAAAATATCACCTTTGTGCTCCTTAAATTGGTCCCCCATGTCAAACATTGGTGGGAGACTTACTGTGAGAAAAAATTCATAGAGGAGTTTGGAATATTTGGGGTTGAACCCACTTGGAACTCTTTTATGGATTCCATCAATGAACAATATTACCCTATTGGAAACTATGACAACCAGTACATAAGATGGACCTCACTCCATCAAGAGAGGGAACAAACAGTGTCAGAGTTCAAAAATACCTTCCATGCCTTGCACACCAAGCTGTGTATTAGAGACTCCGAGTGGAATCTGGTTCTAAAATATTGTGGGGCCCTACATAAGTACATCCAAAAATAAATGGAGTTTCTGGGAATCTCGTCATTGGGAGCTGCTTATCAATATCTTGTCAAAATATAGCAAAATTTTAAGCAGAGTAATAAGAGGGATTTTGGATCTGCAAATTCATCATAGTAGAAGTCGGGAAAAGGCACCCCCAACACATAGAAAAAAGAACAAAGAAAGGTGGACAACCCCAGGAAAACCAGTCTAAGATGCAAACAAATAAGGGTAATGGGAAGACAAATAAAGACACTGGGAAGTGGTGTGAATTCCATAAAATCCCCTGGAACAACACCGATGAATGTCGCTTGAAGCAATCATTAGTGGCCGAGTTGAAATCCTTAGAGTCAGATCCAGGCTCTGACTTTGATTCAGAGATAGACAAGGAGAAGAGGATCATTGATGCAGAACCTAGTGCCACAATCTCTATCACCAAGATCCATCCAAACGAACCAGAAGATCTAGAGGAAGGTGAGCAAATTTTTCACTCACATATGCGGGTGAAGGGTGCTCCACTACATTTCATTGTTGATAGCGAAATACAAAATAACCTCACATCAGTAGAGGTCATGAAGAGGATATATTTATATATAACACCACATCCATAGTTGTATAACATTGGGTGTCTCAACCAAGTATGAGATCTCTGCGTCATCCAACAATGTCTCCTTCCCTATGGCTTCAAGCCCTTCAAGGATGAGGTATTATGTGATGTTGCCCCACTTGAAGTTTGTGATGTTATTTTAGGCCAACCATATATGTGGAAACATCATGTTGTATATGAGTCTATACCTCATAGTGTCATTGTTACTATGAGTAGACAATTGTACAAGATCCTAGAGGTAGCTCCATCTACCGCAATTTCTTTGGTCTCAGCTAAGTAGTGCAGGAAGGTCATCTCCCAGACTAGGAAATTTGTACTCTTAATTATTTTCTCTTAGAGTGAATGGAAGGTCACAGCCACATCCATGGCCTCTGCACAAGGATCATCTATGCATCAGAAGCAAGTTGACAATGTTGTAAAATGATATCGAGACATCTTCACCTCACCTACTGGGGTGCTTTTTCACTATCAGGTCAAGCATTCAATTGAGATAACTTCGGGAACACATTTTCCTAACGGGGCCATGTATTGGTGATCTCTCCTATAAAATGAGGAAATCAAGCGCCGGATCCAAGAGCTACTCCAAAAAGGGCACATTTGACCAAGCTCCTCACCTTGTGGAATCCCAATCGTGCTCGCATAGAAGAAATATGGGACCTAGCACTTTGTATTGATTATAGAGCTTTGAAAAAAATCATAGTCAAGAATCGGTACCCAATTCCTTAAATGATGACCTTCTCGACCAAATCAAGGGGGCGAGTATTTTAGTAAGATTGATATGAATTGTGGCTACCACCAAGTCCCCATAGAACATATTGATGTATGAAATACCACTTTCAAGTCTAAAGAAGGTCTTTTTGATTGGTTGGTCAAGCCCTTTAGCTTGACAAATTCCCCAACCACCTTCATCAGGTAGATGGAGGACATATTGCGACCCTTCACCAATTCCTTTATGGTTGTATATCTTGATGATATCCTCATCTTCAACAAGAGTTGGCTAGAACACTTGCATGACATTCAACAGGTCCTCCACACTCTCCAGAAACACAAGTTATCTGCTAACTTAGAAAGGCACTCATTCAACATGAACAAGGTCCAATACCTTGGATACATTGTATATGAGCATGGTGTGCATGTCAATCTAGCCAATATCCAAGTCATTCATGATTGACTAGCCCCAACAATACTAACCAATCTTCGGAGCTTCTTAGGCCTTGCCAATTTTTATCACAAATTTGTATTGGGGTTCTCCCATATCGCATGGGCTCTCAACCAAGTGACCAAGGGTGGTTGCAAAGCCAAATTTGTGTGGGGAAGATAAGGGAAGAAAGATTTTGATTATATGAAACATCACTTATGCTTAGCCCTAGTGCTCACCTTACTCGATCTACAAAAAACATTTTAGATTGAGATTGATGCTTATGATTATGTTGTTGGTGTCATACTCACTTAGCACAGTCATATAGTGGCCTATCATAGTGAGACACTCTCATATGTTTTCCGTAGGTACCCCGCCTATGAAAAATAAATTTATTCCTTCATACAATCCTACCACCAATGGAAGCATTACATTCTAGGGAAAGAGACAGACATCCATATGGATCACAAGCCTCTACAATTCATTCATACACAAGGAAAATTACAAAATGACCGCTATCAAAAGTGGTCCACATACTTGCAACAATTTCACCTCAACATTAAGTATAAGAAAGGGAGCACCAATCACATAGTTGAATTCCTTAGTCCACCTCTAGTTGCAACACTAACCACAACGATCGACTCTTCCGGGAATGAGACCTTCAGGTGTTCCCAAATCTATGACAATGATCTTGACTTTTCTACGACCTACCAGATGTTGGGAATAAACACAGTCATTGTCGAATTCCATATTTAGAATTGACTAATATTCCATCTGGGCCATCTCTGCATTCCTTCAAGCAAGCATGTGAAGTAGATTTGGGAATCCCACTACAATTGGGTGGAAGAACACTTTGGCATGGAGAAGAAAGTGAAATTAATACAAAATTATTTCTATTGGTTGAAGCTTTGAAAAGATGTGAATAAGTATATCATATCATGCATTGCATGTTCCAATGCTAAGAAACAATTAAAAAACAAGGACTGTGTACCCATCTTTATACTCTTGACAGGCCTTGGGAATCCATATCGATGGACTACATGTCAGGTCTATCATCCACCAAGCATCACAATGACTATGTATTCATGGTTGTTGATCGATTCTCTAAGATGGCCATTCTGACTGCCTACAAGAAGAGTATCACAGCTGAGGCCACCGCTAAGCTCTTCTTTGAGGATGTATGGGTACACTTCGGACTACCATAGACCATCATATCATATCGGGACAATAGATTCTTTAGCACATTCTGGTTGAGCCTCTGGTCACTATTGGACACTAAGCTCACCAAATCCATGTCCTTCCACCCTCAAACTAATGGACATACATAGGTCATCAATAGTATTATTGTGAATATCTTGCACACATACAACTATAAGAATCCACACACATGAGATGAGATCCTTCCTTATGTCCAACATATCTACAACAAAGCACTCCATATCTCGATCAAACACAACCCTTTTCAAGTGAACCTAGGTTTTCAACCATTGGAACCCATTGATGTAGAACTACCCTTTTCGTCCACATAGACAAGATATTCCCATGCTCAATCTAAGGCCAACAAGGCCACCAAATTCATTGAACAGATTCAACACATCCACCAATAGGTCCATGATATTTTTCAGAAATCCAATTCTAAGTACAAGCAATTCCATGATCGACATCAGGTTCCCCACAAGTTTCAGGTAGGCGACAAGGTTTGGTTGCATTTGCAGAAATAAAGCCTTACAAGATCCCACTAGAAGTTGTGATCACTTCACTACGGACCTTGGAAAATCACCAAGGTTGTGGGAGACAATGATTTTTAGTTAAATATTCCCCCCTTCCTTGGATTACACCCATTATTCAATGTGGACCTCCTTTGGCCATATTTTCCACAACTACTAGACACATTGGAGGTGGAAGAGAAGTTGACACCTAAATATATCAACCCTGACTATGTGGAACATGAAACCATTGATTGAATCATGGACACACAGGTTAAGGGAACCCACCAACAAAAGATACAAATCTATTGGGTTGTTAAAGCATGACAGCTAATGCACCAAGTCAAGTGGCTCAACAAGCGCCAAGCTCAATAGAAGTTTCCCCATTTGATTGGGGAACTCAACGCAATGGAGACCGTTGCTTCTTAAGGGGGAAGGAATGATCTAGATGGACATTGGTGGTTCCCACCTACTCCACTAACTCAACATACAGTTTCTATTTTGGCATTTTTTTCTACAGTTTTTCAGGTCCCAAACTTCTAGGGCCCTTTTGAGGCCCTAAATGATTTTTTTTTGACATGGCAATTCCCAATCGATGCCTATTGGCATCTAATGGGACATTCAAAATATGTACTCCTCATCTATACCTTTCCGACGAGGTATCAAGCACCCCAAATGGAGATCGTATCAACTATCCCCATTGGGGCCCACAAAACTTTTGGCGTTTCATCTTCCGGGGTTAGGTTTTTTGATATTTAGGGTTTTATCATTTATGCTTTATGTAAAAAAAAATTGAGAGCCTCTTTGTAATGATCTTCTTGCAAATGCACATAGTTGTCACATCTCTTCTCAGAGATAAGCAACCACCATTCTAGCATGTTCATTTCACTCTGTATTTTCTTTTACAATCTCTGCATCTTTAAGTCTTTAATAGAAATTGAGTATTTTTGTATCTATGTATTTTTTTCTTATTTCTATGTTTAATTTTGTTCCCTCATAAATCCATATCATACTTAGGGTAGTGCGGGTTATTACTGTGATAGTTGTCCTACACTACTTTCAAATGCTTCCATGTCATATGATCACCCACCTTTCGGTTGAATACTTGACGAAAAGGGTCCACCATTTGTTTCAACAATACTTTTTTCAAATATTTTGTTTGGTATTTAGAACCAATTCTTGTTGTTAGTGCAAAAATACTAAACATCTTCTCTTGCAATTGTTGATAAAACAAGTTATTCCTTGCCATTGCAATCATATATTATTTTTAGACTTATAAGATTGAAATAAAAATATTAATTTGTATAAACTTAAAATAAGTTGAGATATTAGTAATTACCATCAATTTTTAATCCCTTCAGTGGGACAAGTTCATCATCCATGTGTAAAGAAATAAGTAATTCCCTAAAACTCTTGACAATTATGATCAATAAGGGAGTCAAATAAACATCTGAGGTAGGGGTATCAAAAAGACCAAGAGTAAGGGAACCGATAATACTAGGAAGAGTAGTATATGTGGCACCAACAATAAACCCAAGACTAGTGGCACAAGTAGCAAGAGAAATAGTACAAACACCAACAACATGTGTAGGAGTACAGGGGTGACTAGCAACAAGAGAAACAATAGAGGCACCAATGGTAGATCCGTGTGTACTACTCATAATTTCCGTGGCATATAGTCTGAAGAATATTTATAAGAAAACAATTTTGTGTCTAGTATAATTCATAAAAAATAAGAAATTATATACATTAAAGAAATTTATTGGATCAAATTTCAAGATTTCATATGTTGTACTATTTTATTTTATTAATCAATTGCTCTTTCCTTTTCATGATTTCTCGAGAACTTTCACTCATCACTCTTGCAAGTTATTTTACCCATTTTTAAACTTATTTTCTAATATATGCCATAGGGTCAAAACCATTAGATAATTCACGATCATCATCATATAGAGGAAATTTGTAAGCTTATAAACAACCACAACTTAAGATGGAATAGAAAATCAACAAACATTGATTAACAACATATAACAATTATATTAGATTAATTGTCATGCATCAGTAATTTTCCTATGATCAACCTATAACATAAACACCAATATGCTAAATTTTAGATATAATCTTGGATAAGATATAACTAATACAAATCACATTCAAACATTATATTCAATAAATGACAATTATGAATTGTAAAACATAATTACCTATTTCCTTAATTAGTTCCCGTAGTTATAGATCAATGTGTTATTTTGCAAAGACTTTCCTAGAATATCATGGTCATATTACCATGGAAAAGAGTTTCCTAGAAAACTTTCTGAAGAGGGAAGATAACGGTGCAAGCATTGTACTTTCCAGTTATGATAGTGTGAAATTAAGTTTTAACCAAGCATGTTTCACANCAATCATATATTATTTTTAGACTTATAAGATTGAAATAAAAATATTAATTTGTATAAACTTAAAATAAGTTGAGATATTAGTAATTACCATCAATTTTTAATCCCTTCAGTGGGACAAGTTCATCATCCATGTGTAAAGAAATAAGTAATTCCCTAAAACTCTTGACAATTATGATCAATAAGGGAGTCAAATAAACATCTGAGGTAGGGGTATCAAAAAGACCAAGAGTAAGGGAACCGATAATACTAGGAAGAGTAGTATATGTGGCACCAACAATAAACCCAAGACTAGTGGCACAAGTAGCAAGAGAAATAGTACAAACACCAACAACATGTGTAGGAGTACAGGGGTGACTAGCAACAAGAGAAACAATAGAGGCACCAATGGTAGATCCGTGTGTACTACTCATAATTTCCGTGGCATATAGTCTGAAGAATATTTATAAGAAAACAATTTTGTGTCTAGTATAATTCATAAAAAATAAGAAATTATATACATTAAAGAAATTTATTGGATCAAATTTCAAGATTTCATATGTTGTACTATTTTATTTTATTAATCAATTGCTCTTTCCTTTTCATGATTTCTCGAGAACTTTCACTCATCACTCTTGCAAGTTATTTTACCCATTTTTAAACTTATTTTCTAATATATGCCATAGGGTCAAAACCATTAGATAATTCACGATCATCATCATATAGAGGAAATTTGTAAGCTTATAAACAACCACAACTTAAGATGGAATAGAAAATCAACAAACATTGATTAACAACATATAACAATTATATTAGATTAATTGTCATGCATCAGTAATTTTCCTATGATCAACCTATAACATAAACACCAATATGCTAAATTTTAGATATAATCTTGGATAAGATATAACTAATACAAATCACATTCAAACATTATATTCAATAAATGACAATTATGAATTGTAAAACATAATTACCTATTTCCTTAATTAGTTCCCGTAGTTATAGATCAATGTGTTATTTTGCAAAGACTTTCCTAGAATATCATGGTCATATTACCATGGAAAAGAGTTTCCTAGAAAACTTTCTGAAGAGGGAAGATAACGGTGCAAGCATTGTACTTTCCAGTTATGATAGTGTGAAATTAAGTTTTAACCAAGCATGTTTCACAGTAAGTTCATTTGAAAAATAATTTTGGAAACGTTTTATTTACTTGATGTATATTCACTTACAACAAACAATTTTTAAAGTGGTTCAACTTTGATTCTACTCATGAATGAATGCAAAATTTACATTAAAATCACATAGTGAACATCACCGCACACAAACACAAGGTTAAACATTCACATTTGATATAAATTTTAATGCACATTCACGCACAAAAAAATAAAACGTGCACTTTATTATAATTGTTGGACATGCATGATGGATGCAATTTTGAGAAATATCCTAAGGATTGAGGAGATGCGCAGTAAAGGAACAATTAGGATTGGAGTGCAAAGTAAAAGCGCATTTGGAAGCACGTAAGAAGATAAAGAAAGAATATAACAAAACAAAATAAATCAAGGAAATAAAGCAAGGAGATAAAGGAAGAAAAGAAACATGCAAGCGAAAAGTAAGGAAAAGTAGCATGCAGGAGAAAAGGAAGGAAAAGCAACATGCAAGTGCAAAGGTAGGAAAATAACACACGAAATATGTGTTGACATGAGTTGTAATGAGTCATAATGATTGGTCATAGGGTTTTGGGATAATATAGTAGGGTTTTGAGCCCTAAACTCTAAGTATAGATATGTAATGGGTTGGGAATAATGGGGTTCATTGAGAGTAAGAGATTAGGTGCTAGATGAATAGGTTGTAGCTGATTGTAAGAGATTAGGTTATTTATATTGAGAGAATAGACTAAGAATGAGAGAAATTCTATGTCTGAAGGTTTAGGGGAGAGTTTGCAGAGAGAGGCTTGCACTACAAAGAGACTAGGAAGGATGGGGAATGATATCATGATGTATCTATTGTAGCACAGTGTGCAAGCATGAGATGATTGCACAAAGAATAATAAAGAAGCCAATCGTTTTCGACATAGCCCAAGGATTGGGTGAATCATGCTAAAAAAAATTTGAATGTGTCTTTTTATGTGATTGTTCATGGATGTTTTGTTTATGAATGATTAGACCTGATTTGTTCGTTATATGATTGTTGCACAATGATTATGAATATTCCAGTGAATGATCTATGTCACAATCTGCATTATAATGGTGTTCTATAATTGATTTTACCAATTAATCAAGGGATAAGAGACACATAATATTATGCACAGGGTGTATAAGTATCAATGAACATGATGATGGCATCACATCCCCTCATCCATGCTGAAACTTGGTTTCTATCGTCCTAGTAAATACCTCAGGTGATACTTCACCTACATGCAGGTGATGCTAAAAGGGTCAGTATCTGAAGGGTTTGTTGGTTAGATAACTTGAACCTAGGGTCTTACAACTGTGCACCAAAAAATGGTTTTGTTGTCAGGATCCAAAATATGTAATTGAGGGAATGTATTGGAGGATGACTAAGAAAGAGATCGTCGAATGGTTGGAAAGGAAGGAACACAAATTTTCCCCTCCNCCCCCCCCGTCAAGGTACAATGTATGTAAAAAGAAGAACTACATTTTCTAGGAAACTGTGTCCTTCACTCCAAGATGACTTCATAGAGAATGGAACTTCTTCTCAGTGAAGGTCTTGGTGAAGATGTATGTCGTTTTCTCTACTGAAGGACAGAACTATAGGTTGATGATCCCCTCATGTACTAAGTCCCGGATGTAGTGCACATGGATCTCGATGTGCTTTGTTTACTGCCTCTGAACTGGATCTCTGCAGAACTTCAGAGTGCTTTGGTTGCCACACCAGATGACGATCGGTCTATGAAACTGAATGCCCAACTCAGTGAGAAAACTTTGTAGCCAGATATCCTGACTGGTTATGTTAACTACCCCTTTGTACTTTAACTCGGCTGAATATAGAGAAATGACATCTTTCTTCTTGCTCGACCAACGGATAGGCCCAGAACCAAGACTGAGTGAGTATCCATATGTGGAATTGCGATCAGTGCTATCGACAGCCCAGTCAGAATAAATAAACCTGATAAGATATAATGCAGATTATGTTGCATAATGAATCCCAAAGGTGATGGTGCCCTGTACATATCGAAGAATACACTTTGCATCCTTCCAATGTAGCTCATGCGGCTCCTACATGAACCTATAAACTACAGTAACTACATAGGGGAGTTATGGTCTGGAGTGTGTGAGATACAACATGATCCCCACTAGTTATTTGTACAGTGTGTTGTCAACCAGTGGAGTCTCCCTGCCATCCTCAAGTTTGACTCCTGATAGGAAAGGAGTTGGAGAAGACTTGTAGTCTGTCATGTGAAATATCTCAAGGAGATATCGTGTATACTTACTCTGAGACAGTTTGATTCCTGATGCATCCTGAATGATCCCAAGTAATAATAAGAAGTGTAGCAAACCCATGTCCGTCATCAAAAAATTGTCATGTAGAATCCTCTTAATTGTAGCAATCGTTGAAGTCGAGAAACCAATGATCAACAACTCATCAACATATATAACTAATAGTAGAATTGAATCATTCTTCTTGGGCATGTAGACATTCATGTCTAATTTACAACGTACAAAGTTATGCGACAAAAGGTAGGAGTCCATCTTGGCATGCCATGCCCTTGAATCTTGCTTGAGGCCATAAATGGACTTCTTAAGTTGAAATACCAAAGATGAGTCATGCATAAATACTTGGGATTTCTCCATATAGATCTCCTCATAGAGATCACTGTGAAGAAATGCATTCTTCACGTCCATCTGATGGAATTCCCACCCCTTGGCTACCACAATGCCAAGTGCCAACCGTATGGAATCCATATTCACTACTGGAGCGAAGGTCTCATCATAGTCAATGTCATGCACATGTTGAAAGCCTTTGGCAACAAGCTTGGCTTTGTATATGCTAATTTGTTCATCCACTGCACTCTTGGTCCTGTAGACCCATTTGCATCTAAAACTTTTCCTCCCAGAAGGAAGGGGAACCAGATCCCAAGTCTGGTTCTTAAGGAGGGAGTTGTACTCCTCCTACATGGAAGATTCTCAAAAGGGATTTCCAAAAGCCTTGCCATAACAATGTGGATCTAAAGACTGAACCAAGAAAATATTCCTAGAGGGAAATGGTTCAGTGGTAGTGAGTGCAATAGCAGGCTCCTCGAAATCAGATCGAGTCCTCCTTGTATCGGCTGGATCACTAACGAGATCCCCTACATCCTGAAGAGTAGTATGTGCCCACTTGGGCCTCTGCTCTGGCGTTGCAACTGCATCTAGATGCTCTGACTCTGCATCTGAATGTACCGAATCTGAATCTGAATCATCTAAGTCCTCTGAATCAGAACTCTCGTTTAAACAAGAGTCAGCATGCGCATGCTCATCATCTCAGACAGGTAGAAGAATGAAGGTGTCTGCATGCGGTTGTTGAGGTACATGCAAGACACTTTCCTCAAATTGGACATTGTGCTCAATGATGATCTGGTCTGAGGAAAGATCAATAAGCCTATATTCCTTCACATCGTCGAGGTATCCAAAAAAAATACACTCAGTGATCTGTGTATTAAGTTCCTTCCTCTTTTCAGAGGGAATTTGTCCCCATGCACATGAATTGAAAATGCGAAAGTGGGTCACTTCCGACCGATTTGCGCCACTCCAAGCCTTGTAGGGGGTCTTATCCTTGACATATCTATGGGGATATTTGTTTTGTATGTTTGTTGCACAATTAAGTGCTTCATCCCATAGTCTCTATGGTAGTGACTTTGCATGCAACATGCAAGATGCCATCTCCTTTAGAGATCTGTTTTTCAGCTCAACAACTTTGTTTTGTTGTGGAGTATAGGGAACTATGTGCTGCAACTAAATCCTTGCCTCATTGAAAATATTATGGATCTCATGATTGACATACTCTCCCCCGTTATCAGTTCGAAGGAATTTGATCATCTTTCTGGACTGTGTCTCAACTAGGGCTTTGAAATCTTTGAGGTGTTGAAACACCTCAGATTTTTGCCTGAGAAAGTAGATCCATGTAAAATGTGAGAAATCATCAACAAAAATGAGAACAAACCTCACTTTGTTGATCGATGGATGTGGAAAAGGACCCATGAGGTCACTATGGATCAGATCTAAAGGTGCAGAAGCTCTCTGAGACTTTCCTTTATCAAATTTCTCTTTAGGGTGTTTTCCAAGAACACATCCCTCACATACTCCCCTGGTTAAATGGATGTCTGGTAGACCATAAACAAATTTTTTCTTTCTAATCTATTGCATATATCTGAAATTCAAATGTCCAAACCTTTCGTGCCATATCCTACTACTTTCATCAGCATGATCAAGCAGTAAAGCAGAATCTGGTTCAATAAATTCATAAAATGTATACAATCTAGACTGATGATTTACCTCAACAGTATAAACCCTGGAGTTGGTTTTCATGTCATAAATGTCCATGGAATTTGGTGTGAATATGACTTTCTTTCCAATGCCGAAATTCTTCATCTGATACATAGAGATAAGGTTGACGGAAAATTTGGGAACGTGCAACACATTCTCGAAGCTTATGTTGGTGAGTTCAATCCTTCCTTTGCCGGTGAATTCGACAAAAGAGTTTTCCCCCATCAGAATAGGAGGACCATTGCATGCATCCAATGAAGAATAGACTGCTTTTGAGGCATCCATGTGATGTGATTCTCCTGAATCTACGATCTAATAATTGAGAGAGGAGTTGATGGCAATCAAGTCATGGCTAGAACTGACTTTCGTGGGATTCAGATCTTCTGGCTTCTTCTTCTTGAAACCCTTGGGGATGCGATCTCCAAGGATTTTTTGCTGAAGTATTTGAGACATTAGATCTATTTTTTTTGCATACATTTGGATTCTGGATGGAATCCTTTGTGACATTACATGCATTTCTCCCCTTTTCTTCCATTTACCTCTATGGATCTGGAGGCATCGGTGAAGGGTTTTGTGTACCCTTCCTTCTTCAGTTGTGCATGAGATTTCATTTTGTCTTTATCTTTAGATTTATGATATTTATGGCTTCCATCTCACACAATAAGTGCATGTGCCTTTGGGCCTTTGATTTTTCCCATGTTGATGAGCTTTGTTTGCTCTTGTGTCAGGGATTCGATAAAGTCCTCAAGAGAAGGAATCTTCCATGTGTCTCCAAAGGAGAATCTGAAAGATTGAAATGTCGATACGAATATAGAGAATTCAGGACCAATTTTGGAGAGAATGGTGAGAACCATTTGTTTCTCCTCCTTAGATTTATCAACCCCGCAAGCTTTGAGTTGAGACAATATATCCTTGAATTTTGTAAAGAAAACTTGGATATTGTCGAAGCTTTTTGGATCCAATGTGATCAATTCCACCTATA
>ML797234.1:25919-54353 GCA_009831015.1 Picea engelmannii | reverse complement strand
TCACATTCCCCAATGTGTTCCTATTTTCACTCTTATTTTTCCCTTTGTTCCCCAATTTGTCATTTAATGAGTGTCTCCTAACTAGATCTTAGTTGGAGTTTGATTAGGAGTCTTCTTCTAGTTAGACTTAGTGTACTTTGAGTCTAGATACTATTTGTAATATCCCTTGTTTACCCTAGTTTGTAAATATAACTATAATTGGCCAAGAGACTTTGGCAGACTAAATATGTGTGAATGTTTGATTTGATGACCCTTTGTATAAAAGGGTCAATGTATGAATTTTCTGTTATTAATAGAAAATGGATATGTTTTTTAGAACTAATGAAAGGGGGGGGGGGTTCCAAGATAGACCATGGATTCTATGAGAGAGATGGTGAGGGAAACCAAGAATGGTTGAGATGACCCTCAACAAACTAGTACTTACTGGATGTAATTTCTCAATAGTCCTATGAACCAGGAATGAATTACCAGTTAGGATAGTAGTTGGAAGGCCTCCTCAAGAGTTAATGAGGAGATGGGGCAGGGTACCCATCTGTAAGGCTTCCATGACTGACCACGATTTGGGGATTCAAGCCCACACAACCTTGCTGAGGAAGGAAAGAAAGGAAATAATTTAGGGAGAGAGGCAGATCTGCAAGGAAGCAAAGGAGAGAAAACAATCTCCAGAAGAGAAGAGAGCATTGTTGGACTCTGGAGTTGAGAGGAAAATTGAGAAGTAAGCTCATTTTGGCTGTAAGAAGCCATGGACAAGGTTTCACTACAAGATGATAAATGAGGCTGAAGAGTGATTGATGATGTTGCTTGGAGTAGAGAAAACCGATTGCAGAGTTCCTGTGGGAGGAGGAGAGTAACCTCCATCCCTGACTGTCATGGAGCAAGGAGAAAGAATCTCTCTCAGAGAATCTTGGTCTAGCTTGGGGGTGGCCAATGATAAATCCACCAAGAGCACTTGTACCTATGGTTGGGTGGAAACAAGAACCCCTTTTAGCAGTTGCTTCCTGTTTTATAGTTTTGATAAGTATTTTCATACAATGTGTAATGCATTGGGTGCAATGATTGAATGTTTGTGTTTATGGTTAAGTTTTACAGTGTTTGAACAGTTATTAGAAATGCACATTTTCTTATGTAAACTACTATATTTACATGGCCTTCGACTTACCTGAGTCTAGCGACTAGAAACATATAACTCATGCCGACCTTTTGAGTCTACCTTAGCGGGCATGTCAAGTTCAACTCTATGGGAGAAGGGTGCTTCCTTCATACCTTTCACCCGTGTGACCAAGGGCTCATACCCATATCCTTAATAAAGTATCGACTAAGAGTTGAGTGTAGCCCTGAACCTCAATATGATCCCATATGACTGAGGGTCATAAACCCCTCACTAAGCCCAAAAGGAGTGAAGTTACTTTGGCTTCGGGACTTTGGGACCTATGACTTCCCAATCCTAAAAAATAGTTGAAGCTTGGAGTCACGAATTGATGAGGTCCGTGGATCTGGGAATCCAGTGGAGATATCTTTCATCCATTATATCAGACTTAGGGAAGGGGTAGCACTAAGTACTTTGACGAAGTTCCACTTGGATAAAATAGGGGTGGTCTAGTGCCGAAACTCTCAAATGATAGAGTCATGAAATTAATCTAGACAATTGAGAATAGAGGGATGCGTGCCCACAGATCAACGAATATCCAGAAGTTCGGGTTTTCAATGGCATCATTGGGTAGACATAAGGATGTGTGAGCTTCTATGAAGCTCTACAAACTAGAGTAAATCCTGGCCGTAAGCGCTAGGTACATGTGGCAATAGATCGGGCATGGCTCAGAGATTCAGAGCTACAGAGAGGAAGATGGAAGATATACAAAACCCCCGAATGCTGAATTTAAAAAGTGATGTAGACCATCGATCCTCGGATCCTATGGGATCCCTCTCAACCATCGATCTAAGGACTATGTTGAGAACCCCTCTTAATCTCCCAAGCAGTCGGGATGCGTCGTGGAGCGATGTGTGGCCCCCTTTTGTCCCCTGTCAAATGTTATTCATTGGACTTGAGTAGTTGGATGAGTGGAGACGTGGCAGGAGATCCGATAGTCCAGAGAATTGGTACTTTGGAGGAACTTGGAAAAGAGTATTCAAAGTGTGAAGACTCCAAAATTTATGAACAGAAAATTAAATATCAACTGTTGATAGGTAGAGGACACATGGAACTAGATTCAATAGTCCAGAGATTTTTCTCTCCAACGGATTTGCGATGTGAGGAGTTGATAAGATCTGAAGCCTGGAGTTACGAAGCAATAGGAGCCATTGATATATGGATCTACGTGGACAGACCTTGAATATGATATTTGAAAGAAGTTATAACGTTGTAGGTTTTGGTTTGATGTGGCTCACTGACATCATCCAAGGTGATTTCAACCCACAACTAAGGTGCCATGTGCCACCGGGTTATGAATGATTTACAACCCCATTATTCCTATTACAGAATGACACATATCACCCTTGGCCCTTGCCGTGTGTCATCCTCTGGTTTGTTCCCACCTAGCCAACGTGGTTGGTGATGTGACCAGGACTCCGGGAGTCTGGGACTTCAGAAGTTCAGAATATTTGGGGTGTAGTATCACCAATGTTCAACATAGAAATTTGAACGCCGAACAATGACATTCAACGTAGAACGTTGAACTTCAAATGTGGAACGTCGAACGCCAACGTTCAACGTAGAACATTGAACGTCAAACGTGGAACTTCAAACACCAACGATCAACATAGAATGTCGACGTTCAACATAGAACATTGAATGTTGAATGTCAAATGTTCAAACATTGAACGCCGATCGTCGAATGGCTGGGGCGACATGGAGATATTTCAAAGCTTCGGGGAGTATGCATGTATTAAGGAAAAATGGGTGTTCAACATCGAACATCGACCACCATGTGGACCCCAACTGATAATGCTCGAGAAACTTTGGGAGGCCGCATCTTGCAAACTAGAGGTCAGATTTAGAGTCGGTAACATGCATCAAAAATCTAAGGGAAAGTAGAATAGGATGAATATCTTAGATAAATGATTTGAGATGATTAGAGTGAGTAAAATTTTGATGCCCCACCCCTAGAAAGGGTATTTATGGGTCGGGTGTGTTACAAATTGGTATCAGAGCACGAAAACAACACATGTCCTATGGGGTAACACCCTACCTTACCCCCTTCTATAAGAAACTCATTTGAACCTTTACTGAAGAGAGGAATGAAACCTTTTATTATTGATAGATGCTTTGGAAATATACATTGTATGTTGCTAATGTTTCCAAATAAAGAAGTTGACTTCACTTTGCAATAATGTGTGTTTTTCATGAATTGGTAGATTAGTAAATAACATAAATGTTTTTGTCATCACTCAAGAAGTAAGTGAACAACGAGAAATCTATAGTGTAAGGGATGGTAACACACCATGAGTTGAGGGATAGCTCTGTTATAAAAATAGGATCGCAGAGCAATAAAATAAAACAAATGATGAAATAAAACACATAAGATACACAATACAATAGAGACATAGATATACGTGGTTCACCCAATGTGGGCTATGTCCACTAGAGAAATTTCCAGGTCCTTCCTTTATTATTTTCCAACAAATGAAGGGAAACAACCTATAATAGACCCGCTGTAACTTCCTCTTCTTCTCTCACTGTCTCATCACTTAGAATAAAATAATCACAATAATACATAGTCGTAATACATTTCCCTCATAAAAGAGGGTTGCCTTCTAGGGAAAAAACCCCTAACATAACTTCTACCATAATATCTGCGACCTTATAATGAACGGTCCAGATTTACTATGAAATTACAATATACATTTACAAGGCAATTTTTCCTTTGGGGGATTTCCCCCCGAACCCTTGCTTGCCCCTGGACCCCCCAGACCCTGCAGGGGGGGCAACCCCCCTTGCACTTCCCCGCGTGGAGGAGTGTACATTATTCTGGGGTGTAAAGTCTTCATGGGGTATAAACACATCTGAAAACAAAGACCTCTGAATTAGGAAGATAATCAGGCTCCAAAACCAACAAGCTCCCACAATAGAGAGGAATAATATGATGAAAGGAGGGTGGTGGAAACCCATCCAGATTTGGCCGAACATGGAATAATTACAGATTTGTAAGGATGAAAATGAAAATCTGATAAAGGAGAAGGAAAATCAAACTAAAATTAATGCAATCCTACTGCAAGGTCTATCAGATATACAAAGGCAACTACAACATGGTTCAACTGCCAATCATGTGGACAAGAATCATACTAAGAAAACTCCAAGTCCACCTGAGATACAAAATCATGGTCCGGAAAGTGGCCACACTAGGAGGAGCACCTCAAGGAAGGCCCAACATGGAGCCAAGAGACACTCATTAGAATGTTCCTCTGAGAACACTGACAACTCTAAGGAATCTTCTAGTGGAAAAACTGGTTCCCATTCTCAGATGAGAGGAAAGAAGAGGAAACATTCCAAGAGTCATGACCTTGAAGAGTTAAACAAAGCCAAATCACCCACCTTCGATGGAGAGATTAATAAGGGGGAAGAAGCAAAATTTTGGCTACTCAGCTTGAAGAAGTACTTCAGAGTCCATGACTACTCTGAAAACTTAAAGGATCGGATAACCATTTTAAACCTAAATGGGAAAGATTCCATTTGGTCAGAGGACCTTAGGAATGTGAAAGGAATCCATGAGAAGGACTTGTCATGGAAACAATTTGAGAAATAATTCAAGAAGAAGTATCTGTCAAAAAATTACTTTGATGGGAAGACCAAGGAGTTCTATGAACTCAAGTCGAGATAACTCACCATAGATGAATATATCAACAAATTTATCTAGCTAATGAGGTATGTTCCCTACATAAGGGATGAAAAAGTAAAGATGCAATGATTTATTAGTGGATTACCTCATTCCTACTAGGACAAAACTGATTTTGTTGAGACAAATAATTTAGAAGATACTATTCAGAAGGAAAGATATTGCTATGAGAAATTCAATAATAAGACAGAACCCCATGAAGATTGGAAGAAGAAAAATAATTTGAGATTTAAGAAGAAGGGGTTTAAATCCTTGATATTTAAGAACCATGGGAAGATATCTAGAATGAGCCTTCCTACCAGAAGTGTGTATCAACAAAATTTTCCATCCCAGAGTGGAAATAAACCATTCATAGCAGTTCCAAGTAAGACTAGTAACACGAAGAGAGAACCCTTGAAATGTTGGGGTTGTGGAGAAGAACATTTGTTGAGGGACTATCTTCATAGGCAACAAAACAATAAGAGGGATACAACGTCCAAGAGGCTACCGCAGTCAATGATGTGGTTAGGAGCATGCAACAAATTTATGCAACCTTGGATAATAGACAAGTTGACCACCAAGCCTCAGTGGTGGAGATGAAAGGTACGATTGCCAACCATCCTATTTCCATTTTAATTGACCCTGGTTCTAATTTGAGTTATGTTTCCCCTCAAACTGTTGAGAATTGTAAATTGCAACAAGTTAAACATGTTAAATCATGGCTGGTACAACTAGCCACTGGAACTAAAACAAAAGTAACAGAGTTCATACCAGCATGCCAATTTGTTATAATTGGATTTCCCACCCGAGCAAACCTAGACATACTTCCTTTAGGATATTATGACATGTTGATTGGCATGGATTGGTTGGATGCCTACAAAACCAAGTTGGATTGTTATAGTAAAAATTTGGAGTGTGAAAATGAAGAAGGAAGAAGGGTAATCCTACAAGGGATTCAAAATCTTGTCTCAGTGAGACAAATATCTACCCTCCAAGTGAAGAAGTATTGCATAAATAGATGTCCCTTGTATGCAATACAAGTACTAAAATTTGTTGAGAACGAAAAACCTAGCTTAGAGGACCATACCATATTAAGAGAATATAAATATGTATTCCCATAACATGTCCCATTTCTACCTCCAAGAAGGGATAYTGACTTTTCAATAGAACTTGTACTAGGAGTAGTGACATGTCTAGAACACCCTACAGAATGAGTACACTAGAGCTAGTTGAGCTCAAACTACAACTAAAGGAGATGTGGGACAAAGGCTGCATTCGACCTAGTGTGTCTCCATGGGGAGCACCAACCTTGTTTGTGAAAAAGAAGGATGGCACACTCAGATTGTGCATAGAGTATAGACAACTCAATAAGATGACCATCAAGAATAAGTATCCCTTACCAAGGATCAATGACTTGTTTGACCAATTAATGGGTGCTACAATATTCTCCAATATTGACTTGAGGTATGGATTCAATCAGGTCTGAATTAAAGATGAAGAAATCCACAAGACAACATTTAGGACAAGATATGGTCACTATGAATTTGCGGTGGTGTCATTTGGGCTTACCAATGCACCAGCCACATTTATGTGCTTAGTGAATAACGTATTCAAAAATTTCTTGGATAGGTTTGTGTTGTTTTTCATTGATGATATCCTAATCTATTCCAAGAATAGGGAAGAACATGAAGAACATCTCAAGCTAGTACTACAAGTACTAAGAGAACATTAGCTCTATGATAATCTTAGTAAGTGTGAATTTTTATAGAAACAAGTCCATTACTTAGGCCATGTTATTTATGAGGAAGGAGTGGCGGTTGATCTTGACAAGATTAAAGCCATCATGGATTGGCCTACCCCAAAGGATGCATCTGATATTAGATCCTTTATGGGACTATAAGGATACTATAGGAGGTTCATAAAGGTATTCTCCAATATTGGTTACCCAATCACCTCTCTTCAGAAAAAGGGGGTTAAATTCATTGGGACATTAGAATGTGAAGAAATATTTCAAGAGATGAAATAACTTCTGACCAATGTGTCTATATTGAAGATTGTAGACCCAAACAAGGACTTCCTCATGTGTACAGATTCATGTAAAAAAGGTCTCATAGGAGTCCTTATGCAAGAAGGACATGTGATTTTCTATAAATCTAGAAAATTGAATGAGCATGAAGTCAATTATGTGACCCACGATGTGGAATTGGATGCCATAGTGCATGCCTTAAAAATGTGGAGGCATTACCTCTTAGGTAGAAGATTTGTTCTTATGATAGACCATAGTGGGTTGAGGTATTTTTTTTACCAACCAAAACTCAATGTGAGACAAGATAGGTGGATGAATCTCCTTAGTGATTTTGATTTTGAAATAAAACATATCAAAGGAAAGGAGAATAGGGTGGTTGATTCCCTTAGTAGAAGTATGAAATTGGTTCACTTTACATATGTAAGCACTAATGAATCATACATCAAAGAGAGAGTCAAAATTGCATAGGAAACAGATGCATTTTTCAAAACTGTGACATCGTACCTAAAGCAAGAGTCCACAAGGATGAAGTACGAAGGCTATCAAATGTTTATTGATGGCCTGCTGACCTACAAGGGAAGATTGTATATTCCTAATTGTGATGAATTGAAGAGGTTCATAATGGATGAACTACACAAAATACCATATACTAGTCATCTTGGTTATCAAAAAATGATCACAACCACTAGGAAACTATTTTATTGGACCGGATTGAAAAAGGGCATAGTTGATTAGTTAGCTAAGTGTCTAGAATGTTAGCAAGTCAAGGTAGATCATTGACACCCAGCAAGGTTTTTTCATCCCCTACCAATTCCCAAATGGAAATGGTAAACCATCTCCATGGATTTCATCACAGTATTACCAAGATCAACCAAACATAATGATAACATCATGGTAATGTTGGCAGCCAATTCACCTTTTTCTATTATCCTATAAGCTGCCTACACCTATGTCTTGCGAACATTAAGTTTTTCGGTGCATTTTTCAAGTCGACGACACTTTCATTTCTTGCGACATTTGCACATTTGTCTTCGTTAAGTTTTCACGACTGTAAGCGTGAAAACTTCTCCTTTCGAGGTCGCATTTCGATCACTATCTGCACTGTCATGATCTTTTTATCGATATGCCTACTGCACTTACCTTTTTTTTATCGTTATGTGGTTGAAAGGACTTTCAAACTATGCTCATTGGAAATTTTTATATTGATTGCATAACTTGATTTTATTAAGTTTGTAAGACATTGAGCATTTGGGTTTGCATTTTATGACTTGCCTAATCTTTGATTCTATGGAAATGCATAGGGGCTATGATTAATTTTTATATATATATTTCTTTTGATATAACCCTTATGTTCATCCTTTCATAATTTTTGGCTTGTCGACTATATGAATATCAATCGACACATTGGTTAAACATCTATACAATGGCGCATGGCTAACATTTGGTGTTGGTTTCACATTGAATGTCAATGGTTTAAAAACTATAGTCTAACGTTGATTTGGCGCGTTGGCATAACACTTATCATTTGATTTTTTGGTTGGCCAAACGATATGATATTTGATCTATGCTATGATTGTTTGAACAGATGTGTAAATCGGAAGTTGTACTTTGCCATAACTATCGTGCATGGTAGTGAATGACTCCACCACCCTCGCATGCTTGCGTTAATGCTTACCCCTTTTGGCTCGTTCATTGTTGTTGGTTCGGGTAGCTCTGTTACTATGTGTTGATGAATTCGAACCCTTCCCTTACCATGCATTCAACTCCATGGCACCAGTCGTGCGAGTTGAACCCAATGGAAATCAAGCCCTACTGATGTTTGACAATTCCCGCCAAGATTTGGCAGACAGTGGATGGCTTACTTTCGTGGAACGTTTCAAAGGTTTTAACCTTTACGTAGCTAGACAGTTGCCTTGACCTTCGATGGCTGTCGAGCCTGACATACAATTAGGAATTGATGAGAAATTTATCAGTCTTTCTAGGGGTTTGCCTGCCACTGGACAACGATGGTTCAAGAATTGCAAAGTTGAGGAGGTCCCATGGACACTGCTCTTCCAATCACGCAAGGTTACCTCGTGTGATAGAGGTATGCCCATGACCATGCTCAAACAACGATGGCATGATTTATTAATGTTAATCAAGCAGCTTATCACCTGTGAAGGTCGATACGGGTTTGTGTTCCTACACCACCTGCGTTTTTTTATGGTCTTTGTGGGATATCAGCTCAACATGCCCTATTATTTGCATCGTAGCCTGTTTAAAATGTCCAAGAAGTATAAAAGGCTCAAGGTTGATAACAGCCTGTTTCACCATGGGCTTATCAAGCTTATGGTTGTTTATCAGTTGAGTTTGCTTGGTGATACTTGGAAGGCTTTCATTTCCCGCAATGGCTATGAAGACACCGACCCTGTACAGATTGATAAATCTTTGGTAGTTGAAACTAAGGTTGTACCCCTGGTTCCCTACCATATCCTACTGCCTAAACCCTCAGCCGACCCTCCTATCGACTTACCCCATACTGTGACTAAGAGTGTTGAGACTGTTAAGCCTATGAGAAAAAATCCCAAGGCAAACCTCACTACAAACACCAAAGGGAAAAAGAATGCACATTTGATTTCACGAATGGAAAGGAACAAGCCAAAACCTCCTGTCGAGCCAAACCCTATCGTGTTGAGTGAGGACTCTGATTCAGAAGTGGAGCATTTCTTGGCTGGTGAATATCCCTACTCTAAAGGTTTGTGTGCCAAACCCTCATACAATTTTGTATCAAACCTACCCCCCTGCCTAAAGAATGAACCTAACTACCCAGGCATTAAGTTGCCTTGTGAAACCCTCGGTCATTTTCCCAAACCCTCGCCTGCTCTGTCTAAACCCACAGTGTCACCCTGTGATCAATGCAATTCATGGTTAGAGCGATATTATAATGATGTCCCAATACTCCAGTCAAAGATTCAGTCACTAGAGGACCAGATTGCAGTATTAACCAGTCAAAAGACCAAGCTACAAGCGACGGATAAAAAACAAAAGACAACCGGCTCCATCCTGTTTAAAAATGTGGAATCAGCCACGGATGTTGTAAACTCAAAGCTGGTATAAGCAAGAAGCCTCGTCACTACACAGGTATGTTTTGATATCATTTGTTTTTGTAAATAATCTAGGTTTATATCACGATTTGGTTTCAGTTTCAAACAAATCTGTTGACATCTTGAATGGCTCTGTCATATCGCGTGCATTCTATATATAGCTTTGCTTTAAATAAATAGGAATTTTGATTCATGAATTGATTATGTCCAACATAGAAATCAATAGATTTTGATTGGATTTGAGTAATCTTCATTTGAATTTGTTTGATAGTTTGCCTTCAAATGAACTGATTTGTATTCGATTTCAAAAGGGAATTTTTCATATTTAGTTTGGAACACAATCATGCTCGGATTTGATTTGGTTATGATCCATACGCTACAGATGATAAACGATTTGATTGAATTTGATTGTTACGATCTTGCTCGATTTCGATTTCATTATTATTGGTATGTTATGACTGGTAAATGTTTCGGGAGGATACCTGTTACGATGTTGTTCTATATTTGATTGTTTCCAAGTCAAAGTTAATTGACCCTGTTTCTTTGATGAAAACAATACGCTCAAATGACATTTGTGCCCGAATTGGAAATGAATCTGAATCATAACAACTGTGTGAAAATCCTTAGCTAAATCGATTCGTTTTTGTTCTAAATTGACAAATTCGTTTTATGAATCGAGTCCAGATTCTAATTAATACTCTGTATTTTAGATTTGTGAAATGAATTGGTCAAACTCTGTTACGATTCGTTTGATTAAAATGATTGTGATCGAAATTGATTGATCCTGTCAGTTGATTGTGCAAGGATCAACAATCGAAATCTATGACAAATTCTGTTTGATTGATCCTGTTACATTTTTGGTTATCTGTCAGTTTTGGTTTGAATTCGTTCACAATCTAAATCTTTTGCTATACAGTGATCGTGATAACCCTGTTCGATGCGATGATTTATCCTATTGATCAGACAAGCGTAACGAAGTGTTTGCGATTTGTTATGTTTTCAATTGAATATCAAAACGTTCTCATTCGATTTGCTAAGAAACGATTATGATGTTGTTACATGTGATCTCATTTACTCGACTTGCAACAATAATTGAAACAGAGTATTTCTATCTTGGTATTCGATTAAATGATTTGAATGTTTTTTCTATATCGTTTCAGCTATAACAAGTGGAAAATGGTTTTGTTGGATTAGATCGTATCACGATATGTTTCATTATCGATTTCAATTGGATATGAAACAGTCTTGTTACTGTTCGATTATGAAAGATCCGATTTTGTGGTAATAGAAGAACAGAGTAGTCCTATCTCTGTGTTCGGTCGAATCATGTTTGATTATGTTTAATGTTGAATGATAAAATCATTTTGATTCGTTTTCAAGTGATCATTGGAAGATAATTGGATTTAATTCTTTTAAATATTTTGAATCGATTTTGACGCTGATTCTGTATCTCATTTTGACTAGCTACAGAATCAGATGATTCTGTAGCTAGTCTATAGAATTTAATTTTTATCATTTTATTGGTAAAAGAGTCTTCTAACTTGTCTATTTTGGATCCTTTTCAGGTGAATTTGAAATTTCATGGGATTTGATGGACAATTTAGAGGATATTTAGATACTTTAGTTTCATTTTAGTTTCCTAGTTTAGTTGATCTTGGGAATATCTTCCCAGATTATGTGAACAGTTTGATAACTTCCACAGGGAGGTTTTACCTTGTGGAAGAACTTATAAATACTCATTATTTTTGTAATAACACCATCCTCATTCATGGGAGAACAAGGATATGGAATTTTAATACAGACTGAGACAGAATTTGATATTCTGCTACAACTTTAACTTTTCATAATATCAATATTTTGTGTTATGTTTATGTGTATCAATTTGCATTTGGTTAATGACTACTTTAGCTATCTTAGTATTTTGCAAATGATATAATTTAATCAATATAATCCATATATGATTTCTTCCAGTGTATAAAAAACATAGCAATTACTTAATTCATTTTGTGAATGACAGATTTCTCTTCTTCATAAGTTGAATTATTAAGTATAAGCTTTTACATAACAGGTTTCCCTTATTGCAGAGATTTATAAATCATATAATTGTTATGATTTTTTATGTCTTGTTTGTCCTGTAAATAAACTTAAAGAGCATTGCAGCTATCGTTTACGAGAAGCTTCTGAATCATCCAGTGCGAGTTTCCTTCCTCCGACCAGCTTCACAGTCATCATACACAGGACAAATCTGGAGCGTTTCCAGGTCTGTTTGTTGTCCCTTTGTCTAGTATATTTGTTAGTATTCTAGTTAATTAGTATATTAGATCGTTTAATTTCAGTAAGTCTTATCTCTTGTTCATAAAATTATAAAAATAAAAAATATCTCTAGCTGTCTTAGGGCAGAAAGAAAATGAGTTTTACAGGTTTTATTCAAATCTGCAAGTTGTAGATATTGTATATTTGTGAATAAGTTATAATTCAATTAGTAATTAGATAGTTAATCAGTAGAGTTAGTATAGTGGTAATTAGTAGGTTGTATTTATATAGTTAGTTAGATTTGTTTTGTTTTGTTTTAATAATTAGTTTTAAGTCAGTTTGTTTAGTAGTTAGTTATATATTAGATTAGTGTATTAGTTTGTTTTATTTATTGTTAGTTAGCTTAGTTCATTTTATTTAGTTTTAGTTTAGTTTGTTTTATTTGTTTTAGTTAGATTAATTAGTTTAGATTAATTTTCTCATTGGTTTTCTTAGGACCTTAGAACGGCCAATGGAGCCATTAAACCCGTCAGGGTGGTTCATTCCAAATGGCTTGGGTTATTAGACAAACCCGGACCAGTTCCACTCTCTCAGTTGACAGACGATCAATTTCGCCCATCAACAAATGGCGCTAGAAGGAGGGCCTGAACTTAATTAATGGCATGAGGCGGTCGCAAGACTCCTCCACCCCCTAATCGCGCACCTATAGTGACTAGAAGCTGTTCACATGATAATATTCCCCTTCAAACAACAACTACTTCAACTGAAGATCCACAGATCACAGTTGAGCCAACAACCCCTAATCCTACAGGTGGTGATATCCAAGAGATTGTTCGTCAATCTCTTATTAAAACACATAGTGCCTTAGCTCGTCTTAGGCAACCAAACCGTCTGTGGGGTCAACCTTTGGACTTCTCTGATATCAGAGAACAATTAGGTGACACTAACCTCACTGTGAATCCTACAGATCCAAACTTAAATCCTGTCACAGGAGGATCTGGGATACCTCCTTCACCACCTCCCTCATCTCCTTCTTCTTCTAGAGGAGATTCCTCATCAGACGAAGGCAATTCACCTTCTCAGCCTTCCACACCCACTACCCCAATGGAAAATCAAAACAACCCTGCTAGACCCTGGCTTTATCAGGATGCTGTAGCTGTACCTGGAGCCCAACACCCTTTACCGAAGCACCTGGAGAAATGGCTTCCCAAGTTTGACCCTGATTCAAAATAGATAGCTGAAGATCATATCAAAAAATTTATGTTAGCCATTAGACTCCGCAATGTTGAACATGAAGACGTTGTCTGTAGGTTGTTCCCTTATACTTTTGAGGGTAATGCATCCACTTAGTACTTTTCCCAACAGCCCCATACCATCATGTCTTGGGAAAAGTTTGAGTCATGCTTTTTGGAAAAATTCATAGATGGTAAACCTCCGGAAGTCTTAGTCATGGATCTTTCAAGCTTAAAAATGAACCCAAAAGAAAAAGTTAAAGATTTTAATCAAAGATTCTTAACACTTAAAAATAGAATCCCTGTAGATTCTATGCCTGCTGAGAGTCTTATAATAGCTTACTACACTAAAGATTTGCATCAAATCATAGCTATTTGGGTTAAACAATCTAAAAAGGCCACGTTGTTAGAAGCCTTCGAAGAGGCTAGCCAGATTGAAAAAGACATACTTAGCCTTAAGGACTCTTCCAACAACGAAACTGAAACTAGTCCTTCTTCCAAAAAGAAGATTGAAATTCTCCCCAGACCTACTCAAAGTAAAACACAACCTGAAAACTCTGATTTGGAAAATTTAACGAAAGTTGTTCAAAAACTGTCTAATCAAGTTATAGACTTAAAAAGTTCAACTGAAGAAGCTTCCTCGAGTAAAGGACCCTACAAACCTCCTTTCTGAAATCCCTTTCCTACCAATCGACCTAACCCAAACCCCAAAGGCTTAAATCTAGAAAGTTTGCAATGTGCCCTTCAAACAATTCTAGAAGCCCAAGATAACTTGATTCCCCCTGAGACCCCTCAGGAGGAAGTCGAACAGGAAACAGTTCAAGAAGAAGAGTCTTCTCCAAACATCTTTGGACACTTCTTGGACAACATCTTTCAAGCTAACTTTGAGACTGTTCACCCTTATAACACTAGGATTAAGACTGCAAATAAGCCTTCTACCGAAAACACTACTACTTCACCTCCAAAGCCATCTAAATCAGCAGAAACTAAACAGAGTAATGTCAGCCCTAACTTAGATTATGATGTTGTTGAAGATCTTAAAAAATTAAGGGCTAACATTTCTATTTATGAGTTGTTGAAGTTTCCATTTTTGTTACAAAAAATGTTGCAAAATATTTCAGAAAATGGCAAGAATGGTAATTCTAATGGTAACAAGGTTGTGCAAAGTAAAACCCCCCAGAAGAATTCCACTAAAAACAATCCTGATCCCTAAGATAAAGGAAGCCTTCTTGTAACCCCTGTAAATAATGTAAATAATGTAAATAATGTAGATAAAGTAGACTTAGAAACTGCGAGTAAAAATCCACAAGCTACTACTCTTAGTACTCGCAAGAATGTACCTCCTTTTCTTTTAACTTTCGAGATTTTCAACAAAAATGTGCATAATTGTATGGTTGACTTAGGGGCGTCATCCAATGTGATGCCTTGGTCTGTATGCCAAAATATTAATGTTGAAGTGGAACCATATACTTTGAAAATCATACAACTTGATCGGACCGATGTTAAAGTTATAGGCGAACTAAAAAATGTATTGATTAGATTATCGTTTAACCCAAAGGTTCATCAGGTTATTGATATAATTGTTGTGGATATTCCAGAAGTGTATGGTCTATTTTTTAGCAGGGACTGGTCGGAGCAACTACATGGTTATTTCGCGATAGATTGGTCTCACTTATGGATTCCAGAGAACGACAAGCCTAATAAAATCAGAGCAAACCGTGAGCGCTACCTCAAGTTCACGATCACTAATTTGAATGATCCTAATGAACTGTACACACCCCCTGTTGATTCACTTGAAGTCCAAGGGATGGACACCTTCTTCGGCAACTTCATGGCCGAGGTTTCACCTATCATCAATCCAGAACAACAGTCCGAGATCATAGCATTTATGCAGCCCGCACCTTACACACAACAATCTCATGAACCCGATGCAAATCAAATTTGGTCTCTATATTTCGACGGTTCTAAGTCCAAAAAAGGAGCCAGAGCAGATTGCGTCATTATCGATCCGGCAGGTAACAAAACATTGATAGCATGTAGGTTGTAATTTGAATGTACTAACAATACTGCAAAATATGAGGCTTTACTGCAAGGTCTCAGAAGAGATTTGGACATGAACATTCAAAATTTAACCATTTTCGGCGACTCTGAAATAGTGGTTAGACAGGTGAGAGATTCTATCCACTGTCTTTCTCCGCATCTCAAAAGCTACCAGTCTGAGGTATGGAATTTAATGAGTAAATTTTTTGCTTTTAATATAAATTCCATTCCTAGACTAAATAATGTTGAAGCAGATCTACTAGCTAATGTAGCTTCTAAACTTCTTCCTGCAGAAGGCTTGTCCCCAGACGCATTCTCCGTCGAGTTATTGTTTCGGCCATCCATTCTCGATAACGTCATGAACTGGAGAGTATTTGATGATGATCAGCAAATTATCAACTTTCTGCACATGGAAGAAACCTTTCAATGCGCGGTGATAGATGAATGCACGCACGATGACAATTTGCACGATTTCACAGTAATACCTGATCCAAAAACTCCTGAAGTTCTGTCGGATATGGTAAACTCGATCCCAAAATCTGTAATTAGATTAGAAAAGTTTTATGATTTTGAAGATAAATTTAAAAAGATGGTCAATTGCAAAACTAATAGTTCCTCATTGTCTTATGAAAAAGTCAATTTAGGAACCAATGAAAATCTTCAGTGTATTAATCTAGGCTTGGGATGTTCTAGACAAGAAAAAGATTCTTTTGTTAAATTATTTAAAGAATTCAAGGATGTCTTTGCATGGACATACGATGATCTTAAAACATTCGATCCTAATATCATACAATATGTATCCCAATGAAGCCCCAAACCTTACCCTTTCAACAGAAACTGAGGAAGATGCACCCTAAACTTGAACCGACCGTTCAAAAATAATTGAATAAACTCCTAAGTGCTAAAATAATTTTTCCTGTTAGACACACTCAATGGGTGTCCAACCTTGTCCCAGTTCGGAAGAAAAACGGGAAAATTCGACTTTGCGTCGATTTCCGAAACCTCAAAAGAGTGTCTGACAAAGACAATTATCCTGTCCCACCCATGGAACAGATCCTTCAATAGGTATCTAGTTCCAAGAGGCTATCCTTGTTGGATGGTTTCTCCGGATACAACCAAGTCCTGATGTCTCCGCCAGACCAACTTAAAACCACCTTTCGTACCCCGTGGGGCACTTATGCTTATCACAAAATTCCCTT
Source organism: Picea engelmannii (assembly GCA_009831015.1). Classification (NCBI taxonomy): domain Eukaryota; kingdom Viridiplantae; phylum Streptophyta; class Pinopsida; order Pinales; family Pinaceae; genus Picea; species Picea engelmannii. The sequence continues at coordinate 37,712 of ML797234.1, read as the reverse complement.
TGGATTGATTAATGTCGGTGCTACCTTTCAAAGAGAAATGGACATTTCTTTTCGAGGCTTAATCAATCACTTCGTCATAGTTTACTTAGATGATGTGACTGTTTATTCTAAAAACAAAGATGATCATCTAGCTCACTTACGAGCCGTCCTACTGCGATGTCGTAAATACGACATCTCCTTGAACCCCAAAAAGTCCATATTTGCAGTAGAACATGGTAAACTACTAGGATTCATTGTGTCTTGTGAAGGAATGATTATTGACCCCGAGAGGACTCAAGTCATCGCTAAACTTCCTCCACCTACATCCAAAAAATCCATGCAGTCTTTCTTAGGCAAGATTAAATTCGTGAGAAGATTTGTCCCCAGCTTCTCCGAAATGGTCCGGCCTCTATAGAACTTGATTAAGAAAGACACCCAATATCACTGGGGACCCACAAAAAATCAATCTTTTAATGCGATAAAGAAGGCCATAATAGACGCTCCGTCTCTCATGAGCCCTGACTTCTCTCAAGATTTTACACTCTATACTTTTGCCTCTGATCGTTCCTATGCTACAGTCCTAACTTAGAAGAATTCCGAGAACAACGAGGTACCCATAGCCTTTATGAGTTCCTCTTTCAAAGGTGCTGAACTTAACTACCCAGCGGTTGATCGACAAGCCTACGCTGTTTTCAAAGAAGTTAAGCACTTTCGGTCCTATATTTTGAAGTCAAGGACGAAAGTCATTGTTCCCTACCCTGTCGTAAGGAACTTGTTAGTGCGGAAAGAGTTAGGAGAGAACAGAGCTAACTGGGTCACCTCCTTGCAGGAGTATGACTTAGAAATTACTCCAGCTCAAATCGTGAGAGGCCAAGGGTTGTGTAAATTGGTTGTTGATTCGGAAATAGAACAACAAGAAGATAGTGATACGTCAAACCTAGGACGAAGCAATCAAAGTTTGATTTATTGCAAACAAAACCTCGTAAGTCCTTGGTATGACGATATTAGATTTTGTCTTGAACATGGATCAACACCCCGTCACCTTGATCCCGCCTAGAGAAGAGCATTAAGACTAAATTCTACCTCCTTTCATCTAGTTAACGATGTACTGTTTCGTCAAAATTTTGACGGCGTACTAATGCGTTGTCTCGAGAAAGATGAAGAAGAAAAGGTCTTGCTTGAGTTGCATGCAGGAGAAGCTAGTGGCCACTTCGGTGGTGACACTACTGCTCATAAGGTTTTAAGAGCTGGTTACTACTAGCCCACGCTTTTTATAGATGCCCATGCCTTGTGTCGTAAATGTATCATCTGTCATAAAGCATCAGGGCGGTTGCAAAAACCATACTTTCCCTTGCAACCCGTCTCAGTAGATTCTCCTTTCCAGCAATGGGGCCTTGATATCATAGGTCCAATTAACCCTCCGTCCTCGCAACAGTACAAGTATATTGTGACATCCATAGATTACTTTACACGATGGTCTGAAGCTGTTGCGCTAAGAACTGTTAACACCAGTCAGGTAATTGCCTTTCTAAACTCGAATATTATCACTCATTTCGGCATCCCTGATTGTCTGGTCTTTGATAATGCTTCATACTTTTCTTCTCTTGAGATGAGCGATTTTTCTTTGGAAAAAGGAATAAAGCTGAAGTATTATGCTAGTTACTACCCCCAGGGCAACAGATTAGCAGAATCAACAAACAAGAAATTGATTAAAATTATCAAGAGAACCATGGCTGAAAATCACAAGAACTGGCACAATGCACTACTAAACGCATTGTGGACTGATAGGGTAACACCCAAAGCCGCTATAGGTAACTCCCCCTTTTTTCTCGTTTATGGTAGAGAAGCAATTCTACCACCTCACATTCTTCTTCCTTCACTTCAGTTGTCGCAAAAAGTCCAAGAAGAAGATTGTCCCCCTTTAGAAAGCCGAATTAACGCTTTGATGAAGTTGGAAGAAGTAAGAGCCAAATCTAAGAGTAAGTTATATCAACATCAACAATTGATTAAAAGTCGGTTTGATTCTAATTCTTCTTCTGATAGGAATTTTGAAGTAGGCGATCTCGCCTTGAAGTGGGACAAACCACACGAAGGAAAGGGTGAACACACAAAATTTCAAAACTTATGGCTTGGGCCATTTTTAATTGCTGAAAAGTTGGGTCCTAGTTCTTTTCAACTGCAGAATCTCGAAGGGCAGCTTGACACCTACCCGGTGAATGGCCAAGCCCTAAAAAAATACTTTGCTTGATAACTATCCTTGTATATTATGTAAATATTTCATTTTGTTTGACTTTCTTTCTCTTTTTTTTTTTGATTATGAACTGAATTGATCGATTTGTGTTTTTTTTGAACAATATACATACCTGTACACTAAGCTATTGAGACAAAGACGATAAAAATTTTCTTCGCTAAAATAACTTCTGAAAATTTTTACAAACATTAATGGTATATCTCTAAAACTGATATCTATGTTGGAAAATTTTGTTGTTTGAAAGAAGTTTACTGATTTCAATCTTTGAGCAAAGCTCTTCATGATCATCTATTATCTTTTTACGCTGTCCCTTTTCCGTAAAGGAATGACTCAAAAGATGTCTCCCTGTCGTAGGAAGTTGTTTTGTAAATAAAACATTTATGGAGATAAATAAAGGACAATGCTAAAAAATTCTGATGAGGTCTAAAAAATATGTTAAATTATTAAGATTTTCAGCGTCACCCTGCTCAGCTACCTATAAAAGAAAAACAAAATAAAATTATTAATAAGAGCTGTGAGAAGTGTTTGTAAACCCATCGGGATACTGAACAGGTCTGCTGGCAGCGGGTAAATGCAAGCATGGCGCAAAGACAACTTCGTTGGGGTACTGAACAGCCCGCTGGCAGTGAAGCAATGTCAAGTACGTGAAAATCTACAAAAAAAATATAAGAAACCTCTTTAATGTCCTTTATTCTGACCCAGAACTTCTTGGCAGGATACAGATGTCAGAGTGGGTTAAATGGAAACCCTATCAAGGCTATGGACGCCTGTTGGCAGCAGTGGCCATGCCAACAGTATCAAAGATTTTATCTTTAATATCGTGACTCGCTGATCTTAAGACTGTTATTGGTTTTCATCTTTTGAAACACTTCTGGAAAAAGATTATTAATGATGATGTTAGTACGATTTTCTGGTTGTTATTTTGAGTTGAAATTTTCTTTGCTGTCTTAATCTAAATTTGTTACTTTTGCAGAGATAACTGCTTCTCCCAGTGTGTCGCCATTGTTGGTATCCAATTCACCTTTTTCTATTATCCTATAAGCTGCCTACACCTATGTCTTGCGAACATTAACTTTTTCGTCGCATTTTTCAAGTCGACGACACATTCATTTCTTGCGACATTTGCACATTTGTCTTCATTAAGTTTTCACGACTGTAAGCGTGAAAACTTCTCCTTTCGAGGTCGTATTTCGATCACTATCTGCACTTTCATGATCTTTTTATCGATATGCCTACTGCACTTACCTTTTGTTTATCGTTATGTGGCTGAAAGGACTTTCAAACTATGCTCATTGGACATTTTTATATTGATTGCATAACTTGATTTTATTAAGTTTGTAAGACATTGAGCATTTGGGTTTGCATTTTATGACATGCCTAATCTTTGATTCTATGGAAATGCATAGGGGCTATGATTAATTTTTATATATATATGTCTTTTGATATAACCCTTATGTTCATCCTTTCATAATTTTTGGCTTGTCGACTATATGAATATCAATCAACACATTGGTTAAACATTTATACAATGGTGCATGGCTAACATTTGGTGTTGGTTTCACGTTGAATGTCGATGGTTTAAAAACTATAGTCTAACGTTGATTTGGCGCGTTGGCATAACACTTATCATTTGATTTTTTGGTTGGCCAAATGATATGATCTTTGAGCTATGCTATGATTGTTTGAACAAATGTGTAAATCGATGGTTGTACTTTTCCATAACTATCCTGCATGGCAGTGAATGACTCCACCACCCTCGCATGATTGCATTAATGATTACCCCTTTTGGCTCGTTCATTGTTGTTGGTTCGGGTAGCTCTGTTACTATGTGTTGATGAATTCGAACCCTTCCCTTACCATGCATTCAACTCCATGGCACCAGTCGTGCGAGTTGAACCCAATGGCAATCAAGCCCTGTTGATGTTTGACAATGCCCGCCAAGATTTGGCAGATAGTGGATGGATTACTTTCGTGGAACATTTCGAAGGTTTTAACCTTTGCGTAGCTCAACAGTTGCCATGACCTTCGATGGTTGTCGAGCCAAAGTAGGCGACATACAATTAGGAATTGATGAGAAATTTATCAGTCTTGCTACAGGTTTGCCTGCCACTGGACAACGATGGTTCAAGAATTGCAAAGTCGAGGAGGTCCCATGGACACTGCTCTTCCAATCACGCAAGGTTACCTCGTGTGATAGAGGTATGCCCGTGACCATGCTCAAACAACGATGGCATGATTTATTAATGTTAATTAAGTAGTTTTTCACCTGTGAAGGTCGATACGGGTTTGTGTTCCTACACCACCTACGTTTGCTTATGGTTTTTGTGGGATATCAGCTCAACATGCCCTATTATTTGCATCGTATCCTGTTTAAAATGTCCAAGAAGTATAAAAGGCTCAAGGCTGATAACAACCTGTTTCACCATGGGCTTATCAAGCTCATGGTTGTTTATCAGTTGAGTTTGCTTGGTGATACTTGAAAGGCTTTCATTGCCCGCAATGGCTATGAAGACACCGACCCTGTACAGATTTATAAATCTGTGGTAGTTGAAACTAAGGTTGTACCCTCAGTTCCCTACCATATCCTACTGCCTAAACCCTCAGTCGAACCTCCTATCGACTTACCCCACACTGTGACTAAGAGTGTTGACACTGTTAATCCTATGAGCAAAAATCCCAAGGCAAACCTCACTACAAACACCAAAGGGAAAAAGAATGCACGTTTGATTTCACGAATGGCAAGGAACAAGCCAAAACCTCATGTTGAGCCAAACCCTATCGTTTTGAGTGAGGCCTCTGATTCGAAAGTGGAGCGTTTCTTCACTGGTGAATATCCCTACTCGAAAGGTTTGTGTGCCGAACCCTCATACAATTTTGTATCAAACCTACCCCCCTGCCTAAAGAACAACCCTAACTACCCAGGCATTAAGTTGCCTTGTGAAACCCTTGGTCATTTTCCCAAACCCTCGCATGCTCTGTCTAAACCCACAGTGTCACCCTATGATCAATGCAATTCATGGTTAGAGAGATATTATAATGATGTCCCAATACTCCAGTCAAAGATTCAGTCACTAGAGGACCAGATTGCAGTGCTAACCAGTCAAAATACCAAGCTACGAGCGATGGATAAAAAACAAAAGACAACCGGCTCCATCCTGTTTAAAAATGTGGAATTAGCCACAACTGTTGTAAACTCAAAGCTGGTATAAGCAAGCAGCCTCGACGCTACACAGGTATTTTTGATATCATTTGTTTTTGTAAATAATCTAGGTTTATATAACGATTTGGTTTCAGTTTCAAACAGCTCTGTTTACATCTTGAATGGATCTATCATATCGCGTGCATTCTATATATAGATTTGCTTTAAATAAATAGGAATTTTGATTCACGAATTGATTATGCCCAGCATAGAAATCAATAGATTTTGATTGGATTTGAGTAATCTTCGTTTGAATTTGTTTGATAGTTTGCCTTCAAATGAACTGATTTGTATTCGATTTCAAAAGGGAATTTTTCATATTCAGTTTGGAACACAATCATGCTCGGATTTGATTTGGTTATGATCCATACGCTACAGATGATAAACGATTTGATTGAATTTGATTGTTACGATCTTGCTCGATTTCGATTTCATTATTATTGGTATGTTATGACTGGTAAATGTTTCAGGAGGATACCTGTTACGATGTTGTTCTATATTTGATTGTTTCCAAGTCAAAGTTAATTGACCTTGTTTCTTTGATGAAAACAATATGCTCAAATGACATTCGCGCCCAAATTGGAAATGAATCTGAATCATAACAACTGTGTGGAAATCCTTAGCTAAATCGATTTGTTTTTGTTCTAAATTGACAAATTCGTTTTATGAATCGAGTCCAGATTCTAATTAATACTCTGTATTTTAGATTTGTGAAATGAATTGGTCAAAATATGTTAGGATTCGTTTGATTAAAATGATTGTAATCAAAATTGATTGATCCTGTCTTTTGATTGTGCAAGGATCAACAATCGAAATCTATGACAAATTATGTTTGATTGATCCTGTTACTTTTTTGGTTATCTATCAGTTTTGGTTTGAATTCATTCACAATCTAAATCTTTTTCTATACAATTATCGTGATAACCTTGTTCGATGCGATGATTTCTCCTATTGATCAGACAAGCATAACGAAGTTTTTGCGATTTGTTATGTTTTCAATTGAATATCAAAACGTTCTCATTCGATTTGTTGAGAAACGATTATGATGATGTTACATGTGATCTCATTTACCCGACTTGCAACAATAATCGAAACATAGTATTTCTATCTTGGTATTCGATTAAATGATTTGAATCTTTTTGCTATATCGTTACAGCTATAACAAGTGGAAAATGGTTTTGTTGGATTAGATCATATCACATATGATATGTTTCATTATCGATTTCAATTGGATATGAAATAGTCTTGTTACTATTCGATTATGAAAGACCTGATTTTGTGGTAACAGAAGAACATAGTAGTCCTATCTCTGTGTTCAGTCGAATCATGCTTGATTCTATTTAATGTTGAATGATAAAATCATTTTGATTCGTTTTCAAGTGATCATTGGAAGATAATTGGATTTAATTCGTTTAAAGATTTTGAATCGATTCTGACGCTGATTCTGTATCTCATTTTGACTAGCTACAGAATCAGATGATTCTATAGCTAGTCTATAGAATTTATTTTTTATCATTTTATTGGTAAAAGAGTCTTCTAACTTGTCTATTTTGGATCCTTTTCAGGTGAATTCGAAATTACATGGGATTTGATGGACAATTTAGAGGATATTTAGATACTTTAGTTTCATTTTAGTTTCCTAGTTTAGTTGATCTTGTGAATATCTTCCTAGATTATGTGAACAGTTTGATAACTTCCATAGGGAGGTTTTACCTTGTGGAAGAACTTATAATACTCATTATTTTTGTAATAACACCATCCTCATTCGTGGGAGAACAAGGATATGGAATTTTAATACAGACTGAGATAGAATTTGATATTCTGCTACAACTTTAGCTTTTCATAATATCAATATTTTGTTTTATGTTTAAGTGTATCAATTTGCATTTGGTTAATGACTAATTTAGCTATCTTAGTCTTTTGCAAATAATATAATATAATCAATATAATCCATATCTGATTTCTTCCAGTGTATAAAAAACATAGCAATTACTTAATTCATTTTGTGAATGACAGATTTATCTTCTTCATAAGTTGAATTATTAAGTATAAGTTTTTGCATAACAGGTTTCCCTTATTGCAGAGATTTATAAATCATATAATTGTTATGATTTTTTATGTCTTGTTTGTCCTGTAAATAAACTCAAAGAGCATTACAGCTATCATTTACGAGAAGCTTCTGAATCATCCGGTGCGAGTTTCCTTCCTCCGACCAGCTTCACAGTCATCATACACAGGACAAATCTGGAGCGTTTCCAGGTCTATTTGTTGTCCCTTTGTCTAGTATATTTGTTAGTATTTTAGTTAATTAGTATATTAGATCGTTTAATTTCAGTAAGTCTTATCTCTTGTTCATAAAATTATAAAAATAAAAAATATCTCTAGCTGTCTTAGGGCAGAAAACAAATGAGTTTTACAGGTTTTATTCAAATATGCAAGTTGTAGATATTGTATATTTGTGAATAAGTTATAATTCAATTAGTAATTAGATAGTTAATCAGTAGAGTTAGTATAGTAGTAATTAGTAGGTTGTATTTATGTAGTTAGTTAGATTTGTTTTGTTTTGTTTTAATAATTAGTTTTAAGTCAGTTTGTTTAGTAGTTAGTTATAAATTAGATTAGTGTATTAGTTTGTTTTATTTATTGTTAGTTAGCTTAGTTCATTTTATTTAGTTTTAGTTTAGTTTGTTTTATTTGTTTTAGTTAGATTAATTAGTTTAGATTAGTTTTCTCTTTGGTTTCTTAGGACCTTAGAACGACCAATGGAGTCGTTAAACCCGTCAGGGTGGTTCATTCCAAACGGCTTGGGTTATTAGACAACCCCGGACCGGTTCCACTCTCTCAGTTGACGGACGGTCGATTTCGCCCGTCAACAGGTAATTGTGGACAAACTGAGCAAGGCTTCTCACTTCATACCCATCAAGTCAAGTTGCAAGGAAATATATATTACCATTATTTTCATGAAAGAGATATTCAGACTGCATGGAATGCCTAAGGAAATTATATCCGATAGAGATACACAATTTACTTCAAACTTTTGGAAATCTCTGTTTGTTGGTTTTGAAACAAAATTTCTCTTTAGTACATCCCATCACCCTCAAATTGATGGGAAAAAAAAGAGGGTAAAACAAGTGATAGAAGACATCCTAAGGTTGCATGCAATGCATCAACCCAAGCAGGGATGATTTCAAGGATGGAAATTTATTTTAAAATGTAGAAACCTTGGCGAATCTTACTAATCCTTCATATGCCAACTATAAATGTTTGGCGATATTTTTGTAAAAATATTCAAATTTATAAGGATTTTGTATATTTTTTATAAATTTTTGGTGATTTTTAAGGTAAAATAATTTTATCCTATAGAATTTGGGCGAATCATTTTTAAAATAGTGAATTTCGTTTTTGGAAAAACCATGGAAAATTAGCCCATGAGAAAAATTTAGCCCCTAAAATCATCCATGAACCCAAGAAGTTGGAAGACTACCTACCACTGGTAGAATTTGACTACAACAATGGCTATCAAGAGGCATTAAAAATGAACCCTTTTGAAGCCCTTTATGGAAGACAATGCAACATTCCAATCAACTGGAACAACCCAGTAGATAGAGTTACAATTGGGCCAAATATGCTAAAGGGAATGGAACATCAATTAATTCATATCATACGGAATCTAAAGATATCCTAGGATAGACAAAAGTGTTATGCATACATGAAAAGGACTCCTAGAGAGTTCAAAGAAGAGGATGATGTGTATCTCCGAGTTAGACCCAGGGAAAGCTCTTTTAGGATGGGAGCTTGTGCTAAGCTGGAACCTCGGTATTGTAGACCCTTTGAATTTTTGGATAGAGTGTGACCAATAGTCTATAGGATAGCAATCCCTCCCATAGTGAAGGCACGTAATGTTTTCCATGTTTTGTTATTAAAGAAGTATGTACATGATTCTAATCATATTATTGACTGGTCTATGATTCAAGTGGAACTCAAGGGAGAAATCCTGCCATAACCTCAATCCATAATAGACAGGAAGGAAACCCCACTCAGTAACAGAACCATTGCATAGGTCAAGGTGCATTGGAAACACTTTGGCCTAGATGAGGCTACATGGGAAATGGAGGATGCCCTGAAACATGCATATCATTTTTTGTTTACATCTATACATACAGAGCACATCGGAAAATAGAACATATAGGATGATGTTCCTTTAAGGGGGAGGGGATTGTAATACCCCTTTTCCCCCCAGTTTGTAAATATAAATATAACTCACCAAGATACTATGGTAGACTAAATATGTGTGATTTTTTATTTGTTGAACCTTTGTATAAACGGTCAATGTATGGATTTTTTGTTATTAATAGAAAATGGATATGTGTTGCACAACTGCTGAAAGGGGGGAGTTTTCCAAGATAGACCATGGATTCTATGAGAGAGATTGTGAGGGAAACCAAGAATGGTTGATATGACCCTCACCAAACCAATACTTACTGGATGAAATTGCTCAATAGTCCTTTGACCCATAAATTAATTACCAGTCAGTCTCGTAGTTGGAAGGCCTCCTCAAGAGTTAATGAGGAGATGGGGCAGGGTACCCATCTGTAAGGATTCCAGACCTGTCCACGAGTTAGGGATTCAGACACATGCAACCTTGTTGAGGAAGGAAAGATAGAATTAATTCGTGGAGAGAGGCAGATCTGCAAGGAAGCAAAGTAGAGAAAACAATCTCTAGAAGAGAAGAGAGTGTTGTTCAAATCTAGAGTTGAGAGGAAAATTGAGAAGTAAGCTCATTTTTGTTGTAAGAAGCCATGGGCAAGGTTTCACTACAAGTTGGTAAACGAGGCTAATGAGTGACTGAGGAAGTACTCGCATAGACCTCTTTGCTTGGAGTAAAGAAAACCTGTTTCCAAGTTCATATGGGAGGAGGAGAGTACCTTTGTCCTTGACTATCGTGGAGCAAGGAGAAAGAATCTCTCTTAGAGCATCTTGGTCTAGCTCAGGGGTGGTCAATGGTAAATCCGTTAGGAGTGGCTATGCCTATGGTTTGGTGGAAATAGGCACCATTTTTAGCAATCGCTTCACGTTTTCTCATTCTCAAAATTTATCTCCCTCAAATTTTCCCTTTTAGAAAAGGTTTTAACCCCTTCGAAGAACTAGAAAGAATTCAATTTTGATAAGTAATCCCATACCATGATATAATCCTTTACATCTATGAACCAAATTTTAATCCACGTTATGTTGATTTTCTCACCCATGGAACTATACATCCACTTAATAGTTTTATTTTCACATAGAAACAACTTATTCTCCGCACCAAATGCATCAATTCCCTCTCTTCAGATCTGCATCCATTTCAACAATTTTGTCTCTTCATATCCATGACTTCTCATGACGGATCTATCAATCCTCCACCAATTCTATCTCCCTTCTCAGGTTGGATAGATGACCTTTCATGCCTATCGACATATCTTTCCCTAGCCAAGGGAGCACGCAATATTAGGGCCCATGTTTATAGATCTATAACAGATGATCTATATATGCAAAGTTTGGACGATATCTGTGAAAAGAGACACCATCTGAAGACTGAATATTTCATAGATACCATCCGAAGACTAAATAAAGTATACGCATAGACTAGGAGCGGGAATATGCTACAAATTTATGTTAGATGTGAAGCATCATATTCAAATCCATCCTTAGGGTGTTTCCAGACTGCAACTCTAGTCCTCAGACCCTTGAGTGTGTTTGATGCACCCATATATATATATATATATAATCATTCCAAAATTAAACTAATGTACCAACCAATGATCAAAATTGAAGAGCCTTTTAACTAGTTATAGAAGGGTATAAAATTATTTTCCATCCAAACAAAAGTTGAAAAAAAAAAGAACTCTTATCATGTGAGTTCAAAAAAAAAACTCTTATCATTTTTATACAATACAATCAGGTATTATCATAGAACTCATGCATACATATATCACTTATTTATTGAAATTATAGATTAATAGTGGGTATTGGAATTCAAATGATTGATAATTCCAATTCAAATCAACCCCCATATTCTTGGATTTCCAATGATACCTACCAATTTTCTGTCACCTATTTATTGAAACTATAGATTAATAGTGGGTATTGGAATTCAAATGTTTGGTAATTCCAATTCAAATCAAGCCCCATATTCTTGGATTTCCAATGATACCTACCAATTTTCTGCAGATCTACTTGTTCCATTGATACTTCTACAACATCATTGCTTGTGCATGTGCATCTTCTCCCTGCTAAATACCAATATAGAGGAAAAGAATAATTCCAATTCAAATCAACCACAATAATCTTGTTGTTTGTATTTACTAATGATACCTACCATTCT
>ML797234.1:2148-21313 GCA_009831015.1 Picea engelmannii | reverse complement strand
CAATCATATATTATTTTTAGACTTATAAGATTGAAATAAAAATATTAATTTGTATAAACTTAAAATAAGTTGAGATATTAGTAATTACCATCAATTTTTAATCCCTTCAGTGGGACAAGTTCATCATCCATGTGTAAAGAAATAAGTAATTCCCTAAAACTCTTGACAATTATGATCAATAAGGGAGTCAAATAAACATCTGAGGTAGGGGTATCAAAAAGACCAAGAGTAAGGGAACCGATAATACTAGGAAGAGTAGTATATGTGGCACCAACAATAAACCCAAGACTAGTGGCACAAGTAGCAAGAGAAATAGTACAAACACCAACAACATGTGTAGGAGTACAGGGGTGACTAGCAACAAGAGAAACAATAGAGGCACCAATGGTAGATCCGTGTGTACTACTCATAATTTCCGTGGCATATAGTCTGAAGAATATTTATAAGAAAACAATTTTGTGTCTAGTATAATTCATAAAAAATAAGAAATTATATACATTAAAGAAATTTATTGGATCAAATTTCAAGATTTCATATGTTGTACTATTTTATTTTATTAATCAATTGCTCTTTCCTTTTCATGATTTCTCGAGAACTTTCACTCATCACTCTTGCAAGTTATTTTACCCATTTTTAAACTTATTTTCTAATATATGCCATAGGGTCAAAACCATTAGATAATTCACGATCATCATCATATAGAGGAAATTTGTAAGCTTATAAACAACCACAACTTAAGATGGAATAGAAAATCAACAAACATTGATTAACAACATATAACAATTATATTAGATTAATTGTCATGCATCAGTAATTTTCCTATGATCAACCTATAACATAAACACCAATATGCTAAATTTTAGATATAATCTTGGATAAGATATAACTAATACAAATCACATTCAAACATTATATTCAATAAATGACAATTATGAATTGTAAAACATAATTACCTATTTCCTTAATTAGTTCCCGTAGTTATAGATCAATGTGTTATTTTGCAAAGACTTTCCTAGAATATCATGGTCATATTACCATGGAAAAGAGTTTCCTAGAAAACTTTCTGAAGAGGGAAGATAACGGTGCAAGCATTGTACTTTCCAGTTATGATAGTGTGAAATTAAGTTTTAACCAAGCATGTTTCACAATAAGTTCATTTGAAAAATAATTTTGGAAACGTTTTATTTACTTGATGTATATTCACTTACAACAAACAATTTTTAAAGTGGTTCAACTTTGATTCAACTCATGAATGAATGCAAAATTTACATTAAAATCACATAGTGAACATCACCGCACACAAATACAAGGTTGAACATTCACATTTGATATAACTTTTAATGCACATTCATGCACAAAAAAATAAAATGTGCACTTTATTATAATTGTTGGACATGCATGATGGATGCAATTTTGAGAAATATCCTAAGGATTGAGGAGATGCGCAGTAAAGGAACAATTAGGATTGGAGTGAAAAGTAAAAGCGCATTTGGAAGCACATAAGAAGATAAAGAAAGAATATAACGAAACAAAATAAATCAAGGAAATAAAGCAAGGAGATAAAGGAAGAAAAGAAACATGCAAGCGAAAAGTAAGGAAAAGTACCATGCAGGCGAAAAGGAAGGAAAAGCAACATGCAAGTGCAAAGGTAGGAAAATAACACACGAAATATGTGTTGACATGAGTTGTAATGAGTCATAATGATTGGTCATAGGGTTTTGGGATAATATAGTAGGGTTTTGAGCCCAAAACTCTATGTATAAATATGTAATGGGTTGGGAATAATGGGGTTCATTGAGAGTAAGAGATTAGGTGCTAGATGAATAGGTTGTAGCTGATTGTAAGAGATTAGGTTATTTATATTGGGAGAATAGTATAAGAATGAGAGAAAGTCTATGTCTGAAGGTTTAGGGGAGAGTTTGCAGAGAGAGGCTTGCACTACAGAGAGACTAGGAAGGATGGGGAATGATATCATGATGTATCTATTGTAGCACAGTGTGCAAGCATAAGATGATTGCACAAAGAATAATAAAGAAGCCAACCATTTTCGACATAGCCCAAGGATTGGGTGAACCATGCTAAAAAAAAATTGAATGTGTCTTTTTATGTGATTGTTCATGGATGTTTTGTTTATGCATGATTAGACCTGATTTGTTCGTTATATGATTGTTGCACAATGATTATGAATATTCCATTGAATGATCTATGTCGCAATCTGCATTATAATGGTGTTGTATAATTGAGTTTACCAATTAATCAAGGGATAAGATACACATAATATTGTGCACATGATGTATAAGTATCAATGAACATGATGATGGCATCACATCCCCTCATCCATGCTGAAACTTGGTTTTTGTCGTCCTAGTAAATACCTCAGGTGAGACTTCACCTACATGCAGGTGATGCTAAAAGGGTCAGTATCTGAAGGGTTTGTTGGTTACATAACTTGAACCTAGGGTCTTACAACTGTGCACCAAAAAATGGTTTTGATGTCGGGATCCAAAATATGTAATTGAGGAAATGTGTTGGAGGATGACTAAGAAAGAGATCGTTGAATGGTTGGAAAGGAAGGAACACAAATTTTCCCAACGAGAGAATATAAACTCTCGGATGAGCGATGAACAATGGATGCAAAGGTATGTGTTCACAGAGCTACATGATATTTTCTTTGGGAATTTCCTATTATTTTAACTGAATGGTTATAAATATTAGTGGTGAACACTGGAAGATACCGTATTGTAGTGTCAAGGAACTGGATTCCTGAGTTGGTAAGACAATTGAATTTTGTAAGTAATAAGATTTCCTGCGTAGTTGATTTTTGGTTTAATAGCATATTGGGGGGTTATATTACAGAATTTGTAGTAGATTGTACCTAGTCATATAGTGTTGCATAAAGGGATTTCTTCAAGGGTTTAGGTGGAAGGTTCATGAGAGAATTGGGTACCTAGATAAAGATGTTGTTGTGTGAAAAATGTGTGATGAAAATGGAGTTTGACTACTAAGGGGATTCACACACATAGGGGAACTGGGGGATGAGCATGGGATAGTCTAAAGGTAGGAGAGACTGAAGAAGGAAATGAAGAAGGAAGGGAGGAACTGCGGATGCCAAGAAATGAGGAAGGTATATCAGAAGAAGAAGACGATTTTGGATTATTTTGTAGTGGAAGAAGGTACAAGAGGTTGAAGACTAGGGATGATGAAGGAGATTCTCGTAGTGATTATGAGAGGAGAGAGCCTTATGAATTATTCCATATCGTAGAAATACTGCACATAGAAGGAGAGGAAGAAGAATCTAATTTGATCCCTACAATAGAAGAGTCGTTAATTCCTACTCAGACTAGATCCTATGTTGATTCCATGAACCCATGTGTGTCACCTACATCTGAGGTGAAATTTGAGGATTTATCAAAAGCACTTATAGTTAGCAGAGGAATTCAGAATAGTAGTAGTCAGAGTAATGGGAGCAATGCATCGAGTCATAGTCAACCAACATCGCATAGGGAGGTACTACACAAAACAACATAGAAGGGTTAGACAACACATTGAGACTGCCCGAGTTCCACGGAATTGGGTCAGAGGACCCAAAAAAAATCTATTTGTATGTGAGACAATTTGGGATGCAAATAATGTCCAGGATGAGGCCGTAAATATTGCGCAGTTGGAAACAACATTTATAGGTCACGCATTGGCCTGGTGTATGGAACTAGAGAGTAATACATCTACAAGACAAGCAAGGAATTTAGCAGAAATTAGACAAGCATTGTTGAAAGAGTTCAAGAAGCTAAAATATGAGTCGCAACACATTACAGAGTTGAAGGAAATCAAACAAGTGCATACTGATTCAGTTTGGGACTATGATCAGATATTTAAATATGTGATGGGTAGGTTGACATTCCAGATTCCTGATCAACATCACCAAGAATGGTTTATTATAGTACTATTGCCACACATTCTCTACCCATTGGTGCAACTGAAGGTTACGTCGCAACCTGAAGCCTTGGATATTAAAATGAATATGGAAGTGTTTCATGTAGGAGATGGTGGGGGGATGGCGCAAGTCCAGACACAATTAGCTTCCTTGACCATTTAATTATCAGAGCTTACAAAAGGGAACGAGAAGTGGGAACAAGTTTTGTGTACCAAGTGTAGGATTGAAGGCCACCATAAGGATGAATTCCCAGCCTTTACGAAGTATTTGGTGACTGGCGCACCAAATCCATTACCAAGAGGAGGGTAATGTGAAATATGTAAGAAATGGGAACATCATCTTCATGATTGTCCATTGCTGCAGAAATACCAGAGCACACCAAGGAACTTATTTTGTAACTTTTGCAAGTTAGTCGGGCATGAAGAGAAGGATTGTCGTGCATTCAATTTAATGAGAGAGAACACTTCAAATATGTATAGGATTCAGGAGGAGAATGTTGTGACAGAAGGAGGTATCCCATAGTATAATAATCAAAGATCCTTTAATCTAGGAAACCGAGGAGAATTTGGCAAGGGTCAAGGAAGATGAAGTTTTGGTAGAGGGGGTAGAGGACCAATTATACTACAATTGTAATAAACCAGGACACTCAACTCGTTACTGCTAGAATCCTTGTAAAACCTAGACATATTGTAGAGAACTGGATCATGCGACAAAATATTGTCCTTAACTTCTTGCGAAGTGGCAGGAAAGAAGGAATCAAAACCATAACCCAAATCAGAATGTACAAATATATCATCCGAGAAACGCAATAAAGGACCTAAAATAGTAGCTATCATGTGCAATGGAGCTAGAACAAGGGTTGATGCGAAAAATGGAGGGAGGCAGGTTGAGCAATGGGTGAGAAAATCAACAGGACCTATGACAACATTTGACCCTCAGGTAGAAAAGAAGATGTATCAGAGGACAAGAAAAGAGATACTAAGACCATATTGGGTAGCATCAACATCATTTGCACCTCATGTGGGCAACATGCCTCCAATATGTGATTAGACTATACCAGACAATTCACTTGAGAAGGTAAGTACTCTAAGAGAGTTTATGAGAAGTTGCGTAGAATTGATGAAATATGAGGCCGTGTTGAATGCATTATGTGAAATGATTGATCATTGTGCACAATAAAGGGAAATTCCTGCTGCACAAAGGGTAGAGAATCAGGTACAATGAAAAAAGATAACCAACAAAGAGTTCAGACTAAGTGTGCAGATTGGGGAATATGATGTGGACAATGTCATTTTAAACTTAGGTTCGGATGTGAATGTGTTACCAAAGAAAACATGGGAAATGATGGGGAAACCAAAGTTAATATGTTCTCTCGTCCATTTAATATTGGGAAACCAACACAAGATAATACCAATTGGCCAATTGATAGGGATACATGTGAATATAGATGGGGTGCGCAGTATAGCAGACTTCAAAGTCATCTAAATCATGGATGATAGTAAACCATCTCCAACATTAATGGGGTTAGAATGGGCCTTTGACAATCAGACAATTATTAATATGAAGAGGAGGGAAATGATATTTCAGGTAGGAGACTAAAATGTTATCGTTCCATTAGATCCGACAGAAGGAAAGAGGTACATAGATCCAATGAGAGGGAACGAGATTGACAACTTGTATAATATGATGTCATGAATAGATGAATATGTTAACCCCACTACAAATGGTGCACTAAGTTGGATAAGCATTAGCTCATGTGCGTTGGACCCAGAGGAAGGTTTGGAACATTGGAAGGAGAGGATGCATGAAGTATCCACCAAACGATGTGCCTGCATTACTTGATCATTGCGCTAGATTGGAATGAAGATATGTGACCTGCCCAAGTATGATGGTTTGACTGAAATAGAATATTTCATACATGTGTTTGAGTTGTAGATACATGAAAAACAAAGACTATTGGCATTAGACGTTATCTTGAATGCCACTCCAGTGAGATGGTGGGTTGCACACAAAGAAAGAAGACTAGAAACAATGTAGAAGAATGATGCAAGTTAGATTCGATACTGAGGTTGAATATACTGCACATTAAATATAAAGGAGTAAGTGATCCAACATATCATATTGCACAGTGACGAAAGATATGGATTTCGATATAGAAGAAGGAATGGACGCACAGGTTTATACATACATTGGATAAAATTCCTAAGAACTAGTACCTAGAACCAGAAATGCGCATAGAAACATCAAATTGGGACCAACTAATTCAAAGGTTCAATGTGACATTTACATTTGACCATGAACCTCCATTACTAGATATAGCTTTGTAGGCCATTGGAACCAAGATTTTTTTAGAAGAAGGGCCAATGGAGATAGTACCTAGATGATTGGATTGTGTTTAGTCTATTGCAAGATCACATAGAAGTACTCAGGTTAATGTTGGATAGGTGTATATAATATTAGATTTAACTAAATTTGAAGAAATGTATTTTTTGTGCACCTTTTGGAATTTTTTTGGGCCATGTGGTATGTAAGCAGGGCTTATTAGTGGATCCTGCCAAGGTTGCGGTAATTTTGGACTTACAACCACCCACATCAGTCAGACAGTTGAGAGAAACCTTGGGTAACACATGATACTATAGGAAGTTCATTCAAGGATATGTGCATATTACAACACCTAAGGAGAAGTTTTTGAATAAATAAGATAAGTTCCAGTGGAATGAAGATTGTCATAATGGTTTAGATACATTGAAGCATAAATTAGTGATTGTGCCAATTTTGATATTTCCATATTGGGGAAAGGAATTTCATGTTCATGTGGATGCGTCTTCCATATCTCTAGATGTAATATTGTCTCATATAGAAGAAGGAGACATAGACCATCCAATTTCATTTGCAAGCAAGAAGCTCTCAACAAAAGAAAAAAATTACACCACCACATAACGCGAAGAATTAACAATGGTATATGCACTGCAAAAGTTTATACATTATTTGTTGGGTTCTCATTTTAATATGTATACAAACCATTCTACACTAATATAATTAGTGAAAAAGTGAGTGTTTGGGGTCAGAATATGCAGATGGTTGTTGTTGTTCCAGGAATATGATTTTGAGGTTGTTGTGAAGCCAAGGAAGTTGAATGCAGGACTATATCACTTATCGCGCATACTATCAAGAGAAGATGTAGGGAATCTAGATGGCAGGTTTCCATATGCGTAGTTATTTGCAGTTAAAATGGTGGATGACTACTTCACATAAATTGTACAGTTTTTACGTACACGAATGGCCCCGTTAGACATGATAGTTGCGCAAAAGAAACAATTAGTGGTTAAATCAGTGGACTACCAACTAATTGCATGGAACTTATACGAGTTAGGTGTAGATGGAATATTAAGATGATGTTAGAGAATGAAAGGCCAATGAGACCCTTAGAAGTGCACAAAGGAATTGTAGGAGGATAATATGTAGGTAAAGAGACTGCATAGAAGATTTTGTGCTCAGGGATTTGGTGGCCCAAACTTCACAAGGATGTTAAAGAATACTATCATGTGTGTAATGTTTTTCAAAGGGTGGGAAAGCCATCCATAATGGATGAGATTCCTTTGCACCCATAGGTTACACTACAGGAGTCTGATAAATGGTAAATATACTTTGTTGGACCGATCAAATCACCATCGAGAAGATCATGAGCTAGGTATATAATCACTGCGCTAGAGTATTTGACCAGATGGGCATAAGCAACACCATTCATAGACTACAGCGCTGATATTATTGTGTGATTTCCATTTGAAAATGTATTTCACGATTTAGATTCCTGTGCAGTCTATTGAGTGATCAGGGGGCACACTTCTAGAATAAGATGATTGCATCATTGACTGGGGAATTTCAAATTCATCATCATAGGAGTATGGCGTATCACTCTCAGGCCAATGGGACAACATAATTTTTTAATAAAAGTCTATAGAATGCTCTAACAAAGATCTACAATGTAGGAATGGTTGATTGGGACTTAAGGATACCTACAGTATTAAGGGCATATAGGACTACAAGTAAAAATTTTGTCGGACACACACCTTTTAGGTTGGTCTACGGGAAATAAGTAGTAATGTTGATGGATTTTATTGTTCCTAGCTTGTGCATTGCAACAATTACTGATATTTCAGAATATGGCGTAGTAGAGGAGAGATCGTCAGTTGCTACATCTTGAGGAAGACCATTTTTTTGCAGGGCTCCATCAACAAGTTCAGAAGGAAAGATAAAATTTATGGCATGATAAACATATTAAACAAAAAATGTTTCAGGTGGGGAGCTTAGTATTACTATACGACACCAAGTTTATGCAGCATCCAAGAAAGTTTCAAATGCATTGGTTACTATCATATGTACTTAAGTATGTCACAGAGGAAGATGTTGTGTAGTTGGAAACATTAAATGGTGAATTCCTGGGAGGAATGGTGAATGGTAGTGGGATGAAAATTTATAGGGACGACTGACCTCCCACGCACTAGGATGAATTGAAAAAGAATGATTGTACCATATTAGTGTATTATAATAGGGAAAAAGGACAAAAATAAATAGAAAATAGAAAAAGAAAAAGAAAAACATAGGAAAAACAGGAAAAAAACTAAGTTACAATGAGAATAAGTGCGTGGAAGAAGTGAGTGTTGTGCAGATGGATGAAACTGCACCAAGCAGGGAGATTACATGCATAATATAGAAAAACTGTGCAGAATAGGACCTGTGGCCATTAAAATCATTAAAATGCGGAAACGATGGTTAAAAAGCATTAATGAGAAGGCATAAAGACGACACATAGTCATAAATGGAAAAATCTACCATGGATCGTGACAAAATGGCGGTACAAGGAAAAATAAAGCAATAGATTTGTTTACAAAGCAACATTAAATCACACATTGAGGACACAAATAGTGGATTAGACCATTAGTTCATGCACAAATGTACATGGAAAAACTTCGAAGGGTTATAAAATGACACCAACAACTGACAAAGAAACATAAGCATTGTACGAATACAGAGCAAACCACAAGAGAACCAGAGCTGACACAAAGTACTTGTAGATTCGAAAAATGCGAGCATCATTCATAGAGATCAATGGAACCACCAAAAGTTGGGGCACCAGCTGTTGCAACATGAAATCCATCCCAAATGCGACCACCAATCACACCAAAATTCAAGGAAACTTCCAAAGGTTCATCTTCGCATCTGAGGTTTCCTAGAGATTACATACAGTTGATAAAGGACAAAGGACACTACACCAAAAGTTATACTTCCCAATGGTTACGCCAAACATACCACCTAGTGTCATTATTGAAGGGGACTTGATGGGAAAGGTCATTTATTTGAAGTTTTTGGACCATGACATAATAGATACACACAAGTTTCTTGATTTAGCATAGGACACGTATTTACGCATTAAAATCATATGAGGGATAGGTGCAATACTAGTTGAGCTATAGAGTTGGGCGACCAAGATAGAAAAATCGGGGATATTAAACTTATTAGAAATCCCACACTTTTTCATAAGTCTATAAATAAACACCTTCGTTAAGCTATTATTGCGTTGCATCCAGAGGGTGACTTTATGGATAGATCCAGCAGTATATATCGATACACAAATGATTGCATGGATAACAGGCTTGTCGACAATAGGGGAGGATTCAGAAACATTATTCTTCAATAAGGTTGGGGAGAAGGAATTATCTGAAAGTATGAAAGAGGAGTTCAACACCTTTAGAGGAAATCTAGGGTTGGATGTCGCCAGCATAAATGATGGTGTATTTAGATTTGCAACGCATATATTGGCCTGCAAATTACTAAGGAAATGTTGGAAGGATGAGGTGTCAACCGAAATAATAGAAGTTGCGAAGATGTGCAGAGAAGGGGTCCAGATGAATTGAACCACATTTTTGGTCAATCAGTTTCTGATAGATTGCACTGACGCCCAGGAGAAAGGAATAGAATTTCATTATGCCTGGCTTATCATAATGATATCATTGGTCGCCTGGAGGGAGCTTGATGAGTTCCAGTTTTTGAAAAAATCACTACGAGATCATGCAAAAATGTGATATGTTAACTTATGGAATACTGCGCACAAGGGGAGAAAACAAGACAACAATGTCACCTTCTATGTCTACTTTGACACGATTAGGCACATCATAGAGCACAGACTGTGCATCACCAGTGAGATTTTGGAGAACTATCAGGATATTGTGTGCTTCAAAGCAGGGATGCACCACATGTATATCCAAGCTAAAAGAGACCCGACACGCCAGTGGTTTCCAATAAGATACAAGTTGACATAGGATGATGTATGCCTTATTTCCAATGACTGGGATGAAGAATGGAAACTTCCCACTAAAGAAATAAATCACCCTGATGAGAAAGAGAAACGAGACAATGAAGATGAAGAACCGGATGAGGCATAAGGAAATAAACAAGGAAATGGCGCAAGGGATGTGCAAGAGATAGTACTAGAAGCAGGGAACAAGAGAAAAGACAAGGGTAAGGGGCCAACACCATCTACAAGCAAGAAGATGAAATCCCACAAAGATCCAACCATATACACTCTAACAGGTTATGATATTGATATAATCAACTACTAAGTGAGGGATGCCACAGAGGAGGCAGTTCAACATGTGTCACAACTACAGGAAGAGATGAACAAAAAGGTGTAAGAGCAGTTGTTGACATTGTAGCAATGGTTGGAGGTAGTGAGAATAATGATAGAGAGAAGATCCATTGAAGGCCAAACATCAAGCATGGTTGGAGAAGAAAGGTACACTACTTCGTACTTGCCATAGATTGTTGTAGGGCATCGAATTTTGAATATCTTTCCCGAAGTAATTGAGTTTCATACATTGGAGATGAAGGAACAGGCACAAGTACTAAGTCACTTGGACTTAGTCTTTTCACAGATACCCATGGTTGCCTTACAAGGATTGCAAGCAGGGGTGGCATAGGAATACAATCCCGCATAGAATCAATGACAAAGGATTTAACCAAGGTAGTGATGAATAAGGAAGAACCTCAAAAGGTTCATATTGAGGTATTGCAGGAGAAGGACAAGGCTAAGAAAAAAGACGAGAGGGTACAACAAGTCGTTCAGAAGATATATAGGGAGATTCTCGAGATATTAGTGGTGATAGAAGCCACAATAGAGGAGAAAATATAAAAAATCAGTGAATTAATTCAAGGATTTTGCATCATGATTGGAGAGTTGGAAGCGCGCACCACACTAGGTACACCAACTACGTAGAAGGAACAAAGGGACAAAATAGCCATAACCTCACTTGTAATCATTAAGAGACTCGGTGAGGAGTGTGTGAGGATGTTTGAAGAAAGCACACAGATTTGGACACAACTGTAAATGAATCCGGAGCTGAAGGCAATCGAGGAAAGAGTAAGAAGTGTGCAGGAGCAGGCACAAAAAGATAATGAAATAATAAACACTCTGCCACTGGTGGAATGCATGTTCACCATCCTTGCGAACAAATAGTTATACAACACGATAGATAAGATGATGGAAGAGTAGAAGACTATCACACAACTATTGGAACACATGCAAGATGAAGCACTCAAGATAATAGGGGGATTGGCAGCGACGTAGTGCATGGTGAAGCAAGCCAAGAAATACTGTGAGGAGAATCTTACGACGCTAACGACACATGTTGTAGAATAAATATTGGAGAGGGAGGTTGAGGTAAAGAAATAAGTCACTATAGCCAGAGATACATTGCAAAAATTTATGGATTCATGGAAGGGAACAACGCAACAGGCCCGAGTGGCTCGAAATTATCCATAGGTGAGTGTTGGGGGCCTATTGGACATGCATTTTGGATGTGATTTTGATAAATATCCTAAGCATTGAGGAGATGCACAATAAAGCCACAATCAAGATAGGAGTGCACAGTAAAAGTGCATTTGGTAGCACATAAGAAGATAAAGAAATAAGATAAATCAAAGAAATAAAGGAAGGAGAAAATCAGGAAAAGATGTATGTAGGCGAAAAGGAAGGAAAATAAGCATGTAGGCGAAAAGGAAGGAAAGAAACATGTAGGCGTGAAGGCAGGAAAAGAACGCACAGACTATGTGTTGTCATGAGTTGTAATGAATCATGATGAAATTTCATAGGGTTTTGGGATAAGATAGTAGGGGTTTTAACCCTAAATTATATGTATAAATATGTAATGGGTTGGGAATAATGGGGTTCACTGAGAGTAAGAGATTACACTGCTGGAAGAATAGGTTGTAGCTAAGTGTAAGATATTAGTTTGTTGTTGCTGAGAGAATAGGCTGAGAATGAGAGAAAGTCTATGTTTGAAGGTTTAGGGGAGAGTTTACAGAGCGAGGCTTGCACAAGTGGCTAGGCAAGATGAGGAATGATATCATGGTGTATCTATTATAGTGCAGTGCGCAAGCCCGATATGATTGCATGAAGAATAATAAAGAAGCCAACCATTGTGGACGTAGCCCAAGGATTTGGTGAACCACGTTAAATTCTATGTTTGAATGTGTCTTTTTATGTGATTTTTCATGGATGTTTTATTTATGCATGATTAGACCTAGCTCTGTTCATTATATGAATGTTGCGCAGTCATTATGAATGTTCCAATGAATTATCTATCTCATAATATGTGTTATAATGGTGTTGTATAATTGAGTTTACCAATTAATCAAGGGATATGAGACATAGAATATTTCACGCAGGGTATATAAGTATCAATGAACATAATGATGACCTCACATCCCCTCATCCCTACAGAAACTTGGTTCCTACAATCCTAGTAGATACCTCAGGTGAGACTTCACTTGCATGCAGGTGATGCTGAAAGGGACAATATCTGAAGGGTTTTGTTGGTTAGATAACTTGAACCTAGGGTATTACAACTGCACACCAACAATAATAATCAAAGAAGTACATTTATTGTATTCCTAAACATCATCATTAAAAAATATATAATCATTTTCCCCATAAGTGCACCCTGATGGTCAATATTATTTGTAACCTAGAACAGGTTCAAACAATGCATCTTCAAAACTCATGGTAGTGGATGACTGATTCATTTCTTTGCATTGAATGGTCAAGATAAAATGATACCATGGGTCACTTATGGTCCACTTAGCCACAAGAATTTGTGTTCCAAGCATTTTATTTAAGTTGGAGATAGGAAAGTATGTTTGAAGGAGGTTGGTAAGAATTCGATTGGTGGACTTGATAGATTTGGAAATGATAAATGTACCAGTGCATGGGGCATTCAAGATCATGTCTGCAATCATATTTTTTTATATTCCTACTGGTCATGGTTGATGATAGTGATGAGAACATGGGTTGAATCAATACATAGATCAAAAGGAGGTCAACATGCATAATAGGAATCCAATGGGAATTCATTCATGATGGCTAGGAAAATATTTTGTCTTCTCTTCTAATTTGAAATTAGAAAATGTTTTCAAATGACACTCAATACACAAAAGAGTGTTATCAATCTACAACTTATATAATGTAGGTATGTTAATTAGATAAAATATGCATAAGATAAATCTATTGCAAATCATATTCAAACACAATTAGTAAATAATGAAAGTTGTACAACACAATTACATGTTTTCTTAATTCTATTCAAATTATAATCAACCAACAACTCCTTCATCATAACTATTGATTTTATTGCACAAGCCACAAATTTATTTCCATCACACCCCTCAAACATGAAATTGGGTGGCTTATTCGTGCTTCTATGACATGAACTATTTATAAACCCTAGAATCTTTCTCAAATATTTTGGCCTTCCATCAATGTATATATATTTTCCTTTATTTTGATTGTTTTCTTTCATTTTGTTGTAATTTGCACAAATTCCATATCGTTTCACATTCGATAGATAGTTGGTCATCCATATTTAATGTTTATAATTTTACATTGGGACAACATATTCCATTAGTTCAACTACATTGTTGTATTGAACATTTACACCATTCATAGAAAATAGCCCCATCTCATGTAAACTAGATGGGGTGATTCGATATGTTCTCCCATCGATACAATAATTAGTGTCTGACTTGGGAAATTAATTTGGTTCCCAATTTTTCCCATAACGCTTGTATCTCAATGGCACTTTCTCTTCTTTGTCAATCTCAATGTCATAATATCACATTCCTCCTTTAGAAACAAACACATCAATACATTTTTTAAATTTTCTTATGGCATTACCACCTATAATGGATCTCAATGCCTGAATTGACCTTCCCCCTTCCCCTCTTTATTCATAACTACCATTTCTATCGGAATCAATATCTAACATATATCTATTTGGTTGTCCCTACCTATGCATAATTGAAAATTAACAATGATTCAACATTTTGGTGGTTAAAACACAAAAAACAAATCACATTTTTGTGAGAAAAATGGGATGTTGGGAAAAAAGATTAGGAACATAGAGATGTTGGTTAACACACTTAAAAATCATGGCAATTATGATGGATCATATGTAACTAGTATTTCTTGTATTTTCAATCCATATAGATATGAGTGATCTGAATTTCTATCTCAAGTTGATTTTTAGCTAATTCATGTGGAATTACTTGAGAGTTTATTAGGACCAAGTCTAACTAGATCAAGAAGTGACACAGGTAAGGATAAAATTATAACTTTCCTAGGGTGTAGATATTATGTTTATTTCCTCAAAATCTATTTCATCTCTAATTATAACACGGGGAGATAAACCTATTTATCCATGCGAAAATGACCTTAAATTGACATCCTTTTGGAATCCTATTCCATATATTCAATAATTATAATCCAATGGAATGGACATAGTTCTCCATAGAAAATTGATTTTAAACATTTATGTACATATATTCTTTGAATGTCACCCTATCTTCAAATTTTTTTTTGTTTTCAAGCTAATTTAGAGGTGATCTTGGATTTTAATAGATTATAATTTTAATTATTTTTTTAGTTAGTTTTATCTTTGAATTATACTTAAGAAGAACACCAACCAATTTTACTATTCATCACATGCATACACATCTATTATATTTCACTACATGTTAATGTGATTAATGAATTTAGG
The DNA here is from genome assembly GCA_009831015.1 of Picea engelmannii. NCBI lineage: Eukaryota > Viridiplantae > Streptophyta > Pinopsida > Pinales > Pinaceae > Picea > Picea engelmannii. The sequence continues at coordinate 6,292 of ML797234.1, read as the reverse complement.
CATGTTTGTGTGTGGTTGGGATCATATCGATTTCCTAATGACCTAAATATGGATTAGAGGTACATTCATCTTGTATCATTATGCATTGTTTCATGTAGCATTCCTAAACTACCTTGCATATGACAAGGATTTATATGACTTGGTGCATGTTGTTAATAAGTAGACACACTATATATTGGAAAAGGAGACCATAATCCACACCAGTCATAAACCTTTGAAACACTTGTAAGCCAGAGTAAGCTTCAACAAGAAATACACCACAAATGGATGAGATTTTTGTATCAGTTTCACCTCATTATTAAATATAAGAAAGGAAACACTAAAACATCTATAGCAAACATGCTATTAAAACCACCAACATAAAAAATTACATATTTGGGAAAAAATTTCACTTGAATAATTTCACCCAAGGTTATTTAAAAAAGGAATACATAAGAAATGAATAATTTAAGGAGAGACTTCAACAGTTTCAAGGTTGAGCTAATGAACAAAAAGGTGATAATAAAAACATCGAGCGAACATGCTATTAAAACCACCAACATAAAAAATTACATATTTGGGAAAAAATTTCACTTGAATAATTTCACCCAAGGATATTTAAAAAAGGAATACATAAGGAATGAATACTTTAAGGAGAGACTTCAACAGTTTCAAGGTTGAGCTAATGAAGAAAAAGGTGATAATAATGTTGATTACCATATCCAAGATGGGTTTTTCTATAATTTGGATATTTTTTTTTGTGTATAAATGAGAAATAACATGACGTATAAGAGAATCTCATACATCCAAAGTCACAATGCATCCTAGTGTTGGAAAAATAATTTTTAGAAACTTTCTAGAAAATTTCCACTCTAAAATCAATTTTGGGATATTATTAATACTTTTCATATGAAAATCCTCTAGGAACCTTTAAAATTATCCATAATTTGAATTATTTTGGATCTCTAATTGACCATATTTATATGACAAGTTATGTCTAGAAACAAATTATACTCTAAACACTTGCTCCACAAGGATTCTAAGACCTATGAAGGGTTACTAAGGAACCTAAATGAGTAAAGTAAGTGTATAACAAGTCTTATCACAAAAATCAATAACAAATATTTCAAGACATAAATTATTTGGTTTGAAAAAATCATCCTAAGGTATGTGACTTAACCTAAGTAATATTGCAAGACACCAAAAATGTTATAAATGAGAATATTTGGTGAATTATTAGGTAAATGTGTAAATCAACAAGATAAAGGACGTGAAACACCTTAGATAACATCACCATTATATGCAAAGTGTGCACAAGTTCAGTCTATACACTACATAACCAAAAACCTAGAATGGATAATATGGTCAATGAAAAATATTGAAGATTTGATACCAAGTTGGTCTAGATAGAGTTTTGAATTCAGCTCTAATAAGTATTGAACCTTTTTTCCTAAATCCCAATCCTTTAAAACTATGTTTTAACTTTGCCGATGTTTGAAGCAAAGGTTAGAAGTGTGTCAAATATTATTTGACATATGATATATTCCTTTGAACTTATTATGGTATTCACTCTTTGAATACTTTAGTTGTTCAACAAAAGAGATATTAAACATAAGGGTAGTGAGATTTTAGATTATTCAAGGTCAATTGTATAAATTAAGTTAATATCACGAGCCAACTTAAAGTTATCCAAAAACATAATTCATTTTAAAAGAACCATATAGATCATTTCAAAAGAAACATTATAACAAGAGTAGTTATTTAAGTTAATAATAATGAAAAACATTGTTTGATGACACCTATAACTATGTAAAAAAAAAATGTAACACATATTATAGGATAGGAAAAACATCACAAAGTAATGGAATTCCTTTAATTCCATTCTCCATTAGTCACGTTTTGAAAAAGGGTGTATTAACTTTGTTTAATCAACTAAAATTTTGATCAAATGGACACAACTTGACTTTGTTAAAGATTATATAGTTCAAATAAATATTAATTTTATTTATGAGAAAAAAGGGTGTATTAACTTTGTTTAATCAACTAAAATTTTGATCAAATGGACACAACTTGACTTTGTTAAAGATTATATAGTTCAAATAAATACTAATTTTATTTATGAGAAAATCATTAGAATTTTTTTTTCTTTATTTCAAATTGATAAAGTAAGAATTTAGTGAACCGAAATATTAAATTATACCTTCTAGATTTATAAATCAACTAAATTACATAAAAAATTAAGTATGAAAAAAGTTTCTAAAATAGATATATTATGAAAAAAAAATTGAAAAAAAAAATTAAAAAAACTTGTATTTTAAAAATAACAATATAATTTTATTTTTTTTAAATAACAATATAAAAATAAACAATAGGTAAAGAATTACACAAACAATTGCCATGTAATTTTCACTTAGTATTATACATGCAACTAAGTGAATTGAAAAAAAATTAGAATGAAAAATAGTGAATAGTCATAGAAGATTATGCAGATTATGTCATTTCTAGTTTTGACAAGATTAATGTGGAAGGTTTCTATGAATGATTAAGAATGAGACAGGATCATATTGTTCTATTATTTTAAGATAATTTTAATATAATAAATTAATTTTAGATAAAGAATTACACTTTTAATAAACAATTTCTATGTAATTTTCATATAATATTATATATGCAACTAAATGAATTTTAAAAAATTAAAATGAAAAATAATGAATATTCATAAAAGATTATGCAAATTCTAGTTTTGACAAAAATAATGTGGAAGGCTTTCATGAATGATTAAAAATAAGACATGAATTTATCATATGATAAGTCAATTCTTATCAAGTTTACAAAAAACTTACAATTTTTCAATTGTAATGGTTAAGATAAAGATACTATATAAAGTAGAATAATCTCAAATAAAGTTATTATGCTAAAACTATCCCAAGAATCTTGTTGAAAGAATTAGTAAATGAGAATGGAATCAAAATATATTATTTTTAATAGCTTTATTAATGAGGTAAATTGTAATATTAAAAGGATCTTGTTGAAGGAATTAGTAAATGGGAATGGAATCAAAATATATTATTTTTAATAGTTTTATTAATGAGGTAAATTGTGATATTAAAATTATTGCTTATTTTGGAGTGCAAATACCAATAAAGATGAGTATGGTGAGAGTGCATGAATATTAGCTAAAGTAATAAATTAGTTAGAAGAATACTAAATGTTAAATTTATTAAAATAGATATGAGTGATGAATATTCATTGAAGCCAAGTTAAATTTAAAAATTTATTTTAAATCCACATCCAAATCAATTGTTAAAAATGGTATTGGGTCGTTTGACCAGCAATCAATGGAGGTCACTTTGATGCAAGTTGTCATAAATAAAAATTCAATCGATGTCAGTATAACTAACAATATGGAAATTGTAGGCCAACACCTTCGTCGAAAAATTAATTATATCATAGCTTTTGTGCATTAAGAAAACAAATTAAACTTATCAAAATTAAAGATCACCTAGACCCAGAAACATTTGAGTTATTACTGGAATTAGCAAGGAAAATAAAAACCTCACATTTATAAAGGCAAAATCCCTAAAAAAAAAAAATGTCTTTACACCAAAGAGGGATAAATTGACACTCTTAAGTTCAATAAATAATGGATATGTATTTGAGATCATCTATTTAGAATCAATATAGGAAACCTCATTAAAACAAAATCACTCCAAATGAGGCTTGCACATAATATATACACCCTTTTAACTATGCCTTATAAAGAAAATAAATGTTTTGAAACACAAGGTTATTATATATTTTTTAATAAAAGGTATATGGTGAAGAATTGTTCCAGCAAAATAAGTGAAATGAGGGGTTCATAATTGTTCTAGCAAAATTATTAAAATCTAAGGTTAATAATGGTTTGATCTCATTACTCATGGTTCACTGGACAATGATGTAAAAGGGTTGAGATAAATAAAATTTAAAATAAATACTACTGGACAATGATATAAAAGGGTTGAGATAAATAAAATTTAAAATAAATACTACCACTCATTATAAAATACTCAAACAACAATCTATACCTATAAGCTCAAACAACAACCTATACCTAAATATAATTCAAATAAAGTGGCCAAAGGTCAACAAACATTATCACCCATCACATATATTATATGTGAGC
>ML797233.1:249874-316534 GCA_009831015.1 Picea engelmannii | reverse complement strand
CAAATTTTTGAGCAAAACTTGGGGGGGATATTTTTCCCTTTATAATATGAAACTGCTTTCTTTTGAACTTATATGACCTTGGTTCCTCATTTACTTGCACCTTGATCGTCCTTTTATATGGTTCAATCAAATGAACCTTCATGTTCTACTTAATTTTAAATTATTTTCTTCCCTTGCTTGATCTTCATTCCTCAATTGCATTTTGGATCCCTTCCTTCAATTTGAGATTCCTTTGTTCGAATTTTTTAGATTGGGCCTGACTTGAAAAATCAAGACTCTTGTTTTTATTTTTTTTCTACATACTTCCTCAACCTCCTCATCAGGCTTGATGTTCAAGTTTTTCCCTCCTTTAAATTATTCTAACTCTTTGAATTTCTCTCCTTCACTTGAACTGTCTTTTAACATTTTTTCTTTTGTTTGAAAGTTATTTACTTTTTTTTTTAAATTTGAGCTTGAAGATTTTTTCCATGGCCCAATTTGGTAATCATCCTTGATGGACAAATTGACTTCTCTCTCCACTTCTTTGTTGTACAATTTCTAAATTAGACCCAATTTGCCAACAATGAAATTTGAGTTGTTCTTTTAAAGTTTGAGTTATGGTTTTCTCTTTTCTTCTTTCGCTTTCAAGTTTCTTTATTCAAAGTTCAAGTTCTTGTATTTATTTCACCTTTATAAATGTTTCCCCTCCTCTATTCCTAGATTGGGCCTAATATTCAAAATAGACCCCTTTCATTCTTTACTATTTGAACTTGACCTAATTCCCAAATGGGCCTAATCCCAAAAATCGAACCCTTTCCTCACTTTCCTCATTGAACCCTTCCTTGATTTGGTGATTGGGTTTGATAGCTAAATGAGACCCTCCCATCACCTCTTAGTATTCCTATGGAATTTCCCTTTGGTTCACATTTTCAAAATATTATGAAGCCTTTTTTTTTTAATTTTAAACCCCTCCCAATTTTGTGATCGACCCGATCCTAAAATTGGGTCTCTCCTCCACCAAGCCACCTTTTGACTTGTCCCAATTTGCTGATCGACTCAATTGCCAAATTGGGACCTCCTTTCAAATATTTAGTTTTAATTTTTCTACCTATTTTAAACAATTAGACTACTCCTACCACCAATCTCATGATTCAAACATTTTTTTCCTAACTCTTTATCTTAGTAAATAGTTGAAATCTTTTTATAATACAATTTTCTCTGAAATACCAAAAGGGATTAGTTAGATGAAATAATTTTTTTTATTTGGCTAACCATGTGCACCTTGTTATATATTTACTGACATGTAGGTACATTTTCACATGGAGCATCCCTTCAGACAAGGGGAATTTGCATTCAAGAAAGGAGCATGGGTAGTAAGAAATGAGTTCAAGAAAACCAAGAAAGGGACTCCACGGTCACAACATAGTCCCCTAGTTGACATAGAAGGACCAAAATTCGAAATGATAACAAAAATCAAGCCCTTCAGGAAGCACAAAAGGATAATTCGATGATGAAATTGAAAAAACAAGAATAATTTTTGAATAGTCAAGAAAGGAATTAGAATTGCCAAAAGGAATCTAACCCCTAGGTTAAAAAATGGGTAGCTTGATAAAGACATTGAAGAGCCAAAAAAAGAACCAAATATCTAAGTGGAATAATCAAAATATTTAACATCCCTCTCCCTCTTTTGTATAAATAAGATAATCGCAATATGGAACATTATTTTTTCTTGATATTGTAGAGTACTTTCAATATTAATTGAGAATCTAACTAGCCACTATTTGGAGATTCATTTTGGTGTATGTGTGGTGTGAGACTACTTCCTTGCTTGTTGTACTAGAATGAATGTGAGATTATTTAATTTTGTTGTCGATTGTTCTCATGCAATAGTGATGAATTCTCACAATTATGTTTCAATTAGTTGCTAGTGATGAATATGAAATGGTTTCTTGTAATTAAAATAAGGATAACCTAATTTTATGATTGGTTGATTTTTTAACTATTTTAACCATTATTTATATAGTAAACTATTTTATGTTTTAATGGTTGGAATGGTTACTTATTTCATGTTCTTTTTTTGTTCTCAAATTATAGCTAGGAGTTAGATTAGGATTGAATTCTATTATTATTTCAAGGATTGCATTTTAGGACTAAGTCACCTGAGTCTAAATATCATCCATCCATTTGCCAGCCAGGCCAACATACTAGATGAGGTTTCTATACCAAATAGAGAAAAGGATAATTGGGGCTTATATTTTGTTAAACTCCCTTAGTTTTGAACAATACATTTTTCCGCATCAATATGATGAAAGGGAGAAAGAAAATGAGGAAGGAAGAAAATACGCCACTATTTGGAGCAAGGTATATGATATTTTGAAGTGATTACATTGAATTTTTTTGGTTCTACATAAAAAGTTTGATATTTGACCTAGTCTAAGATTTTGGTAGGATAAAATATACCTCAAAGGCCACCACCAAGGTGATATGAGAGAAACACAACCAACAAGAACTTGGCTAGAGTGGTTACCTTAATGTGAAATCTAGAATTGTTTAGAGTACCAAATAATTAAAACATTTCATTACTATGATCATTAAACTTTTATTTAACTACATCAGATAATTAAAATTAATGATGTTACGCAATGTAGGGGGGGAATTAGGGTAGAGTATGTATACACATGTTCAAATTCATAATGGGTTAGGTTTTTTTATACCTCTGTAGACTTTAGCAGTTAAATCGTTGCGCAGAGGAGGTCCCTTGTCCCACAAACAAGGGGGTCTCATACACCAATTTGGTGTCTGGCTTGGTTGTGACCTTAAAAAATAGATTATTATTATTATTATTATTATTATTACAACTCCCCAACCACCCAAGAAGAACTCAATATTTTGTTTAATCTTGGCTTTAAATTCATGGTTGAACTCTAAGAAAGTATGGTGGCACAAACACAAGCAGTGATGTTGAATGTCGTGGTAAATAAAATTGATCAATTTGAATGTTGATTATTTATAAAAATCGCTCATGGTTGATTAATATTTCCTATAAATTAATGTTTTCATTCATTTTATATAGGAGAACATTGGCGATTATGAGGCTAGAAGTGGAGAGTAGCCTCATGATCGTATTATGAGTGTTAAATTAGATGTATGCCAATTATCGGTGTTTAGTTGTATTTGGTATACTTATAAATTTGTATTGTTTCAGGGGATAGAAGGAAGGATAAAGAGATTGCTTCCAAAACATTGCTAGTGTCCACTAGTTCAGTAGGTAATGAAAATCATAATTATATTTTTATTGAACTATTAAATGGAAGTTTCAACATTAATGATTTACAATTATTATGTTAATAATCACTAACCATATCACTTTAACCCATTTTTTTGTAGCCATCATTCCTTCGACTCATGAAGCGCCTATACATTGTAGAGAATATAACACTTGCACTAAACCAACCAGGAAAGAGAATACATACTTAAATAGAAATAATCAATGACAATCACATAGTACACACATATTTTACCTTGGAAACCCTTAACCTGGAAAACCAACATTCCTTGAGAAACTCCCTCTCTCTTGTTGTCTTATTCATTCATATAACAAAGAGTTTCATGAATAACCTTGGTCTACACCTAAGACACAATCGTCACCCTACTCTCTTGCTTTTACACAAGAACAACCCTGCAACCAATTCGACTTACAATATCTACATGACCATTACACACCTCTCAAACTCGATAGTTTGGTGATTTAAAATCGCATTTTACAATATTACATCATGCCATATTTATAGGATTTACTACATGAAAATCCTAATTCGGGCACCAAAAAATGGTCATAGATACATGTATATGATTGGTTTCAATCCCATGGATCTCGAGATTCTTTTGAAGTCTATTACCCAGTCGACCTCCTGTCAACCTCCAATCGGCTCGAGTTGTTGAACCTACCTCCAACTTAACCATAACATCAAATTAACCTATCCTTCCAATCGAACATTCACCTAGTCAATTTACCTCGATGAGCTAGTCAATTGAATGTGTTTTCATTACAAAGAATATAACAACCCAACATTCTCCCACTTGTTTTATTTTTTGAACCAGGAGAACCTGAATTTTTTTTCACTCACCCAGGGTAGTAATTCCCATTTCCTCTCTACACCAAGAGAACTTCACATCACTCACAGACTTGGTCAAAAAGCCTACTATGTTTTCCAAAGTTTCTACCTTCTCTAGAAATACCTTCTTTCTTTCCACCATGTCTCTCACAAAATGGTATTGTACATCAATATTATTTGTCCTGGTATGGTAATCTAGGTTATTTGCCAATAAAATTTCACTTTGACTATCACAATTTATGTTCATATCTTTCTACTAAAATCCTATCCATGAACACACTCTATGCAACCATACAACTTCTTCACTTGCATGAGTGGTTTCCATGTATTCAACTTTTGTTGTCGACATGAATACAATCACATATCTCTTACTCATCCAACCAATTGTTCCATTGAACATCTTGAACACTTATACATTGGTCGACCTTATTCAATCAATATATCTAGCCCAATGGACATCAAAAAAGACATGTACAATTACTTTTCTGTCAATTTTAGGTTTTCCTTGGTAACGGATCACATACTTTGTTTTTCCACACAAGTACCTGAACACTCTCTTGACAACAGTCTAGTGCTCTTTCCCAGGTGTCAACATGTACCTTCTCAAGACTCCCACTACATGAGAATTATCTAGTTGAGTGTATACCATTTCATACATTTGGATACAAAAAACACTTGCATAACGGACACATGCCATGTCCTATATTTATTCTTGTGTCTTTGTAAATTATTCAACAATTAGTGTTTCCCCCACAGGAATTGGTACATTGACTAGTTTGCAATCCTACATGTTGAAACACTTCAAGACTATTTCAATATACTTTGTCTAATTCAACCAATGTTTTCTAATTTCCTAATCTCTCTTGATCTTCATTCCTAGAATGAAGTTCGTAGCACCGAGATCCTTCATGTCAAACTTGGAGGATAGCTCCCTCTTCACCTCCTTTATAGCTTCCATGTTGTTTCAACCAACAACATCCCATCAACAATCAAAGTTACATATATGAAATGACTACCTTCTTCCTTGAAACATACACAATGATCAACCTTTCTTCTCACAAATTCCAAACTAAGAATGTATGTTTCAAAACTTATGGTACCACATCCTTTTTTATTTCTTTAGACCATAAATGGATATTTTCAAATTGAAAACTACCTCCTTCTTTCCCTTTATTGCAAATCCTTCAGGTTGTTTAATGTATATTTCTTCTTTCAGTTCCATGTGTAGGAACATTGTCTTCACATCCATTTTATCTATATCAAGATCAAAAGTTGCAAATAAACACAATAGTAATCTAATGGAAGTCAACTTTGCAAAAGGATCACTGAATTCAACTCCCTCGACATGGGAATACTCTTTTGATACCATTTGAGAATTGAACTTCTCAACTTGACCTGTTGCATTCAACTTTTCTTGAACACCCACTTGCTACTAATGAGTTTCCTTCCATTAGGTAGCTCAAAAAAATCCCATGTCTCATTATTGTGCAAAGATTCCATTTCTTCGACCATGGCCTCTTTCTATATTTTACCCTGTGTCGAGTCAATTGCCTCCTTGACCAACTTGGGCTCATCATCATTGGTTGATAACACAAATGCAAAATAGAAATTATGTGGACTATACCTTTTATATTGTTTCCTTATTTGTTTAGATCTCTTTACAACTAGAGTTGTTTGTTCCACCTCTTCATCTGATTTAGTATACTCTTTTGAATCATGTTCTTTGTTCCTCAACTCAAATACCAACTTATCTAGTTCTTTCTTCATTTGAGCCTCTTCAATCCTAGAATTTCCTCTAACTTCCTTGAAGACCACATCTAGACTATAAATTGTTTCTTCAATACCAGATCCCACAACTTATATCCTTTCATTCCATCCTTGTATCCGATGAAAACACACTCAAATGCTTTATTGTCTATCTTATTCCTCCTTTCCTTGGGAATGTACACAAATGAATCACAACCAAAAACTCCAATATGTGAAATCGAAGGAATATTACCAAACCATACCTCATGTGGAGTCAAGTCAATTAGTGTTGATGAAGGATACCTATTTATAAAATATCGTGTAGTGTTGAATGCCTCTACCTAGAATTATTGTGTGATCTTGGAACTATTGAGCATGATCCTTGCATTTTCCATCAATGTCTTGTTCATTCTCTTAGCAACTCCATTCTATTGTGGGGTATATGGAGTAATATTTTGGTGTGTTATGCCACATTTCTTGCAAATATACTCAAACTCTTTACCACATAATTCGCCTTTATTGTCATTTCTCAACACCTTGATCTTTTTCTCTGTCTAGTTTTCCACAATAGATTTAAATTCTTTGAACTTGTTGAAAACCTCAAATTTATTCCTCAGGAAATATAGCCATTTATTCCTTTAGAAATCATATATGAAGAAAACATAATACAGATATCCACCTAGCGATGGAAAAAGTATAGGACCAAACACGCTGTCACTATATATCAATTCCAAGATCCATTTTTCCCTTGTAGTTTCAGATGGGAATCTCACACAATTTTGTTTTCCATATATACAATGTTCATAAAAATTGACTTCTAAATCACAATATAGAAACCCTTTGACCATATCTTTTTTTTTCATAGCTCTAAGTCCTTTTTCCCCAATATGTCCCACTTTTGATGCCATAACATGGTCGGGTTGACTAGACAAGGAACAATCGAGTCAGCTGGAGTCAAGTCAACCTAAGTCAATTCAATTTGAGTCATTGTCAATTCAAATTCAAAGAAAACAATGTTGTTTCATCCATTCAAGTCAACACTCCCCAACAACTTGTACAAGGTTCCAATCCGAACTCCTCTCATTAAGACCATCGCTCCCTTGACCATTTTGCACAAATCCTTTTGAAATAAAGTGTGCACACCTGCATCACTCATTTTGCTAACATATATTTGATTTCTTTCCAAACCAAGAATATGTAGCATACCTGGAAGGGTTCTACTCCTCCCATCTTGTAGCATCAGTCAGACTCTTCCTCGTCCAAAAATTTTGTTTCTTGAGTCATCAGCCAAGAATACATCTCCTCCTACATATCTCTTATACTCATAGAACCAATCCCTGTGAGGTGTCATATGGAAATATACACATGATTTGATCAACCAAACATAATTCTCCGACTGTGTACTAGTTGACACCAGATACACATCTCCTTCTTTGTTTGGAGAAGTATTTCCTTCAGTCGACTAATTATGTTATATCCGAGACTTTTCTCACCATGATTATACTTGCAATCCCTTTTGTAATGCCCAACATTACTTCACTTCCAACATATTCTCGTCAATTGAACCAGGAATTTAGATATATCCTTCGACTTAGATCATAGACCAAATAATTTACCTTTACCTCTGTCGATCGGTCAACCTCTCACCATCAAGGAATCCTTGGTTAATCCTTCCATGTTCTTTTGCATCATTTCCTCTTATAGCAAGGATGCAACCACATCTTCAAGAATTAATGTGGTTGCATTACTCCCAATAGCCATGACTAGACTATCCCATGAATTTGGAAAAGAACACAACAAACTAATACATTTCTCCTCCTAAGTGATTTTAATATCCACAAAAAATAATTGATTATCACAATATTGAATGTATTCATATGCTCTGTTACTGAGATACCATCACTCATCCTCACAAGATACAATTTATTTCGAAAAAATATATTGTTTACTAGGTATTTCAACTGGTACAAGCTTTCCAACTTGTCCCACAGTTTCTTTGTTGTTTCTTCACTTGATACATTCAATAGTACTGAATCTTCAAGACAAAGTCATATTAAGCTCCTTTCCCTTCTTTCAATTTTCTCCCATTCTTCATTCGACATACCTGTCGAAATTGTTTCAAGACTCACAACTACCCAATGTTCTTGATCTACAAGGAGGTATTCCATTTTAAGATTCAACAACTCAAAATTATGGCCATTAAATTTTTCGATCTCTATGATCCTTGAACTGCTTGGCATTATTTTAAGCACAGATTAAAGATCATTTCCTTACAACTTCCAATGGACCTAGGTTTATCTCAGATCTAAGATTTGCTTAACCTTGCTCTGATGCAACTTGTAAAGAGAAACAAAATGAGCTCTAATGCCAAAAGTAGAGAAAATAACACTTGCACTAAACCAACCAGAAAAGAGAAGACATAATTAAAAAATAATAATCAATTATAGTCACACAGTACACAAAGGTTTTACCTTGGAAACCCTTAACTGAGAAAACCATCATTCCTTGAGTGAATCTCTCTCTCTTGTTGTCTTATTCATTCATAGAATAAAGAGTTGCATGATTGAGAGGGTATTTTTAGAGCCAAAAGGAGAAATTTTAGGACAATTTTTTAAGGTTGACAAATATTTTATATTATTTAAATATATTATATTTTTCCTTATCCAAAAACCCTATTACTATTTTCATATATAAATCGCCAAACAATATATAGGATGATGAATCATATTCACCTATTTTCAAGGGGAAAAGAGAAATTTGGAATCATATTCTCCTATTTTCAAGCAAAGGGGGAAATTTTTTTAAGTTAACCCATGATTTTTTTAAAGTTAAAATGCTAAAATTTAGGATTTTTTTTAGGTTGGACGAATTCTTTATATTAAAATAGTTTCTTCAATTTTTAGCAATGAATATTTTTTAACGTAAAATATAATTAAAATGCTAAATTTTACGAGTTTTTTTTAAGTTGGATGAATTCTTTATATTAAAATATTTTTTTAAATTTTAGGCGATGAATATTTTTTAAGGTAAAATATAGTTAAAATGCTAAATTTATGAGTTCTTTTAGGTTGAATTGATTCTTTATATTAAAATAATTTCTTTAATTTTTTACATAATATGGTATATTCAATAGTGTTTTAGAAGTAATATTCAATAGAAAGATTTCCTTTTTTCAATTTTATCAAGCACGATGGAGAGAAATAAAAGTAGGTCAAGGTAGGAATTAAGAAGGACTACATCACAAAGAAGATCATTCACTCCCAGGTATGTAAATTTATTTTATGGTCATTGTTTTAATTGTACTAACTTTGGACATAAAGTTGCAGATTGCATGCCTTATGGAAGAAATTTTCAAGCAAGAAATTCTTATGTGGCCATGTTATAGCGCAAGTTGTAGGTTGGGAAAATCCCAACCCAACCACGAAACAAGTACTACAACTTGGGAATCCTACACCCAATGTCACCTCGATGTAGGTCCCCCACTTTAAGGGTGACTAGGTCACTCTAGGGAGGCAATCCTGGTGATCCTAGGGGATTGCGACGGAGATGGAGGGAAGTGTAAGTGAATCCCCTAGAGGTCAAATCTAAGTGGAATAAACGGTAGGGAAAGATGCCTTACAAGTCAAGTAATTGTTGTCCCACAGGTATAATACTTCTTTGGATGATTGTACTTGCCCGAGACACAAGAAAATACACTTTATAATGATATATGTTAGTTGGATCAACAAGTTAAGCTTCTTGTCCCTAATTTGCAGCAGTAGATATCATTTTATATCAGCAAATAAAACATCTAAAATCATCATATAAATATATATACTAGTTAGGTAAATCAACATCAAACTTAACAATGAATATAGGCTGAAAATTGGCACTTAAGAAGCAAGAAAAGATGGTTGTTGTAAACATGTATTTTCTGCAAAAAATTTCAGCCTTATGGCTGTAGCATTTAGTGGAATGCATAGAAAAATAAACCATAGAAAAGTTCCCAGAAGTAACTCAAAAGATGCACCCTAGTTAGTAGAGTAAATGAGCAAAGTTAGAGAGCTAGTCTATGGTTAGTTTAGGAGTTATGAGAGTGTTAGTAGTTAGGGTTATGCAACCCTAATGGTTGTAGGTTAAAGTTTTTAACATCAATTAGAGTGTTGGGAGAGAGGGGATCCGCTAGTGGGGGAAGAGTCTTCTCAATGAGATAAATCAACTTCAAGCAAGAGAACTTTCAAAAGGTCAAAAATTATGTTTCCTGAGGAAATGATTGTATATCTCCAATGCAAAAAAAGTATGACTAGTGCCTTTACTATTGGGTTAATGGAGTAAAAAAGGATCCTAGAGAAGCTACCTCCTTGGGGGTGTAATCCCTTTTACTTCCCAAGGGAAGTTTCTCTAGGCTAGGGTTTAAGCTAAGAGGGTGTATGCCCTTATACTTCTCTTAGAGAACCCTTGTTAAAGCAATAAGATGAAGCATAGAGTGATGAAGCCTAAGGTGGGGATGTATGCCCTTATACTTCCCACCTATTTCCTAGCACAATAACCTTGACTTGAAACAAATGATAGCATGAAAGTAAAAACCACACCAATTCAAGGGAAAATGCCAAGATAATCTACCACAATAGCAATAGAAAACCCTTCCAAGGATAGCACATCACTTCTTCCATCAATCATTCATAAGTATAGACATACACAAGTGAAAAAGAGATATAAATAGCCAAGAGGGTCGAAAATTTTAGACCAAGTCTCTCACAAGAGGGAGAGTTATATTCAAAATGAGATCTTATGATCTCTATTTATACTAAAAGTAGCTAACATAGTTTGTCCACAAATTAAGGAGTAAAACACAAGATTAGGGGTCACCAACCTTAATCTTTCCCCCTTAAAAAAGTAATATTAAACAATTCACTTAAAATTTAGCTTTTTACACAAATAAAACCCTAATTTAGGAGGATGTCACCCCTTTAAGGGACGGTTTTCCATTTTGATGAAGTCATTGGTGTTGGAGAAGCATGGATAGGCCTCCAAAGGCCACATGTCAAGCATCTAATCACTCTCGTCATGGTGAAGACCCTTCTCCTCCTCAAACATCCATGTGCCAAAGAGTGGCCCCCAAGATCGTGACATCAAGCTCAAAATTGGAATGTTTTGCCCCTCTTGGGAAAATCGTTTGGAAAGCAAGGGGTGGGATAGGTTTTCCAAGTCATCATCAAGGCCATCCAAGTTTGATCTCTCTCATCTGGCATACGGGACCCTGGCATCCAACCTATGGGCTTGTAGCCCCATGGAATCCCAAGCTAGGATTTTTGTCCCAAAATTGTCCACTAACTAGGTCCTGCAAAGACAAATGAACACGCCCTCCAAGGATCTGTTAAGGGGTCCTAAATCCCTTTAACTCAACAGTAGGAACCAAACTTGCCACTAAGGCCCAATTAGAATCTACAGTTTTTAATGGTGGAATGTTTCTCTAGATCTTATGATTCGTCCATTTAATCGATGGGATTTACGTAATGATTGACATGATCTCTTCTTGTGAAAGCTCCTCCTTCGGTTTTGAATGTTCTCTTTTTATATTTTCTCTTATAGGTGGGATCATTATAAGATAAATGTTGGTATAAACCAGCTAGGTAACAAAGGGGAAATTCTTAACTACGAAAGAAGGCATAGCTTGAGATAACCCCCGTGATCAAGCATGCAGATAATTACTCTTACACCTATGACAAGCCTAGTACTAATACGTTAACCTGTTGGTGTTCCAATCATTGACTGACATACAATTATCAAAAGAGAACATACATGTAATAAAAGATGGAAAGAAAAATAGTTTCCTTGGCTCTAATCATTGATCGCACATTAACACAATGATTTACTTGTCATAATTAAAGACAAAAACTATAAAAATATTGAATTAGATAACTTATCAACTGATTCAGAGGCTCTTACTCGTTACAACATCCATTCATGAGATAAAATCAGTAATAATTCTTCTTCAGATCCAATCACACACGCTTTTGATGAAAAACACAAACTTGTCTCTGGTCCTAAACATGACTTCTCAATTAAGGTAGCTCTGAAATAGTTCTTTACAAATCCAAAAATGAAGGTCTTTGCAAAAACAATCGACCTCTTCTAACAAGTCGATCCTCTTATTTATAACATATTATTAACTAAAAATAACTATCAAAACTGCAAGCTAAGTAAAACAAAACATCGCCACATGGTGCTTTCATCTTTCAATTTTCTAAGAGTCATCAAATGGTTTCACTTGAGTGGATGACTCTTATCGTACTCTAACCATTTGACGAAGAGATCCTTGCATGTGTTGGCATACGAGAATCTATGTTGATCCATTGGGGCCGAAAGGATCTCCTTTATATCCACTGCTCATGCCCGATATTTGACTATTCTAGCACTTAACTGTTGCAAAATTGTCTGAGCCTTGATCGAGTGTTCCATGAATTGTTGTACTTGACCTGGTGCCATGTTCGCCACCTTTTCTATTTTTGCAGCCTACAATGAGTCTTGTTCGACATGTAATTTGACTATGTCATGCAATTTGACAAAGTCATCGTGTGTGCCGAATTCTGGAAGATCGATGTCTCTCATCGCCCGATTGATCTTGGTCTAGATATTTTTGCACTCGGCCCATTTCTCTTCGATTTCATGATGAGGTTCTTGGGACATTTTCACCTAATATTCAACCGACTTATTTATGCAGTCGATGATGCTATCCCTTAGTACCCGAATGTCATACTCTTCAGCGTCTCGACCATGTTGAACTGCGTTGATGTAATTGGTACTTTCCACTACTTGGTGAGCTTTGTCATACGATATTTCCATATCCTTGCATGTCACCAATGCCATGAGGGTGTCTTCTTGGAAATAAACTATCCCCACAGTGAAAAGGTGTCACTCATTCATGAATTTACTATAGGCATCCTGGAATTGACTTTTCAAGAACATCGTGGCCTGTGTGGAGTCCTAATAATATTTCTCCAAATGGCGTAGATGCTCCAACTCCTTTAGTGCAATGGCCAACTTCTTTTCATCCTTCCTCGCTCTATCCAGGGTGGCATCTCTGATTTCCATCCCTGCGCCGATAAGCTCAGACATCTTGGCATGCTTTGTGCTAATCAAATTTTCCTATGTGGTGATGAGGATGGAGTTGTCCAGAGTAAGCATCCTCTTCTTGATGGTTCTCTTCATGATGGATTTCCTCTTTTGGTCATAGGAGATGGCTTGTATATCGACGACCTCATCCATAGGTTCATGGATTTTCTTCTCTCCCCAAGTAAGCCTATTTCCCACGCTGTCGATGGTGTAAATCTGTTCAAGGATGGGTTCTTGAACCTCTTATGTGTGTTATGAAAGTTGGGCCTCTGGTTTTTTCTCATCAAGAGGTAAATTACCAGACAAAATTGATGCATCAAGGGCAAGGTCAGTACTTACTTGATAATCGGTCGTTGAGATGTCATTTTCCTACTGTGGAACTTCCTCTTCTTATTCGCCCAACCCTAGCTCATCCTTCGGGCTATCCACTTGGATCTCCGACGCATCTAGTAGCTTAGTATCTAAGACACTTTCGACCTCCTGGTCAATTTGTGGAAGGATTTTAATTTGAGCATCGAGAGATGGGGAATATGCTTTCTCGGTTTCCTTTTCCTCTGTGATCTGTACCAGAGTCACCAGGGAAACCTTTGAACTCTCCTCATCATCATAGATCGTTATTAAGTCGTGTAATGTGTTTGGTGCACTTTCTCTCCCTGATGTCCTCTCTCTATTTGGCTGAGTTGAAACATCCCCAAGTGATCCGGCATGTGGCATTGAAACTTCAGGGTTATCTAACCTGATGCTCTCTTCAATTTGTATTGGCTCTGGGTCACTTGGACCTACCCATCTTTCGATTGGGTTGTCGGCATGGAGCCTTGTCATTTCTATGAGGTGTAGGTCATTCTGCAGCTGATCAATTACTCTATGTTCTTGTTCCATTAGGATCAATCCCCTTTCATGTACCTCTAGTGTCATAGACAAACCCTTGTTTTGCACCTCTGTTTCCTCTATCGCTCTGATTTCTTCCCTGGATCTGAGGGCCTCTTGATTCGACTACTCTATTGTCACTGCCCGTTCATCCATGCTCATGGCCTTGAACCTAGTCATTTTCAAGTTGGCCTTCCTTTGCACCACCTCACCCCAGTCCTGGGCATTTTCTGTGAAAACTTTGTCTTTGAACTTGTCGTGAGCATACGACCAACAAGATGACACTTGTGAAGCATGTTGCAGGACCATGCCCTTTGGATCGTGCTTGCAGAATTGCCCCATCGGGAATCTGAATTCGATTTGGCTTAGAACTTCTTGTTTGGCTTGAGTTGTATCCTTTACCAAATAGAAACCTACATGGAAACCATAGGGTATGAAATCTCTTTTCTTTTCCTTAACCAGGGTGGCGTTGTAGCCTTGCAAGATGGTATGATAACATATTTATCCTACGACGAGCCAGTATGGGACATGAGATGGTAGGATATTTGGTGCTCCAGTATCCCCGAACACCCTAATGTAGGTGGTGCACTCGTCCAAATACCAATGGCCTACCTTGGATATCATTTTCTTGGCCTTCATTGATAGACTTGGGCATTCCTTCTTAAAAATAAAAAAATAAATTCGGGCAATGAATTCATCGCAGATGAAGGAGTAAGATTTATTATACCTATTTTCCCACAACACGCTGAAGTAGATGTGGACCAGGAGCTCTACAACATGCCATCTCAGATACATCATGGTGAAGACGTTGCTAGCGCACATGACATCGAGCAGGTATGAAGCAATGTAAAAAGTTGGTGCTTCCCCTTCCTTCAGCATCTGAGCCTGTTGCACACAGATGCTTAGTTTCTTGGAGATTATTGCTCCCCAGTTGAAGTTGCACCCGATAATCGCAATTGTTTATGCCAAAAGCATCCATGCCTCCGAAAACTTGGAGAAATATTTCTCTACTTACAACCAACAGATGAGAGCCATCAAATATACATATAGCTCCCTCAAGTTAACCGTACCATACCAGCTAGTGCTTTGGATGGTAAACTTCTTGTCCTCCCTCCACCATGAGGCCATCACCCGGCTGGTGTCGTGGTGTTCGTAGAACTTCACCATGAAATCTATGTTTAGTCGCTCTTTTGGGTCTCTGAGTTTGTAATACTTCTGAACTTCTACCAGGAGGAAAAATCTGACACACCCACCATTGTCATCGTTGATTAAACACTTATGTGTGTCTATGTGGTCAATGAGCCATTCCAGGACCTCTATGCAGGTGAAAATGGGGGTTCTTCTTGCACCATGTGTAGATATGACCGTTGGATGTTCGGGAACACCTAGTCGTCGAGTGCCCTTACGTCCAGATCACTGTGTGGGACATATTTTGGGTATTCTTCTCAAATGATACTATTAAAGAGATCCCCCAATGTGGGAGCGCCATCTTGGACCCGGTGCTTTCCTCAATATTGCCAAAGGTTGGAGGATGGATGAAAACATTCTTCGTTTTTGTCTTGACGAGAGGCTCCGGCCTAGGGATGTATTCCAATTGCCTCATGATCCCTAGAGAAGAGCCTTCACCTATCTCAGATTCTCTTATCTTTGGCTCTCTCGGCGAGCATCTTGTGGTTATATTTATTGGCAGCATTTTTCCTGCAACTTAAGGAAAATTTCAGAGATTTTGTAAAAATCGGATAAACACATATAAATTATAGCCATGTAAAATTTACAGACTTGGATACATACCTCTGAAGCTTGTTAAAACCTGGTTATTTTGATAATCGTGGGGTCAATACAGCCTTCAATTTGCTCATCTTGCTCCTTCGGATGCTCTGGAATTCTCTAACGTGCAGAATGATTTCGTTCACAAAAAATCAAGAGATTTTAAATAGGAAAGATCTTATTGTGTCGCATCAGCCATTCAATTCGGGTTATGAGTGAAATTTCAATAAATCTACCACTAAATCTCTAGAAATTAAATTCATCGTGGGTTGGAAGCAGAGGTGTGGGTGGTGATGTGGTCTATCGGTGATTTTAAATGGCTGCTTTGATTGGCGCACGAGGTAGAAACTAATGTAGGATCGAGTATTAATTAGCTCCTTAAATGCTCAAAATTCAATCGTATCTAATGCTAAAATGTCTCGTCGTGTTGCCATTTCAGTGGGTGGATCAGGCATCGGGATTGTTCTACAAACATTTTCATTGATATCCTCCTGCAAAAAGATCTGACCCTGATCGATCTTACCATACAATGCTGACATGGCAAAGTTGACTCAGAGGTGTGTCTCGGACCTAGGGAACCAAGAATAACTCAGGATAGAACTAGACCGTACGACCCTCTTACCTGGTAAAGACATGTGGCGTTGGAGACCAATGACTTAATTCACGTGTACTAATCCAATTTGGGACATTCCTTAAGTTATTCGTTCTAAAACAAACCTTATCTTTCCAATGTCGAAAAAGTGTCCAGGATCGGCGATCGGCGAAAAAAAACCTATCAAAGCACTTTCGGATCGACTCCCTTGAAAAATTCTCGATGTTGAAAACACATTAGGGATCGGTGATCGGGGATAAATTTTATCATGGTAAAATTGTTTGTTGTGATATTCCTGGGTTTTCCCCGATCTCGATAAAGTGCGTCAGGCATCGACTATCGACGATATCTTTTCATTCTTCGTTGACGTCTGTCCTTGTCATCTTTTTTTGATGTCAAAGGGGAATCGACTATCGGCGATATCTTTATGAAAAACTTAACGCAAAACAAAAATTCCTTTTTCCGATGTCGATTGAGATCAGTGATCGGTGACTGTGGTTTTTCGAGTGGTTCCTTTTTCTTCTTTGAATTCCTTCCGATGTTGAACCTGAGCGCGTCGAGTGAAGTGTTTGGCTGTCGATTCTTTATTCAGGTGTTAAGGTATTTTTATTCATGGGGTTTCATAATTTCAAGAAAACCTTAATAGGTGATGAGAGTAATGAAAATAAACAAAGACAAAACATTTCTCAAAATGAAATCGAATCAGACAGTGCAGAAGATCAAGTGGTACCCAAAAAGTAAAAAAATTGATAAAGGATTTTTAGGGTGTGTTGAGTGCTCAACAAATGCTTATTTACTGGGAGAAATTAGAATCTATGTTCCTACCTCGGGCTCGGCTGATGCAAAATATGGTTAAGAGACTCTTTTACCTTGAATTTGAAATTCCTTGGTTGGTGTACTCGGGCCTTCCTGTGGGGTTTCAACCTTCATTCCACCTTCTTTTCCTGTAACCCTGACTCATGCTCCCTTTGACAAGAGTCAAGTAAATAATTCATGAGCACCAGGCATTTTAATTATCATTATTCACTTGCTATGGTGTTGCTTCACTGCCAGCGAGCGTCCATAGCCCTGGCGGAGTCACCTCAACGTCACAAACCTTGCTCCATTGCCAGCGAGTGTCCATATCCTCTGTGGAGTTATCTTCATACCCTCTCCTACTGTGCATTCATTTTGATATAATTGATTTTATTTCAGTAGAATGCCCCGAGCGAGTGGGAGAGGAGGACGTCTGTTATTTGAAAAATGAGATAGTTCAGGTGAATTTTTTGCTAGCTCTGTTTTGAGGTACATGTAGTCCTTTTCAGCTTGCCAACTTTCCCTTAAGGTTTTACCAGACCACCAGGAAGACACTTCATCACTTTTCCAAGGTTGTTCATCTACCCAGGTTAGATCAAAAACCCTTTAAAACAACCACAGGTCTCCCAACACTTCTTGTGTTGTATGTAAGCGGCGAGTCAGGAACATAGTTCGTCATATCGCATGAATTGAGGTCAACCAATGTTTTTCTAAACACAATCTTCAAAATCGCAAAACTACTATAGAAAGAAATAGAAACAAAAAATACACTCTGCAATTAGCCTACCTAAAACAAAACATCATGAAAACACACACACATTTTTTATTTTTATTTATTTTTATTAATGAAAATATTGTTTTAAGGCTTGGCCATTCACCAGGAGGGCATCAGGTTCCTCCCTTAGATTTTGCAACTGATACGTTCCTAACCCAATTTTCTTGCCTAACTGGAAAGGTCCGAGCCTTAGATTCTGAAACTTCGAATGTTTTCCCTTCGACTCATTTGCTCTGTCCCATTTTAGGACTAAGTCTCCTACTTCAAAATTCTTCTCTTTGGCCTTATGCTTATCAAACCACCTTTTAACTATCTGTTTATGAGCTATGAACTTTGATTTTTCTTTCTCTCTCTCTTCTTCCAGCATGAAGAGGGTATCAATTCTTTGTTGTATAACTGATGAGGGTTGTCCTCTAGAATCATGAGCAAGTTGAAGAGATGGAAGATATAGGCCGTTCGGGAGAAAGGATTCTTGTCCATATACCAAAAAGTATGGGGAATTTCCTATAGCTTCCTTGGGTGTTACTCTATCATCCCATAAGGCATTATGAAGTGAACTGTTCCAATTCCTCTGATTGTCTGCAACTATTTTCCTTAATATCCTCACTAGGTTCTTATTGGTTGATTCTGCCACTTTATTCCCCTGTGGATAGTAGTTTGCAGAGTATTTGTTTATGTTTCCTTTGTCTAGAGAAAAATCTGTTAATAGGGTGGAAGAGAAGTAAGCGGCATTATCAAAAACAAGAATGGAAGGCATATCGAACCTTGTGATCAGTTGTTGCTCTATGAATTGGATCACCACCTTTTCGTTTACATGAGTCAGAGGGATGGCCTCTGCCCATTTTGTGAAATAGTTTGTGGCAGTCAGTATGTATCTATGTTTTTTTGAAGAACTCAGTGTGATTTATCCTATGATATATAACCCCCATTGCTCGAATGGCCTGGAAATGACCATAGGTTGGAGTGGGACAGTTGCTCTATTTTCCCTCCCCATGCTTATTTGGAAAGTTTTACAGTTTCTAGCATATGTGTGAGCATCCCTTAACAGAGTAGGCCAATAATAGACATCTCTCAGTATTTTGTGAGCAGTGGTGTTTCCTGCGAAATGTCCACCTGCAGGACCATCATGGAGCTCCTTCAGAACCTTGTTTTCATCTTCGTGTTCGAGACATCTTCAAAAGTACCCCATCATAATTAACCCAGAAGAGAACCGAATTTATGAGGTGATATTGTGTTGATTTTAACCCGAGGGCTCTCCTTTCCCTAGGATTTAGGTTTTTTGGGCAAGTCCCATGATGCAGGAGATAATTTAGTTTCTCATACCAATACTCTTTCCCTAGGGAGACATATGAAGCTTCACCACACCATAGTGTCAGTTCATTCTCCCATCCGGGATCTTCATTTACTTGGTCATGGGATCTTCATTTACTTGGTCCTAGGCTTCAGCTGCTAGTTTGCATAATCCTTGTCCTTTAACCAGTTTAGCAGGTTTTATATCTAGATCAAATTCTTGGACTACTGCCATCCAGTTTCATCTTCTTTCCCCCATATCTTGTTGAGTGAATAGGGATTGGATTGCAGGGTGAGGCATGATGACTTTGGTATGGTTCTTTAGGATGTAAGATCTGAAGTGTTTCAATGCCTTGTATATTGCATAATACTGCTTGTCTATAGAAGGGTAATTTAGTTCGGCCCCTTGGATATTAGTGCTCATAAATGAGACTGGGGCCTCATTGTTGTCATCATCCTTCTGAGTCAATATTGTAGCTAACAGTTGGTCGAAGGAAAAAGTGTAAAGGAAGAAATATTTGATAAAGTCGGGACTTCACAACACTGGGGCTTGAGATATTGCAGCCTTAATATTGTTGAAAACACTTTTTCATTCATCATCCCACTTGAATTCAACATCCTTGCGAATCATTTTTGGTAAGGGTTTGATAGTTTCAGCGAAATCGGGGGTGAATTTTCTCACGAAATTGATTTTCCCAAAGAAAGATTGCATAACCTTTTTGTTGTGGGGTAATGGAAGATGAGATATAGCCCTAATATGTTCTGGGTATATGCAAATTCCTACTTGAGATATAATATGACATAACAGTTTACCTTCCTTAACACCAAAGAGAGTTTTCTTACGGTTTAAGGATATACCGTATTTCCTACACCTTTCGAAAATATGGGTTAAATGTTGGATGTGATCGTCTCTGTTCTTTGAATACACAGTTACTTCGTCCAAATATACTACTACACATTTGTTGATTAGTCCCCAAAATGCTACGTCCATGGCCCTTTGGAAGGTTTCCCCTCCATTGATTAACCCAAAGGGCATGCGTTAATAAGTGAAGGTTCCCCACTTGGTTCAGAAGGTAGTTTTTAAATGGTCTTCCTCTGAAACTAGAACTTGGTTGTAACCCGAAAAACCATCCAACAGGGAGAAAATATCAGAGCCATACATGATCTGCAAGAGTTTCTCCATTGGTGGGACTAGGTAGTTTTCCTTTTCTGAAGCTCTGTTGATGTTTCTATAATCCACACATAGGTGAATCTCCCAAGACTTTTTTCTCACAGGAACTAAATTTGCCACCCATGAAAAGTGTCTAACCTGGAAGCTAATCTTAGCATCTAGTAATTTCTTTAACTCCTAACACATGAGAGGCTCAAGGGATGGGTGGTACTTCTGAAGCTTATGTTGGAAGGGTTTCACTCTGGGCTTTAACGGGATTGTGTGTTGAATGATGTGAGTATCATAAGTTTTCAGGTCTCAGTAGGACCATGCAAAGACATATTGATATTGTCTGAAAATTTTGAGATATGCCTTCCTTTCCTATTTATATATTGTCTTTCCTAGATTTATATTCTTGGGATTTTCTGGGGTTCCTAGATTTATAGTTTCGTACATGGGATAGGAACTCCCCGTCTTTGTGTTCATTGACCCTTTGAATGTTTCCCTTAAGTAAGAAAGGTTTTCTAAATTGGCTACCCCTTTTGGTATCATGTGAGACCTTGGTTTGTCAGTCGGTTGATCTGTATGAGGATTGATTTCTGCTAATTACTCCTAAAATAATTCATCGTCAATAGCCAAGTCTTTAAAATTATCCTGATTGGTAAAAAAAAATTATGATTTTTTCGTCTCCTTCAAAGATCTTCCAATTAGAAATATTGTTGAGCACCGATGGTTTGTAGAGTAGATCCACAGTGAATCGGGAGGCTTCATAGTCTTCTAGAGGTGATATCCTTGAGGCAGCGGTGTCCAGAGAATCAACAAGAGTGTTCTTTGTTCTGGGGATCACTGTAATGTTGAAGGCTTCAAAATGTTCTATTAGTCTGTGAATTTCCTGTTGGTAATTCCTCAGGTGGGGAGAGTTGTAGTGTGTAGTGTTCCTTACTTTTCTAACGATAATTTCAGAATCTCTGAAAACCTTCAATTCTTTAACGTTTAAGTCTATGGATTTATTTAGCACTTGTACTAGATATTCATACTCGGCGGTGTTGTTTGTGCATTCAAATTCTAGTCTACAGGACATGAAATTTCGTTTACCTTTTGGATCAATGAGGATGCACCCTGCCCCTAACCCTTCTTGCGATTTAGATCCATCGAAGTATAAAGTCCAAATTTGTGGGAAAAAACCATCAACTTCCTTTTTTTTATCACTTTCCTCCTTTCCTCCTATCTGTTTCGTGGTTTCTAACACTAGTTTCCAACAAAAGAGGGTTTCCTCGGCCATCGTTGGAAAATTTTCTTGAAAACTTATTTCGTAGTTTTGAGTAAGAGGAACATCATATGAGAGGGGGGAGAAATTCTTGAAATCAGAGTCACGGGAATAATTGCCTAGCACGGGGAAATATGTCGATGAGGGTTCATTAAGGGTTTCTAGGTCAGTGACAATATGTTTTAGATATATTTCCCAATCAATCTTGATCATATTCATGTGTCCCTTTAATGGAAACCACAGGTGATCCCAGTCTATGCTAAAGTATCCATTCAACTTTTCGGACCAATCCTAGTTAAGTAAAAATCCATAAGCTTATGGGATATTTACTATGATGATGTCAATCACCTGAACAAATTTAGGGTGTGTCTCCATTATGATCATTACATCTTTGATATCTCCCATAACCTTCACCTGAGTTCTGTCTAGTTGTATCACATGTTTATCACTTTTGAGAGGGACTATGTTTAATTTCTTGCATATAGACAATGGAATAACATTCGAGGATGCTCCTGATTCAACCAAACAGCTATGGAGGTTTATGTTGAAGACTTCAAATGTCAAAAGGAATGGTGGGACAAAAGGATTCCCCTTCCTATGTTCAAAGAAAGAATTTACAATTGGTTTATTTCTTAGATTTGTGGGAGATGGATTTTCTCCTTGGTTAGTGCTTGTTGTAGGATTTTCTAATGACTTCAATGCTCGTAACAAAAATTCATTTTACTGAGGGATCCTAAACATGTCCAAGACCGATATATTTGCCTTCAACCTTTTCAAATATTCTACTATGTTGTAGTCTAGCTTGGGTGATTCTCATGTATGGATGTTTATAGGATTTCTTTGGGGAACAAAAGGTGCTTTCGAGTGATTGGGAGCTAGTTTTCCTCTCGAAGTTTGGGTCATAGTAAGGTCGTTTGAGACAGGTTGACCCCTACTTCGTGTTTGCACAACCAAGACCTCTATGGGTGGTTCTTGAACCTCAAATAGGTCATCGAAAGTCAATGGTAGGTCAGGGTCCCATATCAACATGGTATTTTCTTCTGGTGGATCAACTTCTTCCTGATCGACCATATTCATAATTGAGTCACATGATTTTTCGGTTAGGGAAACCTCATCTAGAAACGAGTTGGTCATCAAATTCATGGCATGCATCCATTATGGGTAGTCTCTTTCAGAATGTTTCTCTTGGTGATAGGTACAGAATGAGTTAGATTCTACATTTCTGAGGTGATTTGAAAATAGGGGTCTGACTTGTTTTTCTATGCAAGCACCCTCTACTCCATTAAAATCAACTTTGGGACCTTGCTCAATGTCTTAGTTGTGCAAGAGGATTTATGTGTCAATTTTAGGCACCTTTTAGGTTTTTATGTGAGAGGTTTTTAAAGGTTAAATATGTTGTTCAAAGAATACAACATCAAGAATAAATTGTAGCGAATAATAACCAACAAAATCACAACAAAAACAACATGATAAAGAAGTTCACCCCCAACTGGGATACATCTCCTTGAGCCTCCATCAATGGACCAGGCTCTCTGGGATTAGTTTTTCTAATTTATTTTAAAATATACTACTCAACTCCAATGGATTTACTAATTGTACCATTGGGTTCATAATACATAAAAACCCCAAAAATGACTATTAGACCTCTGAAAACAGACCATGGCTCATTTGGGCATGACCTCTTCTACTAGTGGCCTTGAGCTTCCATGAGCTTCCCTGTGGCCAAAACACCTGTAAAAGTCCTCAAATGCCTCTTCAACCTATTCCAATGAGTTCAAATAATATCAATTAGCCAAGAATGACTACTCAGTCACTGAAAATGGACTTTGGCTCATCTGGGCATGGCCTCCTTCACTGGTGGCCCTAGGCTCCTTGGAGCTCTCTGAAACTTCCCTGTGGAAAAAAAAGAAATAGAAGTCTCAAAATGCCTTTGAAACCTATACCAATGGCTTCAGAACATCCAAGAACCCTAGCTGGGCTCTTTCTGCACCTGGTTTGGCCAAAAAATGAAGATAGACCTCCTGCAAATTTTCTCCTTCAAGCTTGTTGTCTCTGGTTCGCCAAAATGCACCTCCATGTGAGTAACCTAGCTTCTAGGCGTTTCTCGTGCCTAAAACCAACATGCAAACAATCTTCCACAATTTGCGCCAATATTTTGCACGGTTAGGGGACTAGCACCCAAACCAGCAGAGATGATTGGACGCGTGGGTCATGTGACCACATCCTTGCGCATTTGTTGGGCACCCGTTGCAATGGTCGAGGGTTTGACAAGTGGCAGTGCATGGATTAACCTTTTGAAAACTCGTGCATGAAATACTCTGTGTGGCATGGTCTTATGGGAGGATCATAATGGGAGGTTGGGGCTAAGCCCCAGCACGAACCCCATGCGAATTATTTACATGTGTTAATTCAAATATATATAAACAAGTTATATGGTAAGAACCAATACATGGGATAGTGGTAGCCCAACCTTTACCAAAGTGTTCCACCATGTGGTAGGTCCTGGGTTCAACCCCCGCGGACTCCACATAACTTTTAAACTATACCAAGGTGCCACGTGGCAGCCCACGCTTGGGCCACATGGCACCATACCATTTGCCAAAAAGATGCCACATGTCCTAAAATGATTCACCCACATACCTTCCAACTTAGCATCTACCAACTCAGTTGCCACATGTGGTTCCGTACCCTACCACGTCAGCCTGTATGAACTGTACAGTCAACAAAATTTAGCATGTTTGGCAAAATTAACAGAACGCTATATCTCACTCATCCGATGTCTATTTGAACCTATTCGAGTTGTGTTGGATTTGTGAGTCTGAGGCCTGTGTACCTATCCATTTTGAAGTGATTCTGAGCAATTTGATTTTTGGACTAATTTTTTACCCCTGGTCCAGATTTTGATCACTCCTTCCCACTGAAACGATTTTGGTCCCACAAAAGCTGATGATTATCTTCCTGAGCTTCAATACTCTTTTTCTTCCAAGTTATATCAACTGATTCTACTTGAAAAGTCTTTTTGGAAATCACATGGGTACCTTGACATGCCTTGCACTGCAACTGGCTATGTCACTCAACCACTGTTCTCTGGCTATTGCTGACCCACTGTTCTCTTTGTGCTTGGAAAACTACTAGCCTTC
Source organism: Picea engelmannii (assembly GCA_009831015.1). Classification (NCBI taxonomy): domain Eukaryota; kingdom Viridiplantae; phylum Streptophyta; class Pinopsida; order Pinales; family Pinaceae; genus Picea; species Picea engelmannii. Next base: position 291,956 of record ML797233.1, on the reverse strand, counting down.
CCACTGAGAATCAAGTCCCTCTTGTGAACTCTTGGCGTCAGCACAATCCGCTCTATAATGGCTGCAAAAGGCTTTCCTACGACATCTTGTCACAATCCAAGAAAACCATCAATCTTGAAAACAAACTGTATACAAGAATGAAAATGATGCCAACCAACTCTTTTTCTCTTCAAGAAATAACCATCACATCTTGTACATCATCAAAGTACATGGCGTTTTCCTGCATCTTGGTGTACTCAATATCGACTTACAAGCCGACAAACACCATCAACTAAACAAAAGTCGAAAAACATGATCGACACAACATTGTCATCAAGACAACATCAACCTAAGTCAAGACTCATTTGAAACACATCTAAATTTCAAAATGAAAAGTCGGAATTCATGATACACAACCATGTTACATTCATGAGTCACTCATAATGAAACTATCACAAAGTTCATTGTTTACACATACAAAATCACATGCATGTGCATAGCTCTTCAACTCTCCTTCAAGTACAAACATAAGTACATAAACCCAAAAACATGTGGGTATATAAGAGCTTAAATGAAAAGATATATGGCTGCAATAAGTGAGTATCATACCCATATTTTACACCCTCCTAGCGAAGTTGTGCAACAACAAGAATGCCTTCAATAGAATCACATTCACATGCAAACTTGCATCATACAAGTTATGATAAGTTGTTGCAACTTGTCATACTTTCAATAGAAATGCATACATAAGGCTGAAATGTGTATCTACAAACAGAGAAATACAAGCCTTACTTGTTTAAGAAATCTAACCATTTCTTACCAAGCCAGTTCAATGGTGACTTTTCCTGCTGAAAATCCTCTTGTGAATCATCTTGACTCACATCGATGATGGAATCTCTTCTTCCATTCTTGCCAGTCTCTTTATCCATCTTCTTCATGTGTTTTGGATGAGTGGTTGGATGAAATGTCCAACATTGGTCAATGAGATGAACTCTCTTCTGGCAGTGAGTGCAAATATTTTGCATCTTCTTTTCAAGTTGCCTTTGCTTGGAAAGTTCCCTGAATGTGGCCAATCTTTTCCAACATCTTGAAACATGATGGTTATCTAAACCACAATATGTACATGGAATTTTTCTCCCATTTTTACATGAAAATTTACCATGCTCAATATAATCAAAAGCAATTGATTTAGAGGCAGAAATATACCTTGAACATTCACCTTTATCGCCTTCTTGAGGAGGTGAATTTGAAGAGTTACTAGCTCTCTTTTGAAGACCAACAACAATGTTCTTGTCCTCATGTATGTCACAACTCTCTTGTTTCACACATTTGCATTCATCTTGAACACACACTTTGCATGCTTGAGGGATTGAACTTTCAACAAAAGTTGTTCTTGGAATTGTTTCCCTTGTCTCCTCAACTTTGGAATATGCAGAAGTATACCTTGAAAATTCACCTTTATCACCTTCTTAAGGAGTTGAATTTGAAGAGTTACTAGCTCTCTTTTGAAGACCAACAACAATGTTCTTGTCCTCATGGCTATCACAACTCTCTCGTTTCACACATTTTCATTCATCTTGAACACACACTTTGTATGCTTGAGGGATTGGACTTGCAACAAAAGTTGTTCTTGGAACTATTTCCCTTGTCTCCTCAACTTTGGAATATGCTCCATCTTTTTTTTCATATCCAAGACCCCAATACTTGGGCCTCTCCTCAACAACAATAGGCTCAATAATTCCTTCTGCATGTTTGCCTAACCCTCTACCTTCATATCCCATTTTTAACAATAACTTGGACCCTATTCCTCTAGTATGATTTTCAAAAACACCAAAGCATTCAACTTAAGAGGAATTTGAAGAAAAACCAACATTACATACCTCATGTTCATGCATGTACTTGGTAAGGGTTTCCTTTGCCTCATGGAGCTGAGTCTCCATCTCATGCAACTTTTCAAGAAGTTGGTGATTCTCCTCCTTCATGGCCATCAACTTCTCTTGAAGGACAGTGCTCTCCTTCCTATCTTCCCACATCTCTTGCACCATATTTCTCATGGTTACAAACTCCTTCAAAATATCTTTGTCAAAGAACTTGGCTAATGAAGATGTATGAGAAATCTTACTGTTTGAAGCTTCTCCATCCTTGCAAGGTATCAAACTTCAACATAAAACTTGCACAATAATACCAACAACTAAATCTCTAGCTATCAATGGAAATCACATGAGAAAAACTATGCTCTGATACCACCTAATCTAAAAATAGGGGGCTGACTTGTTTTTCTATACAAGCACCCTCTACTCCATTAAAATAAACTTCAGGATCTTGCTCAATGTATTAGTTGTGCAAGAGGATTTATGTGTCAAGTTTAGGTTCCTTTTAGGTGTTTATGTGAAAGGTTTTTAAAGGTTAAATATTTTTTTCAAAGAATACAACATCAAGCATAAATTGCAGAAAATAATAACTAGAAAAATCATAACAACAACAACATGATAAAGGAGTTCACCTCCAATTGGGCTACAACTCTTTAAGCCTCCATCAATGGACTAGGCTCTCTGGGATTTTGTCTAATTTATTTTACAAGATACTTCTCAAATCCAATGGATTTATTGATTGTACCATTGGGTTCAGAATACATAAAAACCCCAAAAATGACTATTAGACCTCGAAAAACATACCATGGCTCATTTGGGCATGACCTCTTCTACTGGTGGCCTTGAGCTTCCATGAGATTTCCTGTGGCAAAAACACCTATAAAAGTCCTCAAATGCATCTGTAACATGTTCCAATAATTTTGGAGCATATCAATTAGCCAAGAATGACTATTCAGTCACTGAAAATGGACTTTGGCTCATCTGGGCATGGCCTCCTTCACGGGTGGCCCTGGGCTCCTTGGAGCTCTATGAAACTTCCCTATAGCAAAACCTAAAATAGAAGTCTCCAAATTCCTTTGAAACCTATACCAATGGCTTCATAACATCCAAGAACCCCTAGTTGGGCTCTTTCTGCACCTGGTTTGGCCAAAAAATGAAGAAGATAGACCTCCTGCGAATTTTCTCCTTCAAGTTTGTTGTCTTTGGTTCGCCAAAATGCACCTCCGTATGAGTAACCTAGCTTCTAGGCGTTTCCTATGCCTAAAACTAGCACATGCTCCATCTTCCACAATTTGTACCAAAATGTCACACGGTTGGGGGACTAGCACCCAAACCAGTGTAGGTGCTTGGACGCGTGGGTCATGTGACCACATCCCTGCGCATTTGTTAGGCACCCGTTGCAATGGCCGAGGGTTTGAAAAGTGGTGGTGCATGGATTAACCATTTGAAAACCCATGTGCATAATACTTTGTGTGGCATGGTCTTATGGGAGGAGCATAATCGGGGGTTGGGGCTAAGCCCCAGCCCGAACCCCGCATGAATTATTTACATGTGCTAATTCAAATATATATAAACAAGTTATATGGTAAGAACCAATATGTGGGCTAGTGGTAGCCCAACCTTTTCCAAAGCATTCCACCATGCGAGAGGTCCTGGGTTCAACCCCCGTGGACTCCACATAACTTTTAAACTATACCAAGGTGCCATGTAGCATCCCATGCCTAGGCCACATGGCACCATACCATTTTCCAAAAAGATGTCACGTGTCCTAAAATGATTCACCCACATACCTGCCAACTCAGCACTGTGTTGGCAGCCAATTCGCATTTTTATACTGTCCTCATAAGCTGCCTGCACCAGTGTTTTGCAAACTTTGATTTCGTCGCAATCTTTCCAATAAAATGACACTATTGTTTTATATGCGTTTGCACACTTACCTTGGTTCTCGTTTTCACAACTGCAAGCGTGAAAACACTAGTTTTCGAAGTCATATTAAAAACGTCATTAGATTGTTATGATCGCTCTTGTTTATATGCTCATCATGATTTCCGATTTATTTATCGTTACACAATTGACAAGATTCCAAGATCATTATTCTTTTGGCATTTTTATTTGTTAATGAGACTTTGTTTACAAGACTGTGGTGATATTCTTTTGATCGAGTTTGTGATGCATTGGTGATTTGGATTTATATGCTCTTTGACCGATTTCACTTGGCACATTGATTTCATAAAAACACAACTGTGTTGTGGTAAAATACTTGGTATAAATCGTTTTATACAACACATAGTTCATATGGTTAAACCCATGATATCATTTTTATTTATTACTTTGGTTTTGAAACTAAAACTTTGGCTCGCGCAAACGTTTGGTCCACTTACCATATATCCATTGGTTGATTGAAATGGCCTAATTTTTAACACATATGTATTGTGATATGCATAGCTAAAAGCGTCGGCGGTCGTACTGCAGGTAATCACTGTTCTGCATGCGCTGTAATAGATTCACCACCTTCGCACGTTCTTTCATAAATGTTTCCCCCTATCCCGGGTCACTCCTGGTGTTTTCGGGTAAGCCTGTGAGCATTCTACCCCTGCGATTACTATGTTCAAACCCTAACCCCTGCACCCTGCTCACCGTGTGCTCCTCTCAATGGCACCAGTGGTTCGTATTGAGCCAAATGGTAGTCAAACTCTATTACTCTTTGATAACACCTATAAGGATTTAGAGAACAATGGTTGGCTGGTGTTTATACATAGGTTCGAGGGTTTCAATCTTTTTGTGGCACAGCAATTCGCCCTTACCTTTGATGGGTGTAGGGCTAAAGTAGGCAACATTCATCTCGAACTCAATGAAGAATTCATTAGCTTTGCTACAGGGCTAGCAGCCACGGGCCAGCGATGGTTTAAAAACTTGAAAGTTGATGAAGTGTCGTGGCCTTTACTATTAGTATCACGAAAGGTTGCATCCTGTGACAGAGGTATGCCTATTTCCACCCTTAAACCCAGGTGGCACGATCTTTTGATAATGGTTAAACAATTCGTGACCTATGAAGGTTGGTATGGATTGGTTTTTCTTTATCACCTCTGGTTGTTGATGAATTTCATGGGTTATCCTTTGAACATGCCATTTTACTTCTTATGTAGTCTTTACAAAATGGCTAAGAGGTTTAAACGCGAGAAGGCTGACAGCAGCTTGTTTCACCATGGTTTGATTAGACTCATCGTCGTCCATCATTTAAACCTTCATGGCGATAATTGGCAAGCTTTTCTATCCCGAAATGGCTTTGTTGATTCAGAGTCTGTCCAAATAGACAAGTCTGTGGTCAGTGAGACTATGGTCGCGCCACCCGTGCCTTTCCATGTCCTACTTCCCCCTGCCAAAACCTCGGCTCGCTCTGATATCGACCTACCCGACATCATAACAGACAAGATTGAGGCTGTTAAGAAGCCTATGAGTAAGAAAGTTAAGGGTAATCCTACTGTCGACAACAAGGGTAAGAAGAATGCTCGATTGATATCAAGACTTGCTCGGAATAAACCTAAGCCTAATATTGATCAAAAGCCCATAGTTCTGAGTGAGGACTCAGACTCCGATATCGAGCGCTTCCTAGCTGGAGAGTACCCTTATTCCCATGGTCTATGCTCCGAGCAACCCTATGACTATGTATCCAATTTTCCCCCATGCCTAAAGAACAATACTAACTACCCAGGAATCAGGCTACATAATGAAACCCTTGGTGGTTTACACAAACCCTCGCATGTGTTATTGAAGCCTGAACAATCGTCATGCATCCAATTCAATGTGTGGATAGAGCGTTATTTCAATGATGTCCCCTTACTACAATCAAAGATCAAATCATTGGAAAACCAGGTTACAGTACTGTCGAGAGAAAGGGACAAGTTCCAAGCTAATGAAAAGAAACAGAAAACCACTGGTTCGATCGTCTTTAGGAATGTCGAATCGGCAATAGCCTTCGTCAATTCCAAATTATTATGACCGAGTTGCTTTCTGATTATCTAGGTATGAATTTCAATATCAATTTTGTTTTATGAATTGCTAGGATTAATATAATGAATTGAGTTTTGGTTTTTGATTAGCTCTGTCTATTATTCGAAATGATTCTTTCATAGTTTGATTATCAAAAATAGTTATGGTATGGATCCCGTACGATAGATTCATTCTGCTAAAATCAAATGTGGTTATGATTTGGTTATGCGATTTTGTTGTGCCCTGTTTAGTATAAGCGATATATTGGTTTTGACTTGGTGTGGTTTGCTTTAGAAAAATTATGTTGGTTTGAATTAATGTGATCAATGGGGTTTGATTTCGTTTAAGATTTTGATTGTATCTAACCTGTATAGGATATTTTTGTGCTAAAAGCAAAGCATGGCTATGTTTTGATTTGGTATGATTCCTATCGGCTCTGATTTAGTTCTTATGGTTTGATTTTGGAACAATTTTGTGAGCATAAATTGGTATGATCCTTTATATGTGTTGTGCGTCATTATCAGGGATTGGTTTGATAAATACGATGTAATCTAATAAACTCAAAATGACTCTGTTGATTTATGTTTATCAAAACGACTATGTTCTGCATTGAATCATTATTCTCGCTTGGATTTTGATTATCTTTGACCTATGCAAAAGATCTACTTGCTATAATCGGGAGCTGTGTTGATTTTTAACGATTGTGTCAAACCCAAACTGTTTTGATTCATTTTGGTTTAATTACCGCATATCTTGAGTTAGCACGATTGTTTGTATGAGTTTGATTGATATCGAAAATAGATTCAATGTTGCTCTGTTGGTTTTGATTTTGTTAAGCTCGGATCGACATATCTTGTTTCTGTTGAATTCGTATAAAAAAAAAACTCGACTAATATTCCATTTTGAAATTGATTCAAGTGATGATGTCGTTGACTGTCAATTGATTCTGTCTGCTCCCAGTTGGAAATAACAAGTGTTTGACAAATCCCACATATCCTGTTATCAACTGATTAATTCAGTTATGATTTCATTTGCTTCAATTTACATACAAGTTTTCATTTGGTTTGCAAATAGCATGATCATTTGTATATGTTAATACAGTTATATCAATTTGAAAAACGATCCAGTTGATTTCGTTTGGATTCGATAATGATTTTGTTGGTGGTTGAAGCAACTACTTGTGTCGATTTCAATTGGTTCATGAAAATAATTTCATTATTGTCGAATCATGTGAGAGATTCTGATTACCCGAATTGGTGATAACGAGTTAAACAGAGTGTATCCATCTCTATTATCATTTGATTGAATATGATTTAGTTTACATATAAGTGTCGATTTGAATGATGCTATTAGCAATCAAATATTTTTCAATAGTTTTTTCTAAGATTCGAATTGATTTTGAAATGATTCTGTGTTCAATTTAGACCAGCTACAGGATTGCAAGATTCTGTAGCTAGTCTTAGAAATTAGATTTTTGTCAATTTTATTAATAAAATATCTTCTAATATTGTCTATTCTGGTCCTTGTTCAGGTACATACGAATTACCATGATCAATTGGGTATGTTCTAGCAGTTTGGGAGATACTTTGGATATGTTTTTATTTTAGGTTGTTAGTTTAGTCAGACTTGGGAGATTATCTCTAGATTTCCTGTAAACTGTTTTGATAATTCCCACAGGGATGTTTTACCCTGTGGGAGGTCTTTAAATACTTGTTATTTTTTGTAATAATCATCATCCTCACTATGGGAGAACCAGACTATGGATTTATAATACAGACTAAGATGAAAGTTGATGTCTTGTAACAGCTTTCGCTTTCAATATATCAAACTTTTGTTTCAAGTTTTATTCATATCATTTTGCAGTCGATTATAGACTACTTTAGCTATCGTAATCTATTGCAGATTGATGTGACTTCATTAATGTGTAATCCATATCTGATCTCTCTTATTCAAAAATACAGCAATTACTTTGTTTCAATTAATGAATCACAGATTTATCTTCTTCATTAATTGAATCATTTTTGTACAAATCCTTGCACACAGATTTATCTAATGTGATGATTTGTAAATTATAAGATTGTTGTAAGTTTTATGTCTTATTTGTTCTGTTATCAATATTCAAAAGAGCATTGCTACTTACTGTTCACTAGAGGCTTGCAGAGGATTGATGCGGGTTTCCTCCCATCGAACAGTTGAACTGGATTCTTTACACAGGACAAATTTGGAAAGCGTTATCACAGGTTAGCTTATTAGTGTTATTTAAGTAGTTTAGACAAATTTATGTATAATTTAGATTTGTAGTTAGAGTTAGTGTTTTAATTGCTTAGTTTAGATAATTAGTTTTTATTCTATTTCTTTCTCATAAAACTATAAAAATCAAAAAACAGTTCCGCTGTCTTAGGACAATTTGCAATTGATTTTTGTAGGTTTTCTTATAAATCTGTAATTTATAAATATTGTACATTTGTGATTAAGATTTGATTCAGTTTAGGTAGTGAATTGTATATATTATAGTTTAGGTAGTGAATTGTATATATTAGTAGTTTAGATTTGTTTATTAGTTTGTTTTATTTATTTAGATTAGTTCATTTAGAGTAGTTTTCTTTTGTTTTCTTAGGACTTAGATCAGCTAATGGAGCCGCTAAACCCGTCAGGGTGGGTTATCCCAAACGGCTTGGGTTATTTAGACAACCCCGGACCAGATCCACTCTTCCAGTTGACGGACGGTCAATTTCGCCCATCAACACACTGCCAACTTAACATCTTCCAACTCAGCGTTTCCAACTTAGCTACCACGTGTGGGTCCGTACCCTACCACGTCAGCCTGTATGAACTGTATAGTTAGCAAAATTTTGCATGTTTGGAAAAATGAATAGAACGTGATATCTCACTCATTCGATGTTCGTTTGAACCTATTCGAGTTATGTTGGGTTCATGAGGTCAAGGCCTACGCACCTGTCTGTTTTGAAGCGATTCCAAGCACTTTGATTTTTGGGCTAATTTTTTACCCCTGGTCCAGATTCTGATCACCAAGTCGATGTTTAAGTTGGTTGGGGTAGGTTCAATTGATTTGAAAGGTGGATTTCTTTTAAAAAATAGTTTATAGGGCCTCTGGCCTTGGTTTCCTTCCCCTGCACTTCTTTTCATGTCTATGATTGCGTTGGACAACTTCTTAACCATACGTTGTAGGTCTTATATGTCTCTACTTCCCTTTTCGGGACCTTGTTCTATTTGTTTACATTGGGGTCTAGTCAACAGGAGTCCTCTCCTGGGAGGAGGTTGAAATTTCTTCTTAACTAATGAGACCTAGCCTTCTTCACATCCCTTCATTTGGAATTCTATTGTTTTGTCTTGTTCAAAATTATCAGCTAAGGTTGTTCTGGTAGCCCTCTTCACAAACATGGAAATAGAAGTTGCGAGAGCATTAGCATATAATTCGATTTGCAACTCCTTAGTGGGTTTAGATTTGGGTTGGAATTTTGTTAGGATAATGGTGAATCGTTGATTAAAATATTTAACCTTCTCCTTTGAACTCATGGTGGCGGAGAACAACTTAGCCATCAAATCTCTTGTAGTGGTTTCATCTGCAAATTTATCTAGAAAATCCTTTTGAAACTTTGTCCAACTAGTTATGGACCCTATAGGTAAGTTAAAATACCACGTGGAGGCCGAATTCTCAAAATTATAGGGGAAAATCCTGCATACTACATCTCCATGTTGGACATTCATCAGTTTGATAGCTAGTATAAATTTTTTGATATGGTGTTCATGGAATCCTAAGGTTTCAGGGTCAAGTTTAGGGAGTAACTTTTATGGATGTTGGGGAAGGTTATGTACTCATCCAAGGATGGCCATAGCATCTTTTTCCAACCAAGGTTGATTAGTCTGAGGTGGGTTTCTCCTTTCTTCATTATGATAATTGTTATCCTCCATGTCGTCCGACTACGAAACTGAGTGTTCTGAGTTAAACCCTTCTTCATCAGAAAAATCATCGGGCTCGGAGCAGTTACGGGTTGGTGTTTCGGGGATTAGATTAAGAGGATGATCGATTTCGGTGAGAAAAAAATCTATCAGGTCTTTTACTGTGTGAACAAAAACCTGGTCGAGGGTGTCGACCACTGGTTTTCTTACTTGTTTTCTACGAGGAAGTAACGAAGTTAAGGGTAGTGCTCTGATTTATCAAAAGTAAGCTCTTGTGATCCTTCTTAATTGGTTCAACTCCTCGTGAGGAAGAGCATAAGGTATCTTAGGGAATAGATGTTATTCCTCTTGCTAGGGTGAGTTACTCGTTTCAGGAGTACTTAGTGAGTGTGGGTTGTCTTGAGAATGACTAGCCATGCATGTGGGTTGTTTTGAATCTACAGGGTGTGTGAAATATTATGTCAAAAATATTGACATCCATTCATCCTTCAGGCCCTCCTTCTAGCGCCAATTATGTTGAAGGGTCTTAAATCCCTTTAACTCAACAACAGGAACCAAACCTGCCACCGAAACCCAATTAGAATCTACAGTGTTTAATGGTGGAATGGTTCTCCATATCTTGTGATCCAGCCATTTAATCAATGGGCTTTACGTAATAATTGACAGGATGTCTTCTTGTGAAATCTCCTCCTTCAGTTTTGAACGTTCTCTTTTTATATTTTCTCTTATAGGTGGGATCGTTATAAGTAAATGTCGGTATAAACTAGTTGGGTAACAAAGGGGAAATGCTTAACTACTGAAGAAAGTTGAGATTGGGATAACCCTCATGCTCAAGCATGCATATAATGACTCTTACACCTATGAAAAGCCTAGTACTAATGTGTTAACCTATTGGTGTTCCAATCATTGACTGAGATACAATTATCAGAAGAGAACATACATGTAATAAAACATGGCAAGAAAAATAGTTTCCTTGGCTCTAATCATTGATCACACATTAACACAATGATTTACTTTTCATCATTAAAGATAAGAACTATAAAAATATTGAATTAGATAACTTATAAACAGATTCAAAGGCTCTTACTCATTACATCATCCATTCATGAGATAAAATCAGAAATAATTCTTCTTTAGATCCAATCACACACGTTTTTGATGAAAAACACAAACCTGTCTTTGGTCCTAAACATGGATTCTCAATTAAGGTAGCTCTGAAATAGTTCTTTACAAATCCAAAAATGAGGGTCTTTGCAAAAACCATCTACCTCTTCTAACAGGTCGATCCTCTTATTTATAACATATTATTAACTAAAAATAACTATCAAAAGTGCAAGCTAAGTAAAATAAAACATTGCCACGTCGCGCTTTCATCTCTCAGTTTTCTAAGAGTCATCAAATGGTTTCACTTGAGTGGATGACTCTTCTCATACTTTGAAATTTTGACGAAGAGATCCTTGCATGTGTTGGCATATGGGAATCTTTGTTGATCCATTGGGTCCGAAAGGATCTCCTTTATCTCCACTACCCGTGCCCGATACTTGACTATTCTAGCTCTTAATTGTTGCAACATTGTCTGAGCCTTGAATGGGTGTTCCATGAACTATTGTACTTGAACTTGCACCATGTTTTCCACCTTTGTTATTTATGCAACCCACAATGAGTCTTGTTTGGCATGTAATTTGACTATGTCATGTAAGTCGGAAAAGTCATCAGGTGTGCCGAATTCTGGAAGGATGATGTCTCTCATCTCCTGATTGATCTTGTTCCATCTCTTTTAGCACTCATCCCATTTCTCTTGGATTTCCTAATGAGGTTCCTGGGCCATTTTCACCCAGTATTCGGCCGAGTTCTTTATGCGGTCGATGTTGCTATCCCTTAGTACTTGCATGTTGTGCTCTTCGGCGTCTCGATCCTATTGAACTGTGTTGATGTAATCGGTCCTTTCCACTACTTGGTGTGCTTTCTCATACCATATTTCCATATCCTTGCATGTATCTAGTGCCATGAGGGTTTCTTTTTGGAAATCATCTATCCCCGCAGTGAAAAGGTGTCGCTCATTCATGAATTTACTATAGGCGTCTTGGAATTCGCTTCTCAAGAACACAGTGGCCTGTGTGGAGTCCTGATAATATTTCACCAAATGACGTAGATTCTCCAAATCCTTCAACGCAATGAACATCTCCTATTCATCCTTCATCACTCTATCTAGGGTGTCATCTGTGATTTCCATCCCTGTGCTGATAAGCTCGGATGTCTTCGCATGCTCCGTGCTAATCAATTTTTCCTCTTTGGTGATGAGGAAGGAGTTGTCCAGAGTAAGCCTCCTCTTCTTAGTGGTTTTCTTCATGATGGATTTCCTCTTTCGGTTGTAGGTGATGGCTTGTATATCAACAACCTCATCCACAGGTTCAGGGATTTGCTTCTCTCCCCAAGTAAGCATGTTTCCCAGGCTCCCGATGGTGTAAATTTGTTCAAGGATGGGTTCTTGAACCTCTTCTGAGTGTTTTGAAAGTTCAGCCTTTGGTTATTTCTCATCAAGAGGTAAAGTATCAGCCTAAATCGATGCATCAGGGGTAGGCTCAGTACTTACTTGATAATAAACCATTGAGATGTCGGTTTCCTACTGTGGCACTTCCTCTTCTTGTTCACTCGACCCTAGCTCATCCTTCAGGTTGTCCACTTGGGTCTCTGACGCATCGAGTAGTTCATTGTCTAAGACACTTTCGACCTCCTGGTCACTTTGTGGAAGGCTTTTAATTTGAGCATCGAGAGCTGGGGAAGGTGCTTTCTCGGGTTCCTTTTCCTCTGTGATATGTACCAAAGTCACCAAGGAAACCTATGAACTCTCCTCATCATCATAGATCATTATTAAGTCATGTAATGGGTTTGTTGCACTTTCTCTCCCTAATGTCCTTGCTATCTCTAGCTGAGTTGAAACATCCCCAAGTGATTCGACCTGTGGTGTTGAAACTTCAGGGATATCTAACCCATTGCTCTCTTCAATTTGTATTGGCTTTGGGTCACTTGGACTTACTCAACTTTCAATTGGGTTTTTGGAAGGGACCCTTGTCATTTCTACGAAGTTCGGGACATTCTGCAACTGACCAATTACTCTTTGTGCTTGTTCCATTAGGAGAAATCCCCTTGCCTGTGCCTCCGGTGTCATAGACAAACCCTTATTTTTCACCTCTATTGCCTCTGCCGCTCTGATTTCTTCCCTAGCTCTAAGGGCCTCTTAATTCGAATGCTCTATTGTGGCCACTTATTCATCCATTCTCATGGCCTTGAACCTGGTCATTTTCATGTCGACCATCTTTTGCACCACCTCGTCTGAGTCCTGGGTGTTTTCTATGAAGACTTCATATTCGAACTTGTTGTGAGCATACGACCAGCAGGACAACACTTGTGAAGCATGTTGCAGGACTAGACCCTTTGGATCGTGCTTGCAGAATTAGCTCATTGGGAATCTGAATTCAATTTGGCTCAACCCTTCTTGTTTGTCCCTAGTGGTATCCTTTACCAAATAGAAACCTACATGGAAACCATAGGGTATGAAATCTCATTTCTTGTCCTTGACCAGGGTGGCATTGTATCCTTGGAAGATGGTCTGATAACATATTTCTCCTACGACAAGTTGTTCTAGGACATGAGCTGGTAGGAGATGTGGTGCTCTGGTGGCTCCAAACTTCTTGATGTAGGTGGTGCGCTCGTCCAAATACCAATGGCCTACCTTGGATATCATTTTCTTGGTCGTCACTGATATCCTTGGGCATTCCTTCTTAAAAAGAATAAAATTAATTCAGGCGATGAATTCATCGCAGATGATGGAGTAATGTTTCTTAGACCTATTTTCATACAGCACGCTGAAGTAGACATGGGTCGGGAGCTCTGTAACATGCCAGCTCAGATTCATGTCGGCGAAGACATTCCTAGTACACATGGCATTGAGTAGGTATGAAGCCAAGTAAAAAGTTGGTGCTTCCCCTTCCTTCGACGTCCGAGCCTAGTGCACAGATATGATCAGTTTCTTGGAAATTATTTCTCCCCATTTGAATTTGCACCCGGCGATCGCAACTATGTTTTCCAAAAACATCCATGCCTCTGAAAACCTAGAGCAATCTTTCTCTCTATACAACCAGAAGATGAGAGCCATCAAATAGACGTATGGATCCCTCAATTTAATCGTACCATACCAGCCAGTGCTTCAGTTGGTAAAATTCTTGTCCTCCCTCCACCATGAGTCCATCACCTAGATGGTGTCGTGGTGTTCGTAGAACTTCACCACAAAGTATGTGTTTAGCCGCTCCTTTGGGTCTCTGAGTTTTTAATACTTTTGAACTTCTATCGGGAGGAAAAATCTGACACACTCACCATTTTCATCATTGATTAAACACTTATGTGTGTCTGTGTGGTCAATGAGCCATTTCATAACCTCTATGCAAGGGGAAATGGGGGGTTTGCTTGCCACCATGTGTAGATACGACCATCGTATGTTAGAGAACACCTAGTCGTCGAGTTCCCTTACATCTGGATCACTTTGTGGGACATATTCTAGGTATTATTCTCGGTTGATCCTATTAAAGAGATCCCCCCACTGTGGGAGCACCATCTTGGACCCAGTTCTTGCCTCAATATCGCCAAAGGCCAGAGGCTAGATGAAAACCTTCTTCGTTGGTATCTTGATGACAAGATCCGGCCTAGGGACATATTCCAATTGCCTCGTGATCCCTAGAGAAGAGCCTTCGCCTATCTCAGGTTATTTTAGCTTTGGTGCTCTCAACAAGCATCTGGTGGTTGGATTTCTTGGTGGCATTGTGCCTGCAACTTAAGAAAAAATTTAGAGACTGTGTAAAAATTGGATAAACACATATAAATTATAGCCATGTAAAATTTACTAACTCAGATACATACCTCTGAAGCTTATTAAAACTTGGTTATTTTGATAATCACGGGGTCAATATAGCATTTGGGTTGCTCATCTTGCTCCTTCGAATGCTATGGAATTATCTAACACGCAAAATTATTTCGTTCACAACGGCTCAAGAGATTTTAAACAGGAAAGATCTTATTGTGATGCATCAACCATTGAATCAATTCAGGTTATGAGTGAAATTTCAATAAATATTCCACCAAATCTCTAGAACTTAAATTCATCGTGGGTTGGCGGCAGAGGCATGGGTGGTGATGTGTTCTATCGGTGATTTTAAACGGTTTCTTTGATTGGCACATGAGGTAGCAAATAATGCAGGATCAGGTATTAACTAGCTCCTTAAATGCTCAAAATCTAATCGTATCTAATGCTAAAATGTCACGTCATATCGCTCTTTCAGTGGGTGGATCGGGGATCGAGGTTGTTCTATGAATGTTTTCATTGATATCCTCCTGCAAAAAGCTCTAATGCTGATCGATCTTACTGTACAATGCTGACGCGACAAAGCTGACTCGGAGGTGTGACTTGGACCTAGGGAACCAAGAATAAATCAGGATAGAACTAGACTGTGTGACCCTATTACCTGGTAAAGACAGGTGGTGTTGCATACCAGTGACTTAATTCGCATGTATTAATCGGAGTTGGTACTTTCCTTAAGTTATTCGTTCTAAAACAAACCTTAGCTTTTCGATGCTGAAAAAGTGTCCAGGAACGGGGATTGGCTAAAAAAAACCTATCAAAGCACTTTTGGATCGGCTCCCTTGAAAATTTCCTGATGCTGAAAATGCATCTGGGATCGACGATCGGGGATAAATTTTATCATGGTCAAATTGTTTGTTGTTATCTTCCTAGGTTTTCCCCGATCCCGATAAAGCGCTTCAGGCATCGACTATTGACGATATCTTTTCATTCTTCGTTAACGTCTTTCCTCGTTGTCTTTTGTTGATGTTGAAGGGGAATCAACTATCGGTGATATATTTATGAAAAACTTAACGCAAACCAAAAATTCCTTTTGTCAATGCCAATGGAGATCGGTGCTCGACAACTGTGGTTTTCTGAGTGGTTCCTTTTTCTTCTTTGAATTCCTTCTGATGTCGAACTTGAGCGCATCTGGAGAAGTGATTGGTTGTCGATTCTTTATTCATGTGTTAAGGTATTTTTAGTCATGGGGTTTCATAAGTTCAAGAAAACCTAAATAGGTGATGAGAGTCATGAAAATAAGCAAAGACAAAACAATTCTCAAAATGAAATCGAATCAGACAGTGTAGATGATCAAGTGGTACCCAAAAAGTAAAAAAATTGATAAAGGCTTTTTAGGGTGTGTTGAGTGCTCAAAAGGATATTAAGTCATGACATCATGATAAGTGAATCCAATAAATAAATAATCCATTTGAGAATGTGCATCAAATATCACTATATCAAACCATTAACAACTCAAATATGCTATGTGACTTGTCAATCTTAAATATGGGAGGGTTGATGAGGATCAAGATAGTGCAAAAGATCAAGTGGTACCCAAAAAGTAAAAAATTTGATAAAGGATTTTTAGGGTGTGTTGAGTGCTCAAAAGGATCTTAAGTCATGACATCATGATAAGTGAATCCAATCAATAAATAATCCATCTGAGAATGTGCATCAAATATCACTATATGAAACTATTAACAACTCAAAGACACTATGTGACTTGTCAATCTTAAATATGGGAGGGTTGACGAGGTGTCCTATTGGGTAGATATTTCCCTAGGTCAAGGAGAGCTTCCAAGAGGTCCCTCTCTAAGCCATGTAAAGTGTATGAGGTGGATGGGGCCAAGAATAAATGGGCATAGGTCTCATGAAATAAAAGGGGTCATAGTGTCTCATTCATGGGTACCTTTGTAGAGGGTGTGTGGTACCTTCATCCGCAATGCACTTTTTCCAAGCCCATCAATTTCCTTTTATCTTTCTTTCCTTGATTTATTTCAATATAGCATAAGGAGAGGTTGAAGGTCACTGCCCTGGCATGGTGACCAGGTGGTGGCAATGTCACCCACAAACACCTAATGGAAATGAGAAGGTCGGATCATGATGAGACCCCCTTTCTCTCATCCATGCAACTGAGATCCATTACTCTGTTTTGGTGACCATATGGTGACAATGTCATACCACTAGATATTCATGGACATGATACGTCATCTCGTGATGAGACCTCCTATCCTTCAATTAACCTTTCAAGAATTTATTTATTATATTCTAGGTCCCCTTTATTCAAATATAAGTGTTTCATTGTTTTCTTGGGTGATCCCTCGACGAAGAATCTGGAAGGTTTATATAAGGCTTTTATCTTTTACCCAACACTAACCCCTCTAGGTATTTATCCCCTTCTTCCCATAGAATGAGGTACAACCCCTTCTTGGGTCAATATACCCTAAGATCCAAAGAGATAAGGAAATGGAGGGGAATAATGATGGAAAGTGATAAGTATGGTCGGGAATGGTACGATGGGTAATTAAGGGAGTTCCCAGTAGCAAACCCATCCCCAAGGAAAACCACTTACTAGGGAACAATGTCAAACACCAAGGTCAAGCAAGGAAAAAGGCATAATGTCCAAGAACATATCATAAAATCTAGAGAAATATAAGATACAACATAATCAAATGGCTTGAATATTGAAATGATGCTCACCATAATAAGGACTTGTACCTCATGGAGCAAGGCCCACTGCCTTCTGGAAGCCATCTTGTGTGGTGGATGCCATCTGCAAACTTGTGACCATCTGTGGTGGTGAGTATGTTTTCCATCTATGCAAAGGGTATTTCTAGTCATGTAGTCTCTCGACACTCCATATCTGCAACCTAAGGGCCTTGAGACATCATCTCCTTAGTTATCCACAAAATGGGGATAACATCTGGCTCCTACTTGGGGACATGCGCTCGCCGTAGAGTGCATGATAACCACAACATATCATGGTAGACCTATGCCTGCAAGGAAACATAAAATTTTCAAGTGCAATATGGCCTACTCATCCTTGTTCTCATATGATCATAATCAAAACCAACTAAACTAGAAAAAGAAAATTTTGACATTTTTTCAAAAAATTATAAAGTAAGCATGAAATCAATATGAAAGTAGAGTAAAATGAAAATGAAAAGCATCTAAACTAGTATGAGCAATCAAGATGCAAATGGAGGGAATCAAGATGACTTACCTACTTACCTAGGGCACGAGCCCTGAAGAATTCATGTGCCACCTTGTAAATAATGTTTGAGGAGAGATTCATTTACTGGTAGTGGCATCCTCCTCTCGTTTATCATGGATAAGTAGAAAGAGTTTGGTCTAGACACTTCCTCTATTTTGTAGGGGCCTAGCCAAAGATTGTCGAATTGTTGATGCATTCTTGGATTTTCTCTTCTTTTGTCCCACAATATAAATTTATCCCCTTCCTTGAAGTCTCTTTGTCTTGCCTTTTGATCAAAATTTCCTTGAAGTCTCTTTGTCTCATCCGGTTCTACAAGCCGATCGATTCACCCCTGTAATGCTTCCTTATCTGTACTAAATTTTTGGGCTATTTGTAGCACTGGATTTTGGAGATTTATAGGAAATCAAGCCTCAAATCCGTACACCAAATCAAAATGAGTCTTTCTGGTGGAAGTCTTGGTGGTTGTGCGGTCGGCCCACAAGGCATACTTGATCTTGTTGTCCCAACTCTTCTTGTTCTCCCCAATAGTCTTTTTCACAATGTTCATGATGTTTTTTTCACTGGATTCTTCCAATCCATTCCCTTGAGTGTAATAATTCAAAGAGTGTGATAAAACAATACCATACTTGAGACAAAACTCATTGAGCGCCATTGAGCTAAAGGTTTTGGCATTGTCGGTGGTTATCTTAGCAAAGACACCAAATCTAGTAATAATATTTTCCTCAAGAAATTTCATCACTAATTATTCCATTTCTTTCTTGGTTGGGAAATCTTCCACTCACTTGGTAAAGTAATCAATGGTGGTCAAAATCCATCGGTATCTGTTACTAGAATTGTATTTGAATTCATCGATGAAATCTAGTTCCCATTGTTGAAAGGGTGCTTCTACAATGATGGGTTTAAGGGGAAGGGCAGGGAGTCGTTGCTTGCCGGCAAAAAATTGACATGGATGACAAGCTCTAGCATATTGATGTGTGTCAGAGAATATAGTAGGCCTATAATACTGTGCTCTTAAAATATTCTGGGTCATGGTGCGTGCTTCAAAATGACCTCCACAATTTCTTGCATGGAGTTTTGTGACTAACTTATCAACTTCTTCTTTATCAACACATCTAAGGATTACCCCATCTAGGTTTATCCACCAGAGACCATATTCAATTAGGAAATACTTCATGGATTTGAGTCTCAGGGCTCTTCTTTCATGTTCCACCAAATGATCATGGCATGTGAGTTTTTTTAGGTAATAAATGATGTCTGAATACCATTCATTGTTTTCAATTTCATTTATGATGTTGTTGACTTTCTCCTTCTGTCCTACCTTAATGGCCTCTTGATTTCTTTTTTTCATCATTTTTTCTAGCCCTTGTCCTTTAATTATCTTAGTTGGATTGATTTCCAAATCATATTCCTGTATTTTTGACACCCACTTTCCCCTTGATCCAAGGCAATCTTGTTGTGATAAAAAATCTTCCACGGCAGGATAGGGGACAAAGGCCTTGATCTTGTTGTATCCCACATAGGTTCAAAAGTGTTTGAGAGACTTGACTAAAGTGTAAGATTGTTTTTACATAATGGTGTAATTCAGTTATGAGTCCCTAATATTCTTTCTCATGAAGGCTATTGGTTGTTTTTCCCCTTGATCATTCTTTTGTAACAACACACCTGCAATGGTATATTTCAAAGAAAAGGATAAAATGACGAAGTCCTTGGAAAACTTCGGGATAACTAAAACAAGTGGGATAATTATTTCCTCCTTAATATGTTTGAAAGACATCTTACCTTCACTTTCCCACTCAAAATGGGCATCCTTTTTTAGTAACTTGTTAAGGGGTTTAACAATTTCAGCAAAGTTTGGGATGAATCTCCCAATAAAGTTAATCTAGTCGAAGAAGGATTGCAAGGATTTATTGTCTTTAGGGAGAGATATTTTCTTGATGGCTTCAACCCTGGCCGGATATATCATGATTCCATATTTAGAAATGATGTGTCCCAATAAATTACCCTTATCAACAACAAAAATGGATTTCTTAGGGTTGAGAGAAATGTCATATTCCCTACATCTTTGGAAGATAGTTCTTAAGTGTTGAATATGTTGTTCCCTTGTTTTCGAAATGGCGGTCAGGTCATTTTGATATATCTCTATGAGATTTTCGATTAGATATATAAAGGCATAGTCCATGGCTCGCTGAAAACTAGCCCTTGTGTTGGTGAGTCCAAAAGGAATGAGTAAATACTTATAGGTTCCCCAAGGTGGTAAAAGCAATTTTGATTTTATCATCCTCCTTTACAAAAATCGATTGTACCCTGAGAAACTATCAAGCATGGAAATCATCTCTACATCGGTTACCCTTTGCAAAAGATATTCCATGTTTGGCAAACAATAATTGTCTTTGAGTGAAGCTTGGTTTAAGTTTCTGAAGTCTACACATATCCTGAATTCACCAGTATATTTCCTTACAATAACTGGACTGGACACCCATGATGAATATCTAATTGGTTCAATTATTCCTGCCTCAACCATCTTTTGTAACTCTTTTTGTACTTGTGGGGAAACCTTCAGGTTCATCTGTCTTATATTTTGTTTGAAAGGTTTCACACCATCAATGAGGAGAATGTAACGTTGTATAAACTCTTCTTTGTACACCTTTAGATTTTCATAATACCAAGCGAAAACATCCTTGAACTCTCTTATAAGTGTAGTCATATTTTCCCTCTCATAAATCATTGTTCCTTTACCAAATTTGATTAACTTCAGGGATTCTTTGGTTCAAATGTTTCATTCAATAATCTTGTCACTGATTTTGTTGGAAGGTTTCCCTTTATACATATCATTTCAATCAAAGAGATTTTCTAAAGGAACAATTCCTTTGGGTAGGGGCATGTCATCTACATCGATGATCTCAAAGCTTTCCTTCTCATCCAATAGGTTTATTTGGGCCTCAGAGAATTCTCCCTCATTCTATAGAAAGCGAAGAAGTTGACTATCATTTTCAAAAACTTGCCAATGTTCCAAGTTTCCAGGTAATGAAGGCATGAAGTTGACTTCCACCTTGTAGAAACCAATTTCTTTGGAAAGCTGTAATTTTGAGACGAAAAAAACAAGACTATCTACCAAGTGATTTTCTTCCCTAGGGATGGCATCAATGGAAAAGTTGTCAAACTATTTTATGGCCTCCCAAACAACATATCTATACTTCTTTAATATTGGGTTCTTTGCAACAAATTTCCTATTGACTTGTGAAACTATTAAGTCAGAGTCCCCTTTTATGTGAAAGTTATTGATGTTCACATCGATGGTCAAGTTGATGCCCAGGATAAGGGATTCATACTCAGCAATGTTATTTGTGCAGTCAAACTCAAGTCTGTATGAAAAAAGGGTGGTCTCATTTTTTGACAAACTTAACTCTATTCCTACACCTGAGCCTACACTTGTGTGTAAACCATTAAAATCCATGCCCCAAAATCCTTCTTTTCTTTCTTCATCTACAAAAGGGGAATCCATCACAATAAACATGTTGTTTATTCCTTCTTTTAGAACCTGATGGTTTACTTTGTCATGACCCATGGTATTTTCAGTTTCGGTACTATCTTGGAGAGACACTTTCTCTTTAACTTTGTTGATCTCACATGTCGTTTTGTCAAGAGGTTCTAAAAATATTTACTGGAAGTATTTTGAGTATTTCACTTCAGCCAATTATGCAACTTGCTTCTTTTCTAATTCCAGGATATTGTTTGGTGAATGAGGTCTTGTTTCTAATGTTCTCTCTTCTTCAAAACGGTTGATCATGAGACATGCTTCCCTATCAACTACTTTCTCGCATTCCTCTTGTATTTAAATCTTGACATCTAAGGGAAGTTCTGGTGAAACAAAGTCCTGAATATAATTAATCTAAAGAGCCTTCTTGCGGGTCTCTTATTTTGGTATGATGAAGGTGGCTAAGTTTACTTCTATTTCACACCCTCTCTCTTGAGATTCAAACAGATTAGTAGGACCTTCCCTAATTAGGATTCTATATAGATATTTCACAGTTGATATATATATATAGCTTGAGAATGGCATCTTGAGGAGGCTTCAACTCCTAGGGAAAACATCTTATGAGGGTGTTAAACCTATCGTTGAAATCCCTTATGTATTCCCTCATTTTTATTTTGTAGTTGTGGAGATGATTACACAAGGATCTGTAATATCTCCTTTTCTCAAATCTTTTGGTGAAAATTTCCCAAAATAAGTTCCAATTTGTGATTGTCCCAGGGGGAATGTTGTCAAACCAATCCTTGGCCTTCCCAAAAAAAGTGTAAGATAAAATTTTCATCTATATATCCTCATGTTGCTCACATGGTTCTAAACTACGCAGGAAAATATACAAGTGATCTGTTGGTTCAGTAAGATCTTCCCTCGAAAGCATGGGTAGCCATTCTTTAAAGTCCTTTGGGAGTTTATGAGGGGATCTAGGGATCTTTGTTATGTACAAAGGTTTGTGTGCCTCTTTGTTTTACAGGCTCCAAGTAACACTTGGCGAGGTGGGTATAGGTGAAGGCGAAGGTGTGGAAATAGTAGGCTAGGATGGAGAGGTAGAGGAGCAATTATGAGGGACGAGGGACTTTGGGGGACTAGGCCCTTTGGGTGGTGCTTTACAACCCTTGGAGGATTTGTTGGTTGCAAATTTCTTTGGTGGCATGGTGGAGTTGCTAGACAAGATTTTAGGAAGACTTTGTCGATAAGGTGGAAAGGGAACACCCCTTGGGTGGCGTCGCTAGGCAAGATAAGGGAAATTATTTGGGATAGCTTGCCAAAAGTGTCATTTAGGGTTCAGAAGAGGATTCAAAATCCTCCCCGGAAACAACACCAAAATGTTATGGCGTAAGTTGTAGTTTGGTAAAATCTTGACAAAACCACGAAACAAGTGCTACAACTTGGGAATCCTACACCCAATGTCACCTCGATCTAGGTCTCTCACTTAAAGAGTCAAGTAATTGTTGCCCCACAGGTATAATACTTCTATGGATGATTGTACATGCCCAACACACAAGAAAATACACTTTGCAATGATAGATGTTAGTTGGATCAGCAAGTTAATCTTGTTGTCCCTAATTTGCAGCAGTAGATATCATTTTATATCATCAAATAAAACATCTAAAATCAACATATAAATATCTAGATTAGTTAGGTAACTCAACATCAAACTTAGCAATGAATATAGGTTGAAAATTGGAACTTAAGAAGCAAGAAAAGATGGTTTTTGTAAACATGTATTTTCTGAAGAAAATTGTAGCCTTATGGCTGTAGCATTCAATGGCATGTAGAATAAAAATAAACCATATAAAATTTCCAAGAAGTAACTCAAAATATGTGCCCTAGTTAGTAGAGTAAATGAACAAAGTTAGGGAGCTAGTCTAGGGTTAGTTTAGGAGTTATGAGAGTGTTAGTAGCTAGGGTTATGCAGACCTAATGGTTGTAGATTAAAGTTTGTAACAACAATTAGAGTGTTGGGAGAGAGGGGACTCCCTAGTGGGGGAAGACTCCTCCCAATGAGACAAATCAAATTCAAGCAAGATAACTTTCAAAAGGTCAAAAATTATGTTTCCCAAGGCAATGATTTTATATCTCCAATGAAAAAAGAGTATGACTACTTCCTTTACTATTGGGTTAATGGAGTAAAAAAGGAGCCTAGAGAAGCTACCTCCTTGGGGGTGTAAGCCCTTTTACTTCCCAAGGGAAGTTTCTCTGGGCTAGGGTTTAATCTAAGAGGGTGTATGCCCTTATACTTCTCTTAGCAAACCCTTGTAAAAGAAATAAGATGAAGCATAGAGTGATGAATCCTAAGGTGGGGGTGTATGCCCTTATAATTCCCACCTAGTTCTTGGCACAATAACCTTGACTTGAAACAAATGATAGAAAGAAAGTAAAAACCATACCAATTCAAGGAAAAATGCCAATATAATCCACCACAATATCAATAGAAAATCATTCCAAGGCTAGCACATCACTTCTTCCATCAACCATTCATAACTATATCCGTACACAAGTGCACAAAAGATAGAAAGAGCCGAGGGGGGCAAAAAATTCAAACCAAGTATCTCACAAGAGGGAGAGTTATATTCAAAATGAGATCTTATGATCTCTATTTATACTAAAAGTAGATAACATAGTTTGTCCAAAAATTAAGGAGTAAAACACAATATTAGAGGTCAACAACCTTAATCTTTCCCCCTTAACGAAGTAGTATTAAATAATTCACTTAAAATTTCACTTTTTGCACAAATAAAACCCTAATTTAGGAGGACGTCACCCCTTAGGGGACGTTTTTCCACTTTGATGAAGTCGTTGGTGTTGGAGAAGCATGGATAGGCCTCCAAAGGCCACATGTCAAGCATATAAACACTCTCATCATGGTGAATACCCTTCTCCTCTTCAAACGTCCATGTGTCCAAGAGTGGCACCTCACCACCATTCCCTATCCCCCAAGATCATGACGTCAAGATGAAAAGTGAAATGTTTTTCTCCTCTTGGACAAATCATTTAGAAAGTAAGGGGTTAGATAGGTTGTCCAAATCATAATCAAGGCCATCCAAGTCTGATATCTCTCTTATGGCATGAGGGACCCTGCCATCCAACCTATGGATTTGTAGCCCCATGGAAGCCCAAGCTAGGCTTGTTCTCTAAAAATTTTCCACCAACCAAGTCCTGCAAAGACAATTGAACACGTCGTCCAAGGATGTCAAGTCATAACATCATGATAAGTGAATCCAATCAATAAAAATCCATCTAAGCATGTGCATCAAAGATCACTATATCAAACAATTAACAACTCAAATATAATATGCGGCTTGTCAAGATTAAATATGGGAGGGTTGACGAGGTGTCCTATTGGGTAGATCTTTCCCTAGGTCAAGGAGAGATTCCAAGATTTACCTCTCTAAGCCATGTAAAATGTATGAGGTGGATGGGGTCAAGACTCGATGGGCATAGGGCACATGACATACAAGGGGTCGTAGTGTGTCATTTATGGGTGCCTTTTTAGAGGGTGTGTGGTACCTTCGTCCGCAATGCACTTTTTCCAAGCCCATCAATTTCCTCTTATATTTATTTATTTGTTTTATTTCAATATAGAATAAGGAGAGGTTGAAGGTCATTGCCCTTGCGTGGTGACCAGGTGGTGACAATGTCACCCACAAACACTTAATGGAAATGATAAGTTTTTCTTGTGATGAGACCCCCTTTCTCTCAGCCATGCAACTGAGAGCCATTACTCTGGTTTGGTGACCAGATGGTGGAAATTTCATACCACTATATATCCATGGACGTGATAGGTCGGCTTGTGATGAGACCTCCTATCCTTCAACTAACCTTTCAAGCGTTTCTATATTATATTGTAGGTACCCTTTATTCAAATATAAGTGTTTCATTTCTTTCTTGCGTGATCCCTCAGCGAAGAATATGGAAGGTTTATATAAGGATTTTATCTTTTACCCAACACCATCCCCTTTTGGCCTTTAGCCCCTTCTTCCCATAGAATGAGGGGCAACCCCTTCTTGGGTCAATATACCCTAATATCCCAAGAGATAAGGAAATGGAGGGGAACAATGATGGAACGTGGTAAGTATGGTCGGGAATGTTATGATGGCTCATTAAGGGAGTTCCTAGTAGCAAACCCATCCCCAAGGAAAACCATTTACTAGGGCACAATGTCAAACACCAAGGTGAAGCGGGGAAAAAGGCATAATGTCCAAGCACATATCATGAAATATAGAGAAATCTAAGATACAACATAATCAAATGGCTTGAATATTTAAATGGTTCTCACCATAATACTAACTTGTACCTCATGGATCAAGGCCCACTACCTTCCGGAAGCTAGTTGGTGTGGTGGATGCCATCTGCAAACCTGTGACCATCCGAGGTTGTGAGTGGGTTTTCCATCTGTGAAAAGGGTATTGTTGGTAATGTAGTCTCTAGGCACTCCATATCTGCAACCTGAGGGCCTCAATACATCATCTCCTTAGTTATCCACAAAATGGGGATAACATATGGATCATACTTGGGGGCATCAGGGATGATTTTAGGGGCTAAATTCCGCTCATGGGCTAATTTTCCATGGTTTTTCCAAAAACGAGATTCGCTATTTTAAAAATGATTCGCCCAAATTCTATAGGATACAATTATTTTACTTTAAAATCGCCAAAATTTTATAAAAACTATACAAAATCCTTAGAAATTTGAATATTTTTACAAAAATATCGCCAATCATTTATAGTTGGCACATGAAGGATTAGTAATATTCGCCAAGGTTTGTACATTTTAAAATAAATTTCCATCCTTAAAATCATCCTTGGGGGGCATGTGCTTGTCGTAGAGTGCATGAGAACCACAACATCTCCTAGTAGACATGTGCCTACAAGGAAACATCAAATTGTCAAGTGTAGTATAGCCTACTCATCCTTGTTCTCATATGATCATAATCAAAACCAACTAAACTAGAAAAATAATTTTTTGACATTTTTTCAAAAAATTATAGACTAAGCATGAAATCAATATGAAAGTAGAGTAAAATGAAAATGAAAAGCATCTAAACTAGTATGAGCAATCAACATGCAAATGCAAGGAATCAAGATGAATTACCTACTTACATGGGGCACTAGCCCTGAAGAAGTCATGTGTCGCCTTGGAAATAATGTTTGAGGAGATATCCATTTACTGGTAGTGTCATCCTCCTCCTATGTTTCATGGATAAGTAGAAAGATTTTGGTTCAGACACTTCCTCTATTTTGTAGGGTGGTATCCAAATACTTTTGAACTTTTGATGCATTCCTGGTTTTTCTCTTGTTTTGACCCACAATAGAACTTGATCCCCTTCCTTGAAGTCTCTTTTTCTTGCCTTTCAATCATAATTTCCTTTTACTTTTTCTTGATTCCTTTCCATTTGATCGAAATCCATTCTTCAAGTCTCATCCCATTCTACAAGATGATCGATTCACCCTTGCAATCATTCCTTATATGTATTGAATTGTTGGGCTATTTGTAGCATTAGAATTTGGAGATTTATAGGCAAGTGAGCCTCAAATCCATACACCAACTCAAAAGGAGTCCTTCTAGTGGAAGTCTTGGTGGTTGTGACGTCAGCCCACAAGAAATACTTGATCTTCCTGTCCCAACTCTTCTTGTTCTCCCTAACAATCTTTTTCACAATGTTCGTGATGTTTTTGTTGTTGGATTCCTCCAATCCATTCCCTTGAGGGTAATAATTCAAAGAGTGTGATAGAACAATCCCATACTTGAAAAAAAACTCATTGAGTGCCACTGAGCGAAAGGTTTTGGCGTTGTTGGTGGTTATCTTAGAAAGGACACCAAATCTAGTAATAATATTTTCCTCAAGGATTTTCATCACGACTTATTCTATTGCTTTCTTGGTTGGGACAACTTCCACCCACCTAGTAAAGTAATCAGTGGCGGTCAAATTCCATCGGTATCCGTTATTATAATTGTCTTTGAATTCACCGATGAAATTCAGTCCCCATTGTTGAAAGGGTTCTTCTACAATGATGGGTTTAAGGGGAAGGGTAGGAGGCATTGCTTTCCGGTAAAAAATTGACATGGATGACAAGCTCTAACATATTGATGTGTGTTGGAGAAGATAGTAGGCCAATAGTACCCTGCTCTTAAAATATTATAGGTCATGGTGCGTGCTGTAAAATTTCCTCCATGATGTCCTGCGTGGAGTTATGTGACTAACTTATCAACTTCTTCTTTATCAACACATCTAAGGATTACCCCATATGGGTTTCTCCACCCGAGACCATCTTCTGTTAGGAGATACTTCATGGCTTTGAGTCTCAAGGATCTTCTTTTATGTTCCACCAAATGATCAGGGCATGTGAGGTTTTTTAGATAATAAATTATGTATGAATACCATGTTGACTTGATCCTTCTGTCCTAACTCAATGGCCTCTTGATTTCTTTCTATCATCATTTTTTCCAGCCCTTGTCCTTTAATTATCTTAGTTGGATTGATTTCTAAATCATATTCCTATATTTCTGACACCCACTTTTCCCTTGATCCAAGGCAATCTTGTTGTGATAAAACATCTTTCATGGCGGGGTAGGGGACAAAGGCCTTGATCTTGTTGTATCTCACATAGGTTTGAGAGTGTTTAAGAGACTTGACTAAAGCGTAAGATTGTTTTTCCGTAATTGTGTAATTCATTTCTTAGTTCCTGAGATTCTTTCTCATGAAGACTATTGGTTGTTCGTCCCCTTGATCATTATTTTGTAACAACACACCTGCAATGGTATCTTTCGAAGTAAAGAAGAAAATGATGAATTCATTGGAAAAGTTTGGGCTAACTAAAATAGGTGAGACAGATATTTATTCCTTAATAATTTTGAAAGACAACCTAATTTCACTTTCCCACTCAAAAGAGGCATCCTTTTTTAGTAACTTGTTAAGGGGTTTATCAATTTCGGCAAAGTTTGGGACGAATCTCCTAATAAAGTTAATCTGGCCGAAGAAGGATTGCAAGGATTTCTTGTCTTTAGGGAGATGGATTTTCTTTATGGCTTCAACCCTGGCAGAATCTATCGTGATTCCATCTTTAGAAATTATGTGTCCTAGTAACTTACCCTTCTCAACACCAAAAATTTGTTTCTTAGGGTTGAGAGAAATGCCATATTCCCTACATCTTTGGAAGATAGTTCTTAAGTGTTGAATATGTTGTTCCCTTGTTTTAGAAATTCCAGTCAAATCATATTGATATATATCTATGAGATTTCCAATTAGATCTTTGAAGGCATAGCCCATGGCTCATTGAAAAGTAGCCCCTGCGTCGGTGAGTCTAAAATTCATTCATAAATACTTATAGGTTCTCCAAGAGGTGGTAAAAGAAATTTTGAGTTGATCATCCTCCTTTACCAAAACTTGATTGTACCTCAAGAAACCATCAAGCATGTACATCATCTCTACACTGGTTACCCTTTGCAAAATATATTACATGTTTGGTAAGGGATAATTGTCTTTGAGTGAATCTTGGTTTAAGTTTTTAAAGTCTACACATATCCTGAGTTCACCAATCTTTTTCCTTACAATAACTAGATTGGACACCCATGATGAATATCTAATTGGTCCAATTATTCCTGCCTCAACTATCTTCTGTACTCTTTTTGTACTTGTGGGGCAACCTTTGGTTTCATCTCTCTGATATTTTTTCTGAAAGGTTTCACGCCATCAATGAGGGGAATGGAGCTTTGTATAACATCTTCCCAGTAGGCCTTTAGAGCTCCGTAAGACCAAGAGAAAACATCCTTGAACTCTCTTATAAGTGCAGTCATCTTTTCCCTCTCATCAACCGTTGTTCCTTTACCAAATTTGATTAACTTTGAGTATTCTTCGGTTCCAATGCTGCATTCCATAACATCGTCATTGATTTTGTTGGAAGGTTTCCCTTTATACATATCATTTCAATCAAATAGGTTTTCTAAAGGAACAATTCCTTTGGGTAGGGGCTTATCGGATACATCGATGATCTCGATGCTTTCCTTCTTAGTCAATAGGTTTATTCGAGCCTCAAAGAATTCTCCCTCATTCTGTAGAAATGAAAGAAGTTGACTATCATTTTCAAAATCTTGCCAATGTTCCAAGTTGTCAGGTAATGAAGGCCTGAAGTTGACTTTGGAAAGTTGTAAGTTTGAGGTGGAAACAACAAGACTATATTCTAAGTGATATCTTCCCTAGGGATGGAATCAATCGAAAATTTGTCAAACTCTTTTATGGCCTCCCAAACAACATCTCTATATTTCTTTAACCTTGGTTTCTTTGCAACAAACTTCCTATTGACTTGTGAAATGATTAGGTCGGAGTCCCATTTTACGTGCAAGTTATTGATATTCATATCGATGGCCAGGTTGATGCCTAGGATAAGGGATTCATAATCATCAATTTTATTTTTGTAGTCAAACTCAAGCCTGTATGAAGAATGGGTGGTCTCATTATCCGATAACCTTAAGACTATTCCTGCACATGAGCCTGCACTTGAGTGTGCACCATCAAAATCCAGGTCCCAAGATCCTTCTTTTCTTTCTTCATCTATGAAAGGGGAATTCACCACAATAAACATGTTGTTTATTCCTTCTTCTAGAAAATGATTGATTCCACACTTTATCTTTAAATTTGTTGATCTCACACCTCATTTTGTCCAGAGGTTCTGAAAATATTGTTGAAAGTATTGTGAGAATTTCACTTCATCCAATTAAGTGGCTTGCTTCTTTTCTAATTCTAGGATCTTGTTTGGTGGATGAGGTGTTTTTTCTAATGTTCTCTCTTCTTCTAAAGGTTGATCATGAGACATGCTTCCCTATCAAATTCTTTCTCTCATTGCTCTTGTAGGTAAATATTGACATCTAAGGGAAGTTCTGGTGAAACAAAGTCATCAATATGATTAATCTGAAGAGCCTTCTTGGGGTTCTCTTCTTTTGGTACGAGGGAGGTGGCTAAGTTTTCTTATATTTCACATGTTGTCTCTTGAGCTTCAAACAGAGTAGTAGGACATTCCCTAATCAGGCTTCCCTATAGATCTTTCATAGTTTATATATATATATATATATAGCTTGAGAATGGAAGCTTGAGGAGGCTTCAACTCCTGGGGAAAACATATTATGAGGTTGTTGAACCTATCGTTTTAATGCGTTATGTATTCCCCTATTTTTTTTTTGCAGTTGTGGAGTTGATTATACAAGGATTGTAAATCTCTCCTTTTCTCGAATATTTTGGTGAAAATTTCCTGAAAGAAGTTATAACTTGTGATTGTCCCTGGGGGAATGTTGTCAAACCAATCCTTGGCCTTCCCAAAAAAAGTGTAAGAGAAAAGTTTCATTTGGATATCCTCATGTTGGTCACAATGTTCTAAACTACACAGGAAAAGATACAAGTGATCTTATGGTTCAATCAGGTCCTCCCTCGAAAAGGTGGGTAACCATTCCTTGAAGTCCCTTGGGAGTTTATGAGGGGATCTAGGGATCTTCGTTATATCCAAAGGTAAATGATAAATTATGAGGGATGGGGGACTTTGGGGGACTAGGCCCTTTGGGTGGTGATTTACAACCCCTGGAGGGTTTTCTCGTTGCACATTTCTTTGGTGGCATGGTGGAGTCACCAGAAAATATTTTAGGAAAAGCTTTTTCAATAAGGTGGAAAGGCAACGTCCAGGGAAAGCTAAGGGAAAGGATTTGGGATAGATTACCAAAGTGTCGTTTAGGGTTCGGAAGAGGATTCAAAATCCTCCTCGACAATCGTGCCAAAATGTTATAACGCAAGTTGTAGGTTGGGAAAATCCTGAACCAACCATGAAACAAGTGATACAACTTGGGAATCCTATGCCCAATGTCACCTTGATCTAGGTCTCGCACTTCAAGGGTGACTAGGTCACTCTAGGGATGCGATCTCAGTGACCCTAGGGGAATGAGATGGAGATGGAGGGAAGTGGAAGTGAATCCCCTCGTGGTCAAATAGAAGTGGAATAAATGGTAGGGAAAGATGTCTTGCAATTCAAGTAATTGTTTCCCCACATGTATAATACTTCTCTGGATGATTGTACCTACCCGAGACACAAGAAACTACTCTTTGCAATGATGGATGTTAGTTGGATCAGCAATTTAATCTTTTTGTCCCTAATTTTCAGTAGTATATATCAGTTGATATCAACAAACAAAACATCCAAATTCAACATATAAAGATCTAGACTAGTTAGGTAAATCAACATCAAACTTAGCAATGAATATAGGTTGAAAATTGGCACTTAAGAAGCAAGAAAAGATGGCTGATGTAAACATTTATTTTCTGCATAAAATTGCATCCTTATGGCTGTAGCATTCAATGGAATGCAGCAACAAAATCAATCATAGAAAAGTGCCAAGAAGTAACTCAAAATATGCGCCCTAGTTAGTAGAGTAAATGAGCAAAGTTAGAGAGCTAGTCTAGTGTTAGTTTAGGAGTTATGAGAGTGTTATTAGCTATGGTTATGCATCCCTAATCACTGTAGGTTAAATTTTGTAACAACAATTAGAGTGTTTGGAGAGAGGGGATGCCCTAGTGGGGGAAGACACCTCTCAATGAGACAAATCAACTTCAAGCAAGAGAACTTTCATTAGGTAAAAAATTATGTTTCCCAAGGCAATGATTTTATATCTCCAATGAAAAAAAAGAGTATGACTAGTGCCTTTAATATTGGGTTAATGGAGTAAAAAAGGATCCTAGAGAAGGTACCTCCTTGGGGGTCTAATCCCATTTACTTCCCAAGGGAATTTTCTGTAGGCTAGGGTTTAATCTAAGAGGGTGTATGCCCTTATAATTCTCTTAGAAAAACCTTGTTAAAGCAATAAGATGAATCATAGAGTGATGAATCCTAATGTGGGGGTGTATTCCCATATACTTCCCACCTAGTTCCTAGCACAATAACCTTGACTTGAAACAAATGATAGAAAGAAAGTAAAAACCATACCAATTCAAGGGAAAATGCCAAGAAAATCCACCACAATAGCAATAGAAAATTTTTCCAAGACTAGAACATCAATTCTTCCATCAACCATTCATAATTATAGCCATACACAAGTTCACAAGAGATAGAAAGAGCCATGAGGACCGAAAATTTTAGACCAAGTCTCTCACAAGAGGGAGAGTTATATTCAAAATGAGATCTTATGATCTCTATTTATACTAAAAGTAGCTAACATAGTTTGTCCAAAAATTAAGGAGTAAAAAACAAGATTAGGGGTCAACAACCCTAATCTTTCCCCATTAACAAAGTAATGTTAAACAATTTACTTAAAATTTCACTTTTTGCACAAAAAAAACCATAATTTAGGAGGACGTCACCCTTTAGGGGATGTTTTTCCACTTTGATGAGGTCGTTGGTGTTGGAGAAGAATGGATAGGACTCCAAAGGCCACATGTCAAGCATCTAAGCACTCTCATCATGGTGAAGACCCTTCTCCTCCTCAAACGTCCATGTGTCAAAGAGTGGCACCTCACCACCATGCCCTATCCCCCAAGATCATGACGTCGAGCTCAAAAGTGGAACGTTTTTCCCCTCCTGGGAAAATCGTTTGGAAATCAAGGGGTGGGCTAGGTTGTCCAAGTCATCATCAAGGCCATCCAAGTCTGATATCTCTCATATTCAATGTAGGCCCCTGTCATCCAACATGTGGGCTTGTAGCCCCGTGGAAGCCCAAGCTAGGCTTGTTCTCCCAAAACTGTCCACCAACTAGGTCTTGCAAAGACAAATGAACACGCCCTCCAAGGATCTAGACTCATAACATCATGATAAATGAATACAATCAATAAATAATCCATCGAAGAATGTGCATCAAATATCACTATATCAAAAAATTAACAACTCAAAGACACTATGCGACTTGTCAAGCTTAAATATGGGAGGGTTGACGAGGTGTCCTATTGGGTAGATATTTCCCTAGGTCAAGGAGAGCTTCCAAGAGGTCCCTCTCTAATACATGTAAAGTGTATGAGGTGGATGGGGTCAAGACTCAATGGACATAGGGATCATTACATATAAGGGGTCGTAGTGTCTCATTGATGGGTGCCTTTGTAGAGGGTGTGTGGTACCTTCGTCCACAATGCACTTTTTCCAAGTCCATCAATTTCCTTTCATCTTTCTTTCTTTGTTTTCTTTCAATATAGCATAAAGAGAGGTTGAAGGTCACTACCCTGGCGTGGTGACCAGATGGTGGCAATGTCACCCATAAAAACTTAATGGAAACAAGAAGGTTAGCTCGTGAAGATACCCCCTTTCTCTCAGCCATGCAACTGAGATCCATTTCTCTGGTTTGGTGACCAGATGGTGACAATGTCATACCACTAGATATCCATGGACGTGATAGGTCGTCTCATGATGAGACCTCCTATCCTTCAACTAACATTTCAAGAATTTCTTTATTATATTGTGGGTCCCCTTTATTCAAAGATAAGCATTTAATTTCTTTCTTGGGTGATCCCTAGGAAAAGAATCGGGAAGGTTTATATAAGGATTTTATATTTTAGCCAACACCAACCCCCCTGGGCCTTTAGCCCCTTCTTCCCATAGAATGAAGGACAACCCCTTCTTGGTTCAATATACCCTAAGAACCCAAGAGATAAGGAAATGGAGGGGAATGATGATGGAAAGTGGTAAGTATGGTCGGGAACGATACGATGGCTCATTAAGGGAGTTCCTAGTAGCAAACCCATCCCCAGGGAAAACCACTTACTAGGGCACAATGTCAACCACCAAGGTGAATCAGGGAAAAAGGAATAATGTCCAAGCACATATCATGAAATCTAGAGTAATCGAAGATACAACATAATTAAATGGCTTGAATATTGAAATGTTGCTCACCATAATATTGACTTGTAGCTCATGGAGAAAGGCCCAATGCCTTTCGGAAGTTAGATGGTGTGGTGGATGCCATCTGCAAACCTGTGACCATCCATGGTGGTGAGTGGGTTTTCCATATGTGCAAAGGGTATTGTTGGTAATTTAGTCTCTCAGCACTCCACATCTGCAACCTGAGGGCCTCGAGACATCATCTCCTTAGTTATCCACAAAATGGGGATAATAAGCCCCACATAACATTGAATGTTACAAATTCCATAATTATGGTCACATAGCTCGTGATTGTAGAAGCATGATGGATACTTCAATGAAAGAGAACATTGATATTAGATATAAGAAAGTATGGAAAAGAAAACAAGAACAGGTAAATAAAGAGAACATGAATGATGAACACCCAAAATTCATACTCTCAGGATTGGAAATAGTACAAGATGAAGACAAATCTACAAGGAAAAAGGAATATGTTAGATACATGAAGGTTTGGAGAAGAAATGAAAATACATAATAACATGTGAATAAAGAACAAGTCCTAGAGATCACAGGATTTGCAGTAGTACAAGAAAGAAAAGCAGAGCAGGTAAATAAAGAAAAGGCCCAAGAGATTGTACTTCAAGAATTGTAGTGCAAGATCAATCCACAGGAAGAAAGGAATAATTTAGTTTTCAGAGAGTTGATGAGTCTACATATGAAGAGGAATATTAATTTGCATCATGAGCTACTACAGATAAGAGAACCATCCTTCGAGCAGGTTGAAGTATTTGCAGAGATAGATTTAGAGTAGTCAGATAATGGAAGCGCATAATGAGATATTGATCAGTTCCAACCATGAGTTCTTCATGATAGTACAATGATAGATGGGTCAACATTGTGTATATTTGAGTAGCATAGTTATGAAAAACTTATGAAATATGGATGGAGATGGATACTTAGCAGGTATAGATAACATGCATCAGACAATATGCATGGTAGTGTAATTACAATTGGAATCAGTTGGAATCATTTGGTCACATAAAGACATGCAGTAAATGGCACAGCAGAACATAGAAAGAGAAACCTACAACAAAATCTATATCATTAGAGGGACATTTATGAACAGTATGTTCATGACAGATCATCTGGAATCAAGTAATGAATTCTTTTTATATATATCAGAGAGTTGCAAGAGGAAGCACCAATGGACAATTAGCAAGCACTTGAAGAGAGGAAAGGAAGCATATACAGGTAGCCCTACATTGATCTACATAACATCTTGTAGAGAAGTTAAGGGAAGAGAAATCATCATAGAAAGAGATATAGAAAGAAAGACTAGAAGCATGTAGAAAGGGGGAGTTATCCTTTTTCCCATGATGTCAAAGGCATGGAAACAGAGAGAGAGAATGAATGCATGAAGACAAGGGGAGACACCCCAAGGAGAGAGACCCTTTGCCATTGCTTACAAAAGGGGAGAGTGAGAAACATTGATGAGGAGAAATGGTCATAGGGAGAGCATGAGTGTTTCCATTAGTGTAGCCATCAATGTTGGTGTTGTCATCAATGCTAAAGGGGGATATTGTTGGATAGTTGGTTTTCATTGATGTCAACCCTTGGAGATTGATGTCAACCCTTGGAGATTGATGTCAACCCTTGGAGAAGTCTAGAATCCCTAGAGATATGGTTGAGATTGATGGTGAGTTAGTGATTTCAACAAGAGTGGATGATGTCAATGGATGTGATGGGTGAATTTGATGTAGTCAACATGTATCCCTAGAGGTGTGGTTATGGGACTCGACATTGATTGAGGAATATAGACCTGAAGTACAATGTAATGTAGGAAATCCACTCATAGATGGATAGTCCTTGTTGTTTTATTTCCGATGATAGGTGGTACACCACGTGATTCCTCACAGTTGAAGATTTATGGCCTTGTGAAGTTAGAATCCCCAAAGAATGGTCAAGAAGCCCCTAGTTGTCTATAAGTTAATTAATAAAAGGATATAGTTGTTGCAACAAGAAATTTCAAGAATCCCTAAGAATAAGGAAAGGGGTTACCTAGAAAAATTATAAATACACATCATGAAACATTCATTTGACACACACTTACATTGAATATCTATCTTGTGAGAATTTTATGGTATAGTATTTTGGTCTATTGGTAAATCTGACGGCAAGACTGAGGCAGTGGAGAAAGTGCAAGGAAAGAGCGAAATTTTTAGAGTGTCAGAGTGCAAGGGTTTTTCTGTAAACCTAATTTAGCAGGACCTCATGGGTGAGCTTGAGGGTGTCACGCGAGGCACCCTTGCAGGTTTCCTAAGTGATGTCACACGAGGCCCTGCATGACAAGGATTATTAGTCCCGTGAGGCTAAGAAAAATTTGGGGGAAATGTTGGTACCATGCAGTTGAAGGTTGTGACAATGTTACATGTCATTATTACAGTACAACAGGTCAGCTACAGGTTACAAGTATGATTATGTGATTGTATCCTATGCTTGGTGATGGTATGGTACATTCTTGAGAGGCATGTCTTGTTGATTCATGGTACATCTTGGTGATATTGGTATGGTACATCTTGGTTGATTCTTAGTACATCTTGGTTGTATTGGTATCTTGGTATTTGGTTTGGTTACATGGTGATGATGTCATATGCTTGAGGCTTATTCTTGATATACTATTGAAGCATTGGCACATGGTGTATGGTTGTCATTGATATTGATACATTGTTAAGGATTACACTTGGTATATTAAAACACATATATGAGATACATATCTTGGTGATGTTGGTACTTTGTTGAGGTACACCATTGATGGTACTTGCTTGATATATCTTATGGCACATGGTGTATGGAATGATTGAGTGATATGGTATATGGCTGAGATACATTGTTGGTACATGGTATGGTATGGTGTTGATGTAAATTATTGATGTGCATGGTTGATGGTTGAGGCATATGGTACCATTTATGGTGCATGGTTGATGCAAGTTTTGGTATAGGTGATGGTGCATTGTTGATGCACGTTTGGTACAAGTGTTGGTGGATGGTTGATGAACTTATTGTGGTACAGGTTGTGGTACACGGTTGATTCTTGGTATGGTACATGTTGATGGTTTGGACACATATATTGTGATGATATGTTGGTGATCATGGTACATGTCGGGTAGAGGCATGTGTTGGAGATGTTGGACATCTAGTTGAGAGGATATGGTTGAGTATCGGTGATAGTGATAGGTTGGATACAGTGACATGTTGACTTGGTATATTGAATGGGATCAAGTATATGACCAATCACTAGTTGGAGGAAGGTATATGATATTTTGAAGTGATTACATTGAATTCTTTTAGTTCTACATAAAAAGTGTGATATTTGACCTAGTCTAAGATTTTGGTAAGCTAAAATATACCTCAAAGGCCACCACCAAGGTGACATTAGAGAAACAAAACCAACAAAAACTTGGATAGAGTGGTTACCTTAATGTGAAATCTAGAATTTTTTAAAGTACCAAATAATTAAAACATTTCATTACTATGATCATTAAACTTTTATTTAACTACATCCGATAATTAAAATCCATGATGTTATGAAATGTAGGGGGGAAAGTAGGGTAGAGTATGTATACACATGCTCAAATACTGAAGGGAGTAGGGTATTTATACCTCCATTACTTTAGCAGTTAAATCGTTGCATGGAGGGGGTCCCTTGTCCCACAAACAAGGGGGTCTCATACACCAATTTGGTGTTTGGCTTGGCTGTGACCTTAAAAAATAGATTATTATTATTATTATTATTATTACAATTCGCCAACCACCCAAGAAGAACTCAAGATTGTGTTTAAGCTTAATTTTAAAGTCATGGTTGAACTATGAGAAAGTATGGTGGCACAATCACAAACTGCGATGTCGAATGTCATGGTAAATAAAATTTATCAATTTTGAATGCTGTTTATTTATAAAACCCGCTCATGGTTGATTAATATTGTCTATAAATTAATGTATTCATTCATTTTATATAGGATAACATTGGTGATATTGAGGCTAGAAGTGGATATTAGCTTCATATTGGTATTATGAGTGTTAAATTAGATGTATGAAAATTATCATTGTTTAGTTGTATTTGGTATACTTATAAATTTGTATTGTTTCGGGGGATAGAAGGAAAGAGAAAGAGATTTCTTCCCAAACCTCTCCAGTGTCCACTATTTCAATATGTAATGAAAATCCTAATTATATTTTTATTGAACTATTAAATGGAAGTTTCAACATTAATGATTTACAATTATTATGTTAATAATCACTAACCATATCACTTTAACCCATTCTTTTGTAGCCATCATTCCTTCGACTCATGAATCCCCTATGCATTGTAGAGAATATAACACTCGCACTAAACCAACCATGAAAGAGAAGACATACTTAAATACAAATAATCAATGACAATCATATAGTACACAAATATTTTACCTTGGAAACCCTTAACCAGGAAAACCAACATTCCTTGAGAAATTCCCGCTCTCTTGTTGTCTTATTCATTCATATAATAAGGAGTTACATGAATAACCTTGGTCTACATATAAGACACAAACATCATCCTACTCCCTTGATTTTACACAAGAACAACCATGCAACCAATTCGACTTACAATATCTACATGACCATTATGCACCTCTCAAACCCAAGAGTTTAATGATTTAAAATCACCTTTTACAATATTACATCACACCATATTTATAGGATTTACTACATGAAAAACCCTAATTCATGGCACCAAAAAATGGTTACATATCCATGTTGATGATTGGTTGCAATCCCGTGGATCTCAAAATTATATTAAAGTCGATTACCCAGTAGACATCCAGTCAACCTCCTGTCGACCTCCAATCGTCTCAAGTTGTTGACCCGACCTCCAAATTAACTAGACCATCGACTTAACCTATCCTTCCAATCGAACATTATCTTACTCAATTTAGTATTTACCTCGACGATCCAGTCAATTGACTATGTTTTCACTGCAAAGAATATAACAACCCAACATTCTCCCACTTGTCTTATTTTTTTAACCAGGAGAACTTGAAATTTCGTTCACTGAAACATGGTAGTAATTCCCATTTCCTCTCCACAACAAGAGAACTTCACATCACTCACAGAATTGGTCAAAGAGTCTACTATGTTTTCCAAAGTGTCTACCTTCTCTAGAAATACCTTATTTCTTTTGGCTATGTCTCTCACAAAATGGTATTGTACATCAATATTATTTGTCCTAGAATGGTAAGCTAGGTTCTTTTCCAATAAAATTTCAATTTGAATGTCGCAATTTATGCTCATAGCTCAAATTTCAATTTGATTGTCGCAATTTATGTTCATAGCTCAAATTTCACTTTGACTGTCGCAATTTATGTTCATAGCTTGCTACTCAAAACCAATCCATGAACATACTCTATGAAACCATACAAATTCTTCACTTGCATGAGTGGCTTCCATGTATTAAAATTCTGTTGTTGACAAGGTTATAATCACTTGTCTCTTACTCATCCAACTGATTGCTCCATTGAACATATTGAACACATATCCATTGGTCAACCTTATTCAATCAAGATCTCCATCCCAATCGACATCAAAAAATCCATGTACATTTACTTCTCTGCCAATTTTAGGTTTTCCTTGGTAACATATCACATACTTTGTTGTGTCATGCAAGTACCTAAAAACTCTCTTCACCACATTCTAGTTCTCTTCCCCAGGTGTCAACATGTACCTTCTCAGTACTCCCACTACATGAGAAATATCTGGTTGAGTGTAGACCATTGCATACATCTGGATACAAACAACACTTTCATAGGGGACCCATTCCATGTCCTATATTTCTTCTTGCGTCTTTGGACACTATTCAACAATTAGTTTTCCCCCCACATGAATTGGTACATTAATAGTTTGCAATCCTACATGTTGAAACGCTACAAGAATATTTCAATATACTTTTTGTAATTCAACGAAATTTTTCTAATTTCCTGATCTCTCTTGATCTCCATTCTTAGAATGAATTTCATAGAACTAATTTCCTTCATGTCAAACTTGGAGGATATCTGCCTCTTCACCTCCTTTATAGCTTCCATGTTGTTTCAAACCAACAACATCCCATCAACATACAAAGATACATATACGAAACGACTACCTTATTGCTTGAAATATACACAATGATTAACCTTTCTTCTCACAAATTCCAAACTAAGGATGTATGTGTCAAACTTATGGTACCACATCCTTTGTGATTTATTTAGACCATAAAGGGATCTTTTCAACTTGAAAACTACCTCCTTCATTCCCTTTACTAAAAATCATTTAGGTTGTTTCATGTAGATTTCTTCTTTTAGGTCCATGTGTAGGAACATTGTCTTCACATACATTTTCTCTATCTCAAGATCAAAAGTTGCAACTAGATACATTAGTACTATAATAGAAGTCAAATTTGCAATAGGATCACCAAAGTCAACTCCATCGACATGGGAATACCCTTTTGATACTAGTTGAGCTTTGAACTTCTTGACTTGACCTATTGCGTTCAACTTTTTCTTGAACACCCACTTGCTACTGACGGGTTTCCTTCCATTAGGTAGCTCAAAACAATCCCATGTCTCATTCTTGTGAAAACACTCCATTTCTTCGACTGTGGCCTCTTTCTAGAGTTTACCCTCTGTTGAGCCAACTTCCTCCTTGACCAACTTGGGCTCATCATCAACGGTTGATAACACAAATGAAAAATGGAAATTAGGTGGACTATACCTTTTATATGGTTTCATTATTCGTTCATACCACTTTACAACTAGAGTCGGTTGTTCCACCTCTTCATCTAAGTTAGTTGACTCTTTTGAATCATGTTCTTTGTTCCTCAACTCAAATACAAAATTATCTAGTTGTTTATTCATTTGAGCCTCTTCAATCCTAGAATTTCCTCTAACTTCCTTGAAGACCACATCTAGACTATAAAATGTTTTCTTCAATACCATCCAACAACTTATGCCCTTTCATTCCATCCTTGTACTCAATGAAAATACACTCGATTGTTTTATTGTCTAGCTTGTTCCTCCTTTCCTTGGGAACATGCACAAACGAATCACAGCCAAAAACTCTGAGATGTGAAAGCAATGAAATCTTACCAAACCATACCTCATGTGGAGTGAAGTCGAGTAGTGCTGATGAAGGATACCTATTTACAAAATATCGTGTAGTGTCGAGTGCCTCTACCCAGAATTATTGTGCGATATTGTGTTGATGGGCGAAATTGACCGTCCGTCAACTAGGAGAGTGGAACCGGTCCGTGGTTGTCTAAATAACCCAAGCCGTTTGGAATGGACCACCCTGACGAGTTTAACGGTTCCGTTGGCCGCTCTAAGGTCTTTCCAGAAAACCAAAGAGAGAATTGATCTGAGCTAAGTAATCTAACTAAAGTAAATAAAACAAACTAAACTATAACTAAATACAAGAAACTAACTAAAATAAAGGAAACTAGAAACTAATAAAACAAAGAAAAGGAACTAATAAACTAAATACTAATTATTCTATACAATACACTAATTACTATTGTAATAACTCAAATCAACTATCTAATTATCAGCTACAATATTTCTTATTCACAAATGTACACTATGAACAACCTACAAATTTGATTAAAACCTGCAAAAATCATGTGTATTCTGCCCTAAGACAGCCAAGAATCTCTTTTTTGATCTTTTATATTTTATGAAGAAGAAACAAACATTACTGAAATTAAACAATCTAATATATTTACTGAAATTAAACAATCTAATATAAATCTAATTAAACTTATATCTATATTAAACTACTTAATAAAAACAATAAACAATGTACTAG
>ML797233.1:235764-246301 GCA_009831015.1 Picea engelmannii | reverse complement strand
AACAGCTGCAGCGCTCAAAGAGGCAAGGATTAATTGTATGCATGCGAAGGTGGTGGGATTACCACCGCCATGCAGGATAATAATGGCATAGTACAGTGTTGTTCCATCCACATAAAATCGTTTAAACCATATGAATCGGCCAACCGGATAGTTTGGGCGGTGGTCAATGTATCAACTCGCCGTAGTATTGTTTGAAACCACGAACATAGAATCAAACCTACAATTAATACGCGCCATATCATGCGTTATATCAATGGATAACTTAAAACCATTCAATCAAAACCCAAAGTTAACCAACGCACCATCGTATTAATCATTAAATAAAAAACAAACGTTTAAACCAATGTTAATCCAATCGTGCCATTGCATAAATTCATACTATCAAACCAAAAGTTTACCCGATCGGGGTTTCATAACTTCAAACCTTTGCCTTTCAAACTGAAATCAAAACTCATATATTGATCATGCGCTCATAGCATAGTAATCAAAGTTTTATAAATCATTATGACAAAATATCTCATAAAATTGATAAGTCAAGA
This sequence comes from Picea engelmannii, assembly GCA_009831015.1. Taxonomy (NCBI): domain Eukaryota; kingdom Viridiplantae; phylum Streptophyta; class Pinopsida; order Pinales; family Pinaceae; genus Picea; species Picea engelmannii. The sequence goes on along the minus strand of ML797233.1, from coordinate 245,762 downwards.
GCTCAAAACAATAAGGATCATATCATATATAAAACCAAAATCAATCATGACCCTTATAGAATAAAATGTAACCAATAAATTTCCATGCTCAATGGCTTATTAATCAAGTAAATCCAAATGCGCAATCAAAGTAAGAGTAGGCCAAGGGACATAGTTTGAAAGAACCTTCGCAGTCATATGATAAACTAATGGTAAAGTGTCCTTCAAAAAATTAATAAAAGACAATGACAGTCCAAACAATGATGGAGGGGTTTTCACACTTTCAGTTGTGAAAACTGAATCGAAACCAAATTGCAATTGTCGCAAAAAATGAAACAAATGCCTAGTTGTAAAATGCGACGATGACTTGTCGTTTAGAAGACAATTAGGTGTAGGCAGCTTTTTTAGGGCAATTAAAAAAAAAAAAAATTGAATTGGCTGCCAACATATTGGCACTACTGAGCATGCTCCTTGCATTTTCTATCAATGTCCTGTTCATTCTCTCATCAAATCCATTATCTTGTGGGGTATATGGAGTGATATTTTGGTGTTTTATGCCACATTTCTTTCAAAACTACTCAAACTCTTTACCACAGAATTCACCTCTCTTGTCAGTTCTCAACACCTTGATCTTTTTCTCTATCTAGTCTTCCACAAGAGATTTAAATTCTTTGAACTTGCTGAAAATCTCAAATTTCTTCCTTGATAAATATAGCCATGTTTTCTTGGAGAAATCATATATGAAGAAAACATAATACATAGATCCACCTAGAAACGAAATAAGTATAGCACCAAACATGTCACTATATATCAATTCCAAGATCCATTTTTCCCTTGTAGCTTCGGATGGGAATCTCACATGATTTTGTTTTCCATATATATAATGTTCATAAAAATTGACTTCTAAATTAAAATCTAGAAACCCTTTGACCATATATTTGTTTTTCATAGCTCTAAGTCCTTTTCCCCAATATGTCCCACTTCTGATGCCATAACATGCTTGGTTCAACTAGACAAGGAACAATTGAGTTGGTTGGAGTCGAGTCGACATGATTCAAGTTGATTTGAGTCACTGTTGATTCAACTTTAGAGACAACATCGTTGTTTCATCCATTCAAGTCAACACTCCCCAATAACTTGTTCAAGGTTCCAATTCACACTCATCTCATTAAGACCATTGTTCCCCTTACCATTTTGCATAAATCCTTTTGAAATAAAGTGTGCACACCTGCATCAATCATTTTGTTGACATATATTTGATTTCTTTCCAAACCAATAATATGTAGCACACTTGGAAGGGTTCTACTCCTCCCATCTTGTAGCATCAGTCAGACTCTTTCTCATCCAAAAATTTTGGTTGTCGAGTCGTCCCCCAAGAATATATATCCTCCTTCATATCTCTCATACTCATAGACCAATCCATGTGAGGTGTCATATGGAAATATACACATGAGTTGATTAACCAAACATAATTCTCTGACTATGTATTGGTCGACACCAAAGACACATCTCCTCCTTTGTCTGGAGAAGTATTTCCTTTAATTGACTAATTACTGTTAGATCCAAGACTTTTCTCACCAGACTTATACTTCCAGTTCCTTTTGTAATGCCCAACTTTACTGTACTTCCAACATCTTCTCATCAATTGAACCAGGGATTTATATATATCCTTCGATTTAGACAATCGACCAGATAATTTATCTCCTGCGTCGGTGAGTCTGAAATTCATTCATAAATACTTATAGGTTCTCCAAGAGGTGGTAAAAGAAATTTTGAGTTGATCATCCTCCTTTACCAAAACTTGATTGTACCTCAAGAAACCATCAAGTATGGACATCATCTCTGCACTGGTTACCCTTTGCAAAAGATATTACATGTTTGGTAAGGGATAATTGTCTTTGAGTGAATCTTGGTTTAAGTTTTTACCTATGTCGATCGATCAACCTATCACCATCAAGGTATCCTTGGGTGATCCTTCCATGTTCTTCTGCCTCATTTCATTTGATATAAATGATGCAACCACATCTTCAATCATTATTGTGGTTGCATTAATCCCAATAGCCACGACTAGACTATCCCATGAATCTGGAAAAGAACAAACAACATAGTAATACATTTCTCCTCGTAAGTGATTTTAATATCCACAGAAAATAATTGATTATCACAATATTGAATGCATGCATATGCTCTGTTATTGAGCTACCATAACAGATCCTCATAAGATACAATTTCTTTTGAATAAATATATCTTTTACTAGGGATTTCGACAGGTACAAGCTTCCCAACTTGTCCCACAATTTCTTCGTTGTTTCTTCACTTGATATATTCAACAGTATCGAATCTGCAAGACAAAGTCGAATTGAGCTCCTTGCCCTTCTTTCAATTTTATCCCACTCTTTCTTCGACATACCTGTCAGAATTGTTCCAAGACTCACAACTACCCATTGTTCTTGATCTACGAGGTCTTCCATTTTAAGCTTCCACAGCTCAAAATTATGGCCATTAAATTTTTCGATCTCTATGATCCTCAAACTACCTGTCATTATTTTAAGCATAGATTAAATATTACTGCCTTACCACTTCCACTAGACCTAGGTTTAACTTAGATCTAATATCTACTTAACCTTGCTCCAATGCGACTTGTAAAGAGCAACAAAACGAGATCCGATACCACAAGTAGATAAAATAACACTTGCATTAAACCAACTAGAAAAGAGAAGACACAATTAAAAAAAATCAATGACAATCACACATTACACAGAGGTTTTACCTTGGAAACCCTTAACCGAGAAAACCATCATTCCTTGAGTGATTCCCGCTCTCTTGTTGTCTTATTCATCACATAATAAAGAGTTACATGATTGACAGGGTATTTTTAGAGCCAAAAGGAGAAATTTTAGGACAATTTTTTAAGGTTGACGAATATTTTATATTATTTAAATATATTATATTTCTCCTTATCTCAAAACCCTATTACTATTTTCATATATAAATTGCCAAACAATATATAGGATGATGAATCATATTAGCCTATTTTCAAGGGGAAAAGAGAATTTTGGAATAATATTCTCCTATTTTCAAGCAAAGGGGACAAATTTTGGCCATTACTAGGGGTTGTGTTTAAAAAAAAAATAACCCATGAATTATTTTAAGGTAAAATTAGTTAAAATGCTAAAATTTAGGAGTTTTTTTAGATTGGATGAATTCTTTATATTAAAATAATTTCTTTAATTTTTAGCCATGAATATTTTTTAACTTAAAATATAATTAAAATGCTATACTTTAGGAGTTTTTTTTAAGTTGGACCAATTCTTTATATTAATTTTTTTTTTTTAACTTTAGGCAATGAATATTTTTTAAGGTAAAATATAGTTAAAATGCTAAATTTCATGAGTTTTTTTTAGGTTGAACTAATTATTTATATTAAAATATTTTCTTTAATTTTTGACATATTATGGTATATTAGTAATATTTTGTAGAAATATTTCCTTTTATCAATTTTATTGAGCATGATGAAGAGAAATAAAAGTAGGAGTATTTTCACTAGCTTTTCCTTTGGTAAGTGCTCATTGCAGAAATTGCATGGTTTTTTTCATGGCTTTGGATTACCATGTAAGGGATTGTAAAGGCTTGTGTTATCAATGGGTTCATACCCATAATGTGATGCAATGAAAACTTTAAGGATGTAATATTTATCCTAAAGTGTATATTGTGAGGCGAATAATGCAATTAATGTCCATTATAAAGTAGGTGAATCATTCAATTTTTTCATGGCAGAGTATACCCACATTGAGAATGATTGCTTATGGGTAAATGTAATTAGGTGAATTCTCTCATTTACACACACACACACACATGCATGCACACACTCAATATATGTGTTGGGAAAATATTCTCACTCTCAAGTGTTTTAGTAGTATATTTCCCTTTATATATATATTAGACAAATTTATATTTGTGTTGGGCAAATATTCTCATTCTCGTTTTTTTACATTTCCCTTCAATAATGAAGAAGGTTAATTTGATGTAGATTCCATGATTAAGAGGTAGCCATTTCAATAAATTTATCGAAAACTTACATCTAGTCTCCTATCTTTGCTAGGCTCTCAATAAACCATGAGAGATTACACGATGGAAGAATAATTTATAGAAACTCTAATTTTTATCACATCATCAATTATAACTATATTTGAAGAGTTTCAATAATTTGCAATGAATTGCTATAACAATTATTAAGGAGAGTCCAAAGTTCGCATCAATGTACTTTAAGAGTAAATTTTATAATTGATATGTCCCCTTCTACAAATCAATTATAATCCACCAAATTGACCCCTAATCAAATTAACCAATACTTATAAATATCATAATAAATATGAACTAAAACACATGTATAAAATATCACAAAAGCACATGTACAAAATATGAAAAATAAGATATTTTAAAGATACTTGGGTATTAATCAAAAGACACAAGAACAGTAGGTTAAACATAAATTTTTTAAATTTTACATTTTTTATATTAGATTACATATTTATGGGTTTGACCTACTAATATTTATTTGATGTCAATTGCTACACAAAAGAAACAAGGTGTTTTATAAAATTTGTCATTGATGAACTTGGTCTCATAATTCCTCTCTCGCTCTCTCTACTGAGGCCAAATTTGATATATTGAACCTTAAGAAGGGTAATGAATTACTTGGTTTGATTTTAAATTTTATTTGAAGTTGGTAACAAATATTTTGAAATAGTGATTTAATGTGGATGTACTAAGGACATTTGACAAATTCTTTTTACACACAATGTTTTATGGATTTGATTTAATGTGGATGTACTAAGGACATTTGACAAATTCATTTTACTCATGATGTCCACAATAGTTGAACCAAACCCTGCAACCCTATTATTGCTACTTAGTTATTTTATTGAGTCAAAGTGTTTTTTGTCTCAGGTTATTACCAAAAGGCAGAAAACATATTGGTTTATTTCTACACACTTTGAAGAGCATTGGAAGGGAAGAGCACTCTCAGACACTGTTGAGCATAGGAGGAGTGGGTTTTCCAAAGTGCCATGGTTGGTCTACTTTCAAGAAGAGGGCCTAGAGAGATTTGTAGTGAGAAGATTGGCTTGTCATGAGAGTAATGGTTCAGTTTGAGTGATTTTAGAGCCTCATAGGAGGTTCCTTATCCATGGTGTTATCTTGTGGAATGATTTTATGTTTTGTTAATGCATTGAATTTAATGGGAAATGAAAGAATTCATAATATGCATTGTTATTTCTAGTATCGTTTTGTAATTTCATATGAATTCTATATTGTATTGTTGTTATAGGTTAAATTAAGCATATTAGATAGTTTATGAGGAAAGGTAACCTTGTGGGTAGCATTGCATGGCCAAGAAAGGCATCATAGTCATGCTACCAATTGATAACATATCAATTTGGAGTTTCTTTGCAACACCCCATCACCTCAATAGTGGTAAAGAGGTGGGTTGTGTATGCCACAAATTGGCATCAATTTTTTGGTTTTAACACTGGAGCTATTATGGGCACAAATTTGAGTGATGAGTTGAAATTTTACAATTTGCAGGACAATTGTTTGACAAAATGTTTCAATGAATATTGTGTTAATTTTGTCAAGTTAAATGTTCAAATTGATAAACTAATGGTAAATTTTCATAAGCTAATAAAACGATAATCCTTTAGGTTTTCTCATGGAGTGAATCTAATACAATTATGAGAAATCAATGATAGGATATCAATAGGGGAGATTTGTATTTTATAGTAGCTTATTAATGAACCACAAGAATTAAAATATATTGGGTGTTCAAGGTTTTACGTGTTGAGTAGGTTTAGTTGTGAAATGTTCTTGTAGTGGGATAAGAGGTCAAAGGACCAATTCAGGGCGAGTGGAGTTTGGGAAAAAATATAGGTTATAGGGACTCTTCAAATTTGTAGGCTCATGCAAGGTTCATGGAATTGATTGCAAAGTTTACATTGAATACCGAACATTATCAGGATAAATCAAAAGGTTTAAAGTTCATAAGAACCCTAATAGTTTTCAATCTAGTTTAAAGTATGAAGTTTGCAAAAGCCCTGATAGCTTTCAAACAAGTTCAAAATATGAAGTTTGCAAAATCCCCGATAGCTATAGGGCGAGTTTGAAAGTTTGAAGTTTGTAAAATCTTGAATATTTTGGGAAAATTTGAAAGTTATAAGTTTACAAAAGCTCCAATGGTTTCAATCCATCTTGAAATTTCAAATTTTGCAAAATCATTGATGGTTTCAGGCACATTTGAAAGATAAAAGTTTGAAGTTTCCCTGATGGATTTTGGTATGTAAGTAAAGTTCGAAGTTTAGAAAAGCCTCGATGGTTTTTAGGTGATTTCAAAAATCAAAGTTTGAAAAGGACCTAATGGATTTTGAGTGAGCTTGAAGAATAAATTTTTGAAAAGGTCTCAATGGATTTCAAATGAGTTTAAAAAATGAAAATTTGAAAAGGCACTAATGGATTTCGTGCAAGTTTGAAAGGTTGAAGTTTGAAAAGGTCCTGATGGATTTTAGGCAAGTTTGAAGGATCAATGTTTAAAGAGGTCCCAAGGGTTATGGGAAATTTAGAAAGATTGAAGTTTAAAAAACAATTCGATGGATTTTGAGTGAGTTCAAAGGATCACTATTTGAAAACAATCCAATAGTTTCAAGCAAGCTCAAAGGATCGAAGTTCAAAAAATATTTGATGGTTTCTCAAGCATGTTCAAAAGTTTGAAGTTGTGAATGATCTTGATAGTTTCAAGGAAAAAGTTTTGAAATTCCTTGGTGGTTTGGGGGAAGAAGTTGTGAAAGGCCCTAGTGGTTTTAGGGGAGAAATTTCAAAAATCCCAGAAAGAAAACAATGGGAGAGATCTAAAAGTAAATTACAAACTTGAAAAACAGTGTGGAGCCAATTTCTTATTTTTTCCATAGAAGGAGCATACAAAATCTAATGGATGTGAAATTTTCATTGAACATTCGCAGTGATGTTATCTATAAAATTGTCATTGAGGAATGGTTGAAAAGTTACCTCTAGAATTTTATAAAATGGCAATTAGTATTTTTCAAAGAACATGACATTATTTTTGTTTATGATGAATTTTAGAAAGTAAGAAATAAGGGTAGGCATGAAGAAACCTAGTTGAGCATTTCGATAGATTCCAAAGGGTTTGGAGCGGAGTTGAAGAAATAGGGAAAAATCCACTATTCTGAGACACTTTTTGGCACTTTTGAAATTATAAATGAAGGAAAAGTGACCCAATATGACAACTCCGATTTTTTTTCTAGTTGGCATTTGATAAAATTAATAATCTGGATAACTTTGTCCTAGTGAAAATTTTCTAGATTTGCACCATTTGAAAGATAACAGGTTTTGCCAATTTTTTCATGTCTTAAAAATTGCAAAAGGTGAAAAGTTGACAATTCCATATTTATGCAAAAAATGATTGAAGCATCAGATCACTTAGTTGAAGTTTGTTTCATGTTTCCAATCATAAATTGTATTAGTGGCACACACACACACACACACACATGCACATATAAACTTTGGTTCTAGATTCATGTTATTCTACAAATGGAAAAAATAGGTTTTTCACCTTGATTGCACCCATAAGAAAAGTGTAGAAATTGGGTAGAAGTGGTAACTTTAGAGAGTTGTAGATTTTTGTTCCAAGCAAAAAATTGAGCATGAATATAATCATTGGAAAGGTGTTGCAAAGGAAAAAATAAGAGAGAAAATTATGTTTTCAAAATATGCATATGGTCGTTCCCGAAAATTAGTAAAATAGATCCTTTGGGATTGATTGGAAAAAACAATTATCCTTTTGTGTAATCTCTAAAGTAACTTGAATTTGGAGTAAGGTGTAATGGGTGGAACTGGGTGTATGATGAAGCATAAATAAACTTGGAAAGGATTTCAAGTGCTATGTAATGGAACATCGAGGAAGGATGTTAGCTTATTTTGAATAAGCAAGTTCATTGTCATCAGTGAAAGGGATGGCTTGTAAAAGATGTTAATGCCTTAGCTAATTTACCTATGAAGCATTGACCATAATTAGCATTTGCAATCTGATTTGCATTGAATAAATGGTAGAGAAGATTTGTGGTGATATTGACTATTGAAGTTGTTGTTTTATACAACTAGAGAATGGCTAGAAAAGGTATGTAAGATACCAATTTACAATGAATGTCGTCATGTTTTATGCAAGCCCTTTATCTTTTGAAAGGAGAGCCAACAACGCAATGAAGGTTGTAGAGCATGAAAGGCATCATGTTTGAATGAGGAACATGGATATTGGAAAGGTTTGATGGTAGAATAAATATACCAAGACAAAGAGGGCATGTACCTCATGCATGAGATGAGTGTGAACCATCGTACTGGATAAGATTTGTGTATGATGAGAGGAGTTACATGATTTGAACTAGAAACTTATTTGTAAAGAGCATGAAGTGAATCCTATTAAGGAAATGAGGAACTTCATTGTTTGTAATTGTCTGGTGAGATATAGTATGAGCCAAAGTAGAGCTTGGATAAGAATTTTCAAAGGAATATAGAGAAAATTACAATGTTAGATCAGGATTAAAGGTAGCTTGAGATAAAATATGAGATGCATAGTTCTTAAGGTTTTCGTAATTGCTTAAAGGTTATAAATATATAGGAAATAAGACAAGATGAAAAGTTGGGATTTTCCAAGAATACATTTATGATAAAAAGGGAAAGGTCAAGTTAGGCTTGGTTGGAAATACTCAAGGAAATTGGAATATCATTTTTTTTAAATGTACGGAATGCAAAGGTGATCTAAAGTAACAAAGGAAGTTGCAAGGATGCCAAGAATTGGTTGCAATAGTAAAATATAAAGGCCATGGAGTAGATTAGTGATGTTGTGGAATTCCATTCTATGTAGAGGAATAGGAAGGGAGGATTCATTGGTTATTCTCTTGTTGTTATGTTATATTTCTCTAGATTGAAAAACTTCTTGTGTAGATAGCTTTAAGACATAAGAATGTTGCAAATGCAAGAGAATAAAATCATTGAAATGCATATGTACTCGTAGATAAAATAAGGGAAAATATGTGATAAAGTGCATACATATATGCTTAAGCATATGTGATGTTCTATATTGACTAAGTGTAATTTGTTGTTATATGCAACACGTATGGAATGATAACTAAATATGGCTGATGGTCTATTGTATAAACATGAATGTTTGAGGACATGGTTGAAAATGTTGATTATGAATTTTCTTATGATAGTCAACCTCATAGGGAAAGAGGATAAGGAGAGAAATTGTCAATAGGTTGATGTGTGGATCATATGAGTTCATGTGGGGCATCAACTAATTAGGTAACCTACAAGATGTTGATGGTAATCCTATAGGTATGATATTGATTGTGCTAGTATTGCATGAGTGTTGAAGGGAATTGGGTATTGATTCATTTAGTCATGCTTGACATATTCATTGGTATGTTTATCATAACATTTGAATGCATGCATGCAAATTGATACCAAGGTGAGGTAAAGGAAGGAAGCCTTGGGTATGTAAATATTATTAGAATCTTTGGATGCATTCATGATTTATTATGTTATGATTGAAATGGTTAAGTGTTAATAACCACAATGAATAAGTAGTATATCCATGTATGGGGAATGGATGTTATGTGACATAACCATGTCTGAAGCTATGTGTTATTGGATTTGGGAAATGCTATATCATTGCACAAGTGTCCAATGGTCTCCTTGTTTCTGTCAGTATTATGGACCTTAACCATGCCAATACTAAGAGCACTATAAGATAAAGAAGGGTTTCCTCAAGACCATTAAGCAGATAAAGGAAAGGTATTCTAGTATGCTCGAGGTACCATTGAGCAGACTTATTTATTTATTTATAATGGCTTTTCTTAGGATTTATTTCTCATCAACTGCAGACTTACAATGGTGTTATGGATATTTGTTGCATTTCATATTACAAACTCAAATTATTCTCTCTCTCTCTC
>ML797233.1:212270-234514 GCA_009831015.1 Picea engelmannii | reverse complement strand
TGTATCCATTCATGGGAATGATGAGGAGGCAAGATTTAATGCTATGGGGATGTTTCTCCTTGATCTCCATGGTTGTTATGGTGGATGTTATGACTATTATAGAAAGGGTTTCCCATGTGTTCTAAAGTGAGATCCCATAGAAACTGGGGAAGCTTGTTGCTAATAGTGTGGAAGAAAATGGGATGGTTGGAGATAAATACTATGCTTGGAATATCAACAAAAGCTTAAGAAAACCCTGCAACCATGTTATTTATTCTCATTAATTTTTTTGAGACCAAGTGTTTTATGTCCTAGGTTATTACCAAAAGGCAGACAATGCTAAAAGTGTGTAAGAAAATGGGATGGTTGGAGAGAAATACCATGCTTGTAATGTCAACAATAGTTGAATAAAACCCTGCAATCTTGTTATTTCTTCTCATTGATTGTTTTGAGTCCAAGTGTTTTTTGTCCTGGGTTGTTACCAGAAGGTAGACAATAGATTAGGCTCTTTCTACATGCACTGAAGAGAACTAGAAGGGAAGATCACTTTTAGAGATTGTTGAGTAGAGAAGAAGTGGATCTTCCTTATGTTGTGTGGAGTAGTGGAAGAGAGTGACATGGTTGGTCTAAGTGTTGGAAGAGGGTCTCCAAATTTTTGTAGTGAGAAGATTGAATTGTCATGAGAGTAATGGGTTCGATTGAGAGATTTTAGAGCCCTGTAAGAGGTTCCTTCACCTTGGTGGTATCATGGTTTGTCTTGGGGGTGGAATCCATATTTGATTCCTACAACTAGATGGAAAATCACTCCTTAGCAACTAGTTTGGTGGACATGGCTTCATTTGTGGAGAAGTATTCATGGTTGTTTTCTTGTGAAATTTTTTTTTTTTTTTCTAATGCATTGATATTTTTATTTTTTTTGTAATTGCATATGAATTTTGTATTGTATTACTATTAAATGTCAAATTCATCATCTTTGATAGTTTATGAGGCAAAGAAACCTTGTGGGTAACATTGAATGGCCAAGGAAGGCATCTTGGGTATTCTACCAAATGATAACAGATAAATTTGAAGTTGCTTTGCAACACCCCATCACCTCAATAGTGTTAAAGAGGGGGTTGGGTACACCACACTTGCAAACCTAAAATAATTTAAAACCTCAGCTAGCCACCCTTTGCATATTGATTTGTTCCCTAGGGATAAGTTGGTTGATCACAACCTCAATGATTTCTCACCCAGCAGGTATCAACATTGTCATTGTTGTATTTTAAGTGTATATGCTAGTAGATATTATCATGATAGAACCTTTCTCTTGATAGAAAAAGCCGGAGGTCATAACAGGTGGTTACTATACCGTATGATTGGGTAGAACAATAGTTCCATAGTTTATTCATTTGAAGAACACAACCTCTATTGCAAATCCAATAGTCATGCATATATATCATTAATGGTTGGATGTGTTGGAGTCACCTTTGTTTTTTCTAGCCCATATCGAATTTCATGTCTTAATGCTCGAAATCGAAAGATGATTTTCGTATTTTCCACCTAAGGTTTCAAAATCTCTGAAGTCTTATCACGCAAGCAGTGATAATTATTGTACTCTCGAGGCGAGTTCTACTTTTCGGAAAAAAAAAATTCCCCCTTTTGTTCTACCTCAGGATTTTGTATGTTGGATGTTATAGATCACATATTTCACAAGTCCCGAGCAACGAAATAGCGAAATCGCTTTAAAATTTTACCCAGGGCAGTAACGGGAGTAAAATTTTCCTAAATCACAATTAAACATCATCGGGTTTTCGCGCCTCGAGGTTCACTAAATCCAAAAGTCTTATTTTCGCAACCCCAATAGCTGAAACCACGAAGTCCTTATGTTAGTAACCCGTGTCAAGGTTAAAGGTAAAAGATAAGCCATGGTTAAGTTCTGTTGGAAATTCGCCACTCGACGTGTTCTCTTTTAAAAAGCTACATTGTCTAAGCCCAAGTCGTGAAGTCGCGATAAAGATACAAACATAATTAATTAAACACTTAATCCATTTTTATCCTCCCTTTTAATTAAAGCATATAGCCGTGATTTCGCGGTTTCGTGACTCAGCATGCAAACTTCCCGGCAGTTATACCTTCGAAGCTTCGAGTCGCGATATGGCGATATAAATAATTACATAATTAATTAAGCACCTAATCACAATTACATTTTTATTAACCAAAGTCAATCATTGCAATTTCGGGTGTTAGAGGTTCAAAGGGTTAAAGCAAAAATTCTCGATACAACAAGTACCGAAAGATTAATTAACTTTGGTAAAACTGGATTAATTAAGCTAAATCAATATCTTCTGTGTTTTTATGCTTGCACAGTTTACGAAGCAATCTTAATTCTTCCTTATGCCAACTGACATTTCGAACCGCCAAAATTTATGGCATTAATTAGAAATAAGGTGAATCGACAAATAAAGATTGGGTTTTTATTTCTAAATTTATTTCTAAACATGATTTGACAGATCTGTTCTTAAAAGTACCGAGTTTTCGAATATACAGAGTTGTTATTCGTTATAAAAAATTCATTTCTATATTATGCAGAGCACACTTTCTCAACGAGCTAACTTCTTTATGTATACATATTTTTATCATAGAAGAGCTTAAACAGGATCTCCCGTCATGGCCCCGTGAAAAGCATCCAAAGCCAGTGTTGAGGTTTTGGGACAAGGTTCGGACAATGTCATTGATACTTCACCTCGAAGTGTTGACTCTGTCTCGAACTGGTCGTTTGTTTCTGATGTTCTGCAAACCGAATTAGTGGATTATTCCGATGATTCCAGTGACATTGAAAAAGACGACATAACCACCAAATATAAGATCGTCATTCAATCGGGAATGCATAAAGTAGCGGCCATGCCATGATTTCTCCCCTATTATGATATGGTCCGATGTGCATTAGACCATGTGGACATACCAACCAGAACCATCATGAATGAGCAGAAGGTCACCATCAGGACTTTCAGACCTGAACATCTGCAAGTTATGTACAAGTTTCCCACAACGTCCGACCTTACATATGATGTTGAATTCTTGGAAGAGTTCAAACAGAAGGAATGTGTGCAGTATGACAAGACTATGTCTAGCTTAGTAAGAGATTGAGTTTCACACCCTGCGAAGTTTAGGGCAGACAATCATGGTATATATTCAATAGCTTCCTTGGAACCACAGTTCAAGTATGTAGCTATGATGACATGCAGATTATACGAGAGAGACGACACCTCACATTTCTTTCTTCAATAGGTGCCTCTAATACATCGAGTCATCGAAGTATGTTCCTTCGACTGGGCAAAAATGTTGTCTGATAGCGTGACCAGTCGGGTTACAGAGTATCGAGCGCAGAAAGAGAGCGGAAAGATTTCTTCATTTTTTATGTCTGCATACATTATGGACGTCGTGTGCTTTCTAACACCATTTCCCTTAATGAGCTGGAGTTGGACTCCAGCAGAGGACGATCCCATCCACGTCTATCATTCAAAATTGTGGGAAAACAAAGCGGCATATTTTGTATATGAAATCTTCAACTGGGTGATGGTACCGCTGCATGTCACTATTTTCGGCCACCCGCCACCCAGGATCTCAGACAGTATAGTGACAAATTTGAGCAACATAGCTGACTGGTATGTAGACGTTGAATTCTCATATCTCAAAGTTTTCAGGGCTTCTATTCCCCCGCATGCATTGCCATTATTCATTCCCAACAAGCTGGCTTGTTGTGAGGTTGCTAGACAAACAACAATCGGTGGTATAAGCAAGGAGCTTAAGGGATACTCAAAAAAGGTATGGCCACCTTTTCCTGTTCATTTAAATTCATATTCTTTGTTAGATTTTGGGCATGCTAAAGCTGAGGCAGTAGCCCTGGAAGACCTAAAGTTGGTCCTTATTGATTTCAAGAAGAACGATCCGCAAAGGGTCATGAGTAATCATTTGGCCAGCTGCGGACTCAAGAGATTTGAACACGAAAATTCGCCCTGGGATGAAATTTTCCGAGGCGCAAGATATTATGCCGAGATTTTAGCTCAGATACAAACCTTGGCACCTGAAGAGAGGGTCGATGTTCTGAAATTCCAAGAACATCGACGCAGTTTTCTTCCCGCAGTATTACGGGGTGAGCATTCGAGTACAGCGGAGGTGAAACAAAAATATGTCGAAGGCTCCAAGGATGTGACTCCTGGTCAAGAAAAACACCAAGACGGGGGAGAGAAAACTAAGAGTCCAAAAATAGAGATAAAGACTCCCAACCCACCGAAGAAGCAGACTCTGGTTACTACTCTGAGACAATCAGCAAAGCAAATAGAAGATCCTATCGCATCAATTACTCCCTTGCAGTCAACTCAGGGAAATATTGATGCAGGGTGGATCTTAAATGAAGAATTGAGGCCTATAAGGGTGGAAGAGCTCCCTCCAAATGAGTTATTTTTCGATAAGAAGAGAAAGGCAGTGGTAAAGAGAGAATTCTATCAGGAAGGGGAATCGACAGTCAAGAAATACAAAGTTATGAGTGATGGGAAGGACAAGAAGAATGAATAGTTCACAACAGAAATAGCTGGGACATTAGGGGCATATGCCACAGCGAACCAATTTTCAGTCGGGGTTTTGAAAAACCAGCTGAAATGAAAAAATCACCTCATCAAAACCATAGAAGCCAGACTAGCCACAGCAGCGGAGGCTGCCAAAGACCAGGCGACTATAGGAATAGAGCAAGCAAGGTTGGCCGATAAAAGTGAGATAGAGCTACTCAAGACTAATATCAAACAAGCATAGTTGGTGGTTCGGAATGGTCAGATGCAAGCGGGCCAACAAAAAGATTTGATCAAACAGCTATAGGCTAGAGTGGAAATCGTTGAAAATAAAGTGATAAATATCGGGATGTTCCAGTCCCAGGCAATGGAGATTCGAAGCAGAGTCTCTACGGCCCAACGAAATTTACTCACCAAGGTAGAGGTGATTCGAGACATCTTCTTGCTGGTTAATCAAGTTTTGGAGAATTTAGCTGCTAGAGAAAGGGAAGATGGAGCAGCATGGGTCGCCTTTCAAGAGGTTGTGATAGCTACAAACAACAAGGATTCAGGAAATACTCCCAGGTTTACCATTTCAAAGCAGACCAGAGGAAACATTCTATTAAAAGAATGGGAACACAGCATCTCAGAAGGTAAGATGCAAGCCAAGAGAGTAACGAAATCCTTAGAAGAGGCTTTTAGTTCTATAGATGGTAATTTTCTAAGCATTGATAGCGGAGGTAATTTCGAGGCATTGATTCAAATGAATATGGAAAAAATCTCACTTGATTTAAATGAAAAAGAGGAAAGAGATTCAACCGAGATCTCACAAGTAACTATGGCAGACATAGTCCAAACAGATAAATGTATGATTAAACCAAGTGTGCAATTATGCGCTATCGACATTATAGACAGACAGATGGAAGACAGGTTGTCGCAATTAGCCCGAGATTGTTACTCTTTTGAAGCCAATTGTCAAGAAAAACTGTCAAGGCTGATATCTCGGCTGGTTGAAATATGTGTCACCTGTACCGAGCACGCGCGAGGACAAGCTTCTGGCACCAAATAAAGACAGAGAAGAAGAAATGGAGCGATTTCTCTCCTCGCTATCATAACTAAAATTTTGCAACGATTGATATTCCATCTTATTGTAAAACTGTATAAATATACCATAGAAAGAAAGAAAAAGGGCTAGACCTTTTTGTGTCGATTGTAACAAAGGTTTTACATTTTGAGAGTTAATATAAAGCAAATCTGAAGATTCTCAATTCCGTCACGACTGTGTTATGAGTTTGTTTTCTTGTATCTCATATTTCATTTCATTTCATATTCGTATCTGATGAATGCTTCGCTATAATTTAGTGCAACCTCTACTATAGTGAATGAATTTTGGTTTTCTATATTGTTTATTATTTTTCCTCTGTACTAGCTATCAGCAGGTATAAGACTAGTCAACACTTTCAAAATTCTATATATATTTTATGCTTCATCGGGTTATTTCTTCACATTCTTCTTCTTCTGTTTATACATGAGATTCTCCCTTGACAGGAGCCTTACTATATATACAGCTAAATGTTTTCTACCACCTCGTACATTTTTATTAAAATATAACCCAGTTACGGGAAAGAGCCTATGATTTGCACCTCGTTTTATTCCTGAAAATGTAAACTCTCTTTTATACGACCAAATTGAGACAGCACTTAAATTCCCCCTGAAGTTTTCTTATTTTATTGTTCCTCCATGACTGTCCCTGTACCAACACAACCCAATATCGAACCTGGATTATCAAATCAAACACACATTGCCTTAAACCTTTTCTATACCATTCTTAAAACAACCACTACCCGGGTTGAACTCGAACATTCATGGGCAGCGATTGAACAGGATATAAACATTCAGGAATAGTTGGAAGCTAGACAACGCCAACATAGAAATATTCCCTAGTTTCCCTTGCCGAAGGTTGACATTTCTCTCTTCTCTACCCTTTACCCACTTTTGGATGCCTAGACACTGTACTTCTAAGACTTAAGTACAGACTTTGGAACAACATCTTTTTGGTGTCGTTGCTGAGGACCGAAGTTATGAAATTTTTTCCCTAGGAAAACGACATTTTTTTCGTTGAAAGTGTTACCCTTTGATAGTGAACAAAGAGTAAACACCTTTTTAAGGCTTTCCAATTTTTCACTTGGCGACTCCAAAAATAATAAACTATCATCCAGTCAAAGGAATACTAGACAAAACCCGGATGGTAAGCAGATTACACCCATTACCAATCTCGAGAAGATTCTAAAGCCGAGAGGCTCTCTTAAGCCAACCGCTGCAGTCTACAAGCTTAAACACCCACAACTGAAGACTAAGAGTTCTTCTGAACCTTCAACTTCACGCAATCCTCTGTTTGATACTAAAGATCTAACGTCAAACTGCTCCGAAGTTAGGAGTGAGATTCATCCGCCAATCCCCTTAGTACACAAAGGAAAGGGCCCTCTTGAAATTTCATCGGTAGTTGACATACCTTCTTTCCTTCAGCTAAATTTCCCGACCTCACCCAATTCTGAAGAGTTTGTTACACATTCGGTTTCCACACCCGTCGGTTCTCCTGATTTCGTCTCTTGCAAATATGAGGAACCAATTCCTCGCGTTCCTTATCATCCATCATCGGATTTTCCTCTTCACGAAGAAAATAAAGATTCACTTTTAATTTTCTGAAACCCCCTTTACGACTTCCCACTAATTACGATTGCAGCCGCCGGAGGAGGAGGTGGAGAGGTTATCGGAGGAGGAGGGGGAGGAGCTCTTGTAGGAGGATTTGGATGCCAAGGGCCTACCTCCCCTCCCAGAGTGTTTGCAAAAGTTGTAGCAAGATACGCTCCCTTGGTATTGGTCATTCCTCTGCACGACCTTCCCGAAAATTATATAAAAAAATTGCCAAAATTCACTGGGAAAGGAGATCTAACCACAGCCGAATGCATTAATTTCTTCGATCAATTCACAGACATCCTAGGTATCGAACATGAGGACGTGTATTCAAGTATTCTTGTCCAAACCTTCGAAGGCTAGGTCCGAAATTGGTTTCGGAGTCTACCTGCAGCATCTATCTTGTCTTATGACACCTTGGAAGATGTTTTCCTTAGACAATGGGGTGAAAGAAAGGACCACCTATATTATTTAACCGAATTTGGGTCTTTAAGAAAAAAGAATTCAAAAACAGTTATGGAGTTTATTCAAAGATTCAACAAGTTGTATAACAAAATCCCAGCCGAGGTTAAACCGTCCCAACCCGTGGCCAAAGTAACTTTCACAGGGGCCTTCGAACTGGATTTTGCACTCCTTTTGCGAGAAAGAAGGGGAGCCACTCTAAACCGAATGCAGGATGACGCTATAGAAATCAAGTCAAATATGATGGATTCTGGTAAACTTAAAGCTAAAGTAGAAACGGGAAACCGAGAAACTAAATGCTTTAGAGAACAAGCAGGTTCGTCAGGGTCTAATTGATCCACAGATGAAAAAGTAGACGATATGGCCAGGGTAATTAAAGAATTGTCTAATAAAATATCCAGAATGGAGCTAAAACAGGTCAAAGTTGATTCTTTCGCCAAAAAGGATTTCAAGAGGAACCCCAACCCCCCAAACCAGCAAAGACGGATAAAAAACGAAGATTAAAAAATACAAGCTCCCCTAAAGAGCAAAAATTTTATAGGAGCGAACGATCTTCAAGATTTCGGAGATTCGGATAATGATGTCACGAACTTCGGTGATGACTGCACACAACCATATCTGACTAGAGAATATTATGAAAAATCTCTAAACACTCAACAACCGTCGATTAAGGGTGAAGAAAGTGATCATACTAACCTTTGTGGCTCTCAACAAGAAACTGAAATGATAATGGTCGAGATCCAACCTAAGTACAACTTGAGATCTAAGAGTAAGCCCATTTCAACTACTCAACCTAAGAAAATCCTCCCAAGAGGTCAAACTTATGAGCCTACTCTAGAAGAGACCCTATTACCTAATGGCAAAGCGAAAGTAGTAAACACACAAGAGTCTGAAGTGGGAAAAGTTGAGACCCAAGCACAAGGAACCGAAACAGCTAATAAAATTACGCCTTCAACCAAGACCATGAGTAATAAAGTGGTCTAGACAAATAAGTCGGAAAGGAAGGATTCAGAAGTCCCAACTAAAGAAATAGACAAGGTGAGCGGAGTTTTCAGTTTTGAAAATGAGATAAATAAAATTAAGATACCAATCCCTCTGGTAGAACTAGCAAAAAACCTCGTTTATCGGAAACAGATTACCAAAGTGATGGGTGTCTCAAAGCTAGAAAGCCAGTCTGACGTTTTAAATCTGGAAGATGACAAACCTAACATCACTTTTGGTCCACATTTTGAAGGGGCCAAAGACACTATTTCTCCCTTTTATATCACTTTAAATGTATACGATCAATTTCTACATAATTGCATGTTAGACTCCGGAGCCTCCCATAACGTTATGCCTAAAATTATTATGGACAAATTGGGTCTCCAAATCACCGGAACTTACGGAGATCTTTACTCTTTTGACTCGAGAAGGGTTAAGTGTATGGGAATGATAAAGGATTTAGTAGTTACCTTGGCACAAGTCCCGGTTAAGAGTATCTTGATGGATGTGGTTATTTCTTATATTCCCCCTAAGTATGGCTTACTGTTGTCTAGGTCATGGGGAGCCAAGCTGGGGGGTTCTCTTCAACTAGATATGACGTTCGCCACAATTCCTGTGTTTGGTGGGCAATTTACTCGGTTGTACAGAGAAACGAGATTAGCATTTACTCGGTTTGACGGTTTTCTCTAAAACCGACGAAGAGCACTTGATACATCTTAAACAGACTTTCGAAAAATGCCGCGGGTTTGGTCTATCTTTAAATCCAAAGAAATCACATTTCACCATGTGGGAAGGTAAGATTTTGGGTCATATCATATCTAGGGATGGAATCAGGATTGATCCTAAGAGGATTGAAGTGATAGATACTATAAATATTCCCAGAAATGTAAAAGAAATTCAATCTTTCTTAGGAAGAATAATTTTTTTACGAAGATTTATCCCGAATTTCGCTGAGATTGTAAAACTGATCACAGGTATGTTGAAAAAGGACAGCAAAGTAAAATTGACAACCAAGGCCAAAGCATTGTTCGCACACATTAAGAAAGTCATAAGTGAGGCACCTGTGTTTGCGAGCCCCGACCATCTAAAAGATTTTCTTATTTTCTCATTTGCCTCCGAACACACGATTGTCGCGATGCTCCTACAAAATAACGAAGAAGGTTTCAAGCAACCGATCACTTTTTTCAGAAAGAGCCTTAGAGATGTAGAACCGAAGTATGATATAATAGAAAAACAAGCATACACCATGGTAAAAGCATTAAAGGCATTCGAAACATATGTACTACACTCCAAGATAATTGCATACCTACCTACCGGTTCTGTGAAAGATATTTTGGTACAACCAGATAGCGATGGAAAAAGAGGGCGATGGCTTGCCAAAATCCAAGAATTTGATCTGGAAGTCAAACCGACCAAATTGATAAAAGGGAAAGGCCTGGCCAAACTCTTAGTTGAGTCAAATTTCAAAGCCCTAGGTATCAATTGTCTGCAGGAAGGCGACAAAGACATGAACCTAAACGAGCTGAATGAGAAAATAGGTTCAAACAAGATCGAAGAGAAGTTCATATCATAAGGCTGGTACAGAGACATAGTATCATACCTACTAAATCTAAAATGCCCAAATGAGTTATCACCATCAAAAGCCAGGACTTTAAAACTTCATGCGGTTAAATATTGTATCGCCGAAAGTCAGCTATATTGGAAAGATCTACTCGGTTTCCTGTTAATCTATTTAGTCGAATCGGAAACTCGGCAGTTTATAGACGAATTTCATGAGGGAGTCTGTGGGGGGCATCATTCTTGGAGAGCTAGAGCTTATAAAATTATGAGGGCTGGGTACTACTAGCCAAAACTTTTCTCGGACGTTAATGCCAAAGTCCAAGCCTGCAACCCTTGTCAACTATTTGTAGGTAAACAGAAGCTCCCGGCACTGCCTTTAGTTCCAGTCAAAGCTGAAGCCCCATTTCAACAATGGGGTCTAGACTTCATAGGCAAGATTAATCCCCATTCCAGTGCTCAACACAAGTGGATCTTAACCGCAACAGATTATTTTACTAAATGGGTGGAAGCCATTCCAACCAAAAGGGAAACAAACTCGGTGGTAATCGACTTCTTAGAAGACAACATTTTGTCTAGATTTGGTTGCCCCCGAAAGATAGTTACAGAGAATGCCCAAGCCTTTAAATCTATGGCTATGATCAGCTTCTGTCAAAAGTATAACATCGTTCTTGGCCATTCCACAGCGTATTACCCCAAGGGAAATGGATTGGTCGAGTCATCTAACAAGATCCTGGTAAATATAATCAAGAAAGTATTGGATGAAAACAAAAGGTCTTGGCATGTGCACTTAAAATACGCATTGTGGGCGAATCGCATAAGCACAAAAAGTTCTATCGGAATTTTGCCTTTTAAGATGGTATATGGGACAGATGTTGTGCTACCTATAAACCTAGTGCTTCCAGTGATGAAGTTATGGAAAGATCAAAATGAAGAACCCAATCATGTCACCAGGAGGATAAATCAGTTAATTGAGGTTCAACAGCATAGGGTCGAACTAGATGAAAAGTTGCAGAAATACCAAGATGACATGAAGGCATTATTCGATCATAGAGCAAAGGACAGAGATTTCCTCCCAGGTGATTAGTATTAAGGTGGGATGCAAGAAGGGAAGAAGCAACAAAACATGGTAAATTTGACCACCTCTGGTATGGGCCATTCAAAGTCTCGGCTCTGGAAGGAAAAAATTCTTTCCTACTGGAAAATATAGATGGTGAAATCCTCAACGCCCCTGTCAACGGGCATTATCTGAAGCATTATATGACATAACAGTCGCCTAATAAAAAAAAAAGAGAGAAGAAATTTTGTATACATATATATATTTTTCATTTACGCATTGCTTTTGATTTTCTTTTTTCTTTCATGAACTTTCAACACCTTTTGGATAGCCCTGATAACCTTCGTATTTGCCTCTTACAGGATTCCAGCTGCACACAAAACAAGCAGGAGAAGTAAACCGAAAGTGGGTGTCAGAAATAAATTGGCTTAAACAAGTGATACCCAAGATTTTTGATATTGTGCAAAGCAATTGAAACAAAAATGTAAAGATGAGATTTCCTAAAGGACATGTTCTAAAGGACTATTAAAGAAAACCGAGGTAACCTCATTCAAATAGAAACATCATCTGAACTGGTAAATAATAGAGTTATTTCTTTGTTTGATCATCTACGAAAAAATAAGACAAATTAAATGATTCACTCAAATTAAAAGCAGTCAACCGAAGTAAAGTACCCCCGAAAAAGATCTACAAGAGTCAGTTTTGAATTTTTGACCTTTGTATTTTCAATCCGTAAGTCACTACCTGCCACCCTTTTCTATCTTCGTGTTTACCTTTTAAAAAGTCAACATCTTTCCATTTCACATAAGAAGGGATAAGAGTTTTCATTTCAACCTCGTGAGCTTCAAAGCAGATTGTGGAAAGAAAGCGGGTCTTCACAACTCCTCGATCCCCTGCTAAACAAAGGGATGCTTAAAGTGATCCTAATTTTCCTAGGTTTTTCAACAATATCGGAGGATTGAGGCTTGCTCAAATAGAATTCCCTAAGAAAGTTATTTTCCCTTTTTTCCCTGAGAACGAAGGTGTTGTGAAGGTCAAGGGAAGGTTGGTACCGAGTAATCAAAGTAAGTTGACAGACCTATAATGCAAAATATTACACAGATATTAGCCCTGATACAAACTGATTGTGCCCATCTTCGTTCTCTAAAAAGAAAATTATAAGACAGGTGGTGAAAGGAAATTCAGACATGATTGCCCCCATCTAGTCCAAGAGACAATGAAAGGAAATTCAGAAATGATTTCCCTCGTCTCAGCATTTAAATGCACAAATATATTCCGAAGTGGTGAAAGGAAATTCAGTAAAAGGGGCCAGATAACTTCACCAGGGTACTGAACAGGCTCGCTGGCAGTGAAGAAATATCTGAGATATCTGTAAGGTTGTTATACATGAATATCACTCTACTCTGGTAACCAATTCTTTTTAAAAACGTGATCTACATCCCAAGTTCAGACGGGGCTTCCTGATTAAAAACATATGATCTTCTTCTTTTGATGCAAGCTGATAGCCACGAGATCTATTGGGTCTCCTAGAACTGTTTTGATTTTCTTAAGGCAGACCTGAATTTAGTAACGGTAAAGGGAAAGTCGTGAAAGGGACTACGGCTAAGTTTAAAAAGAGTATATGAGTTTGAAAAGATTTTCAAGGTAAAAAACGAAGTCTCTTTCCCCTTTGATACCCTGTTCTCAGGAACCTTTTCACCTGATTGAAGTTGTTGACTCCTTTTACCCAATATCGGCACATGGTCTATTGTTCTTCCCGTCTTACAAGAAAATGGGATCCCTAGTTGGAGCCTATGTTGGAGTCGCCTTTGTTTTTTCTAGCCCATCTCGAATTTCATGTCTTAATGCTCAAAATCGAAAGCTGGTTTTCGTATTTTCCACCTAAGGTTTCAAAATCTTTGAAGTCTTATCATGCAAGCAATGATAATTATTGTACTCTCGAGGCGAGTTCTACTTTTCGACAAAAAAAATTCCCCCTTTTGTTCCACCTCGGGATTTCGTATGTTGGATGCTATAGATCACATAGTTCACAAGTCCCGAGCAACGAAACAGCGAAATCGCTTTAAAATTTTACCCAGGGCAGTAACGGGAGTAAAATTTTCCTAAATCATGATTAAACATCATCGGTTTTTCGCACCTCGGCATTCACTAAATCAAAAAGTCTTATTGTCGTAACCGCGATACCCGAAACCATGAAGTCCTTATGTTAGTAACCCGTGTCAAGGTTAAAGGTAAAAGATAAGCCATGGTTAAGTTCTGTTGGAAATTCACCACTCAGTGTGTTCTCTTTTAAAAAGCTACATTGTCTAAGCCCGAGTCGCGAAGTCGTGATAAAGATACGAACATAATTAACTAAACACTTAATCCATTTTTATCCTCCCTTTTAATTAAAGTGTATCACTGTGATTTCGCGGTTTCGCGACTCCACATGCAAACTTCCCAGCAGTTATACCTTCGAAGCTCCAAGTCGCGATATGGCGATATAAATAATTACATAATTAATTAAGCGCCTAATCACAATTACGTTTTTATGAACCAAAGTCAATCATCGCAATTTCGGGTGTTAGAGGTTCAAAGGGTTAAAGAAAAAATTCTCGATACAATGAGTACCGAAAGATTAATTAACTTCGATAAAACCAGATTAATTAAGTTAAATCAGTATGTTCCATGTTTTGATGCTTGCACAGTTTACGAAGCAATCTTAATTCTTCCTTACGCCAACTGACATTTCGAACCGCCAAAATTTATGGCATTAATTAGAAATAAAGCGAATCGACAAATAAAGATTGGTATTTTTTACTAAATTTATTTCTAAACATGATTTGACAGATATGTTCTAAAAAGTACCGAGCTTTCGAATATATAGAGATGTTATTCGTTATAACAAATTCATTTCTATATTATGCAGAGCACACTTTCTCAGCGAGCTAACTTCTTTATGTATACATATTTTTATCGCAAAAGAGCTAAAGTAGGATCTCCCATCATGGCCCCGCAAAAAGCATCCAAAGCCAGCGTTGAGGTTTCGGGACAAGGTTCGGACAATGTCGTTGATACTTCACCTCGAAGTGTCGACTCTGTCTCGAACTGGTCATTCGTTTCTGATGTTCTGCAGGCCGAATTAGTGGATTATTCTGATGATTCCAGTGACAATGAAAAAGACGACATAACCACCAAATATAAGATCGTCATTCAATCGGGAATGCATAAAGTAGCGGCCAGGCCACGATTGCTCCCCTATTATGATATGGTCCGATGGGCATTAGACCATGTGGACATACCAACCAGAATCATCATGAATGAGCAGAAGGTCACCATCGGGACTTTCAGACCTGAACATCTGCAAGCTATGTACAAGTTGCCCACAGCGTCCGACCTTACATATGATGTTGAATTCTTGGAAGAGTTCAAACAGAAGGAATGTGTGCAGTATGACAAGACTATTTCTATCTTAATAAGAGATTGGGTTTCGCACCTTGCGAAGTTCAGGGAAGACAGTCATGGTATATATTCAATAGCTTCCTTGGAACCACAGTTCAAGTATGTAGCTATGATGACATGCAGATTATGCAGGAGAGAGGACACCTCACATTTCTTTCCTCAATGGGTGCCTCTAATACATCGAGTCGCCGAAGGTTGTTCCTTCGACTGGGCGAAAATGTTTTTTGATAGCGTGACCAGTTGGGTTACAGAGTATCGGGCGCAGAAAGAGAGTGGAAATATTTCTTCATTTTTTATGTCTACATACATTATGGACGTCGTGTGCTTTCTAACACCATTTCCCTTAATGAGATGGAGTTGGAATCCAGCAGAGGACGAGCCCATCCATGTGTATCATTCGAAATTGTGGGAAAACAAAGCGGCAGATTTCGTATATGAAATCTTCAACTGGGTGATGGTACCATTGCATGTCACTATTTTCAGCCACTCGCCACCCAGGATCTCAGACAGTATAGTGACGAATTTGAGCAGCATAGTTGATTGGTATATAGAATCCAAATTCTCATATCTCAGAGTTTTCGAGGCTTCTGTTCCCTCGCATGCATTGCCATTATTCATTCCCGACAAGCTGGCTTGTCGTGAGGTTGCTAGACAAACAGTAATCGGTGGTATAAGCAAGGAGCTTAAGGGATACTCAAAAAAGGTATGGCCACCTTTTCCTGTTCATTTAAATTCATATTCTTTGTTAGATTTCGGGCATGCTAAAGTTGAGGCAGCAACCCTGGAAGACCTAAATTTTGTCCTTATTGAATTAAAGAAGCATGATCTGCAAAGGGTCGTGAGTAATCATTTGGCCAGTTGCGGACTCAAGAGATTTGAACACGAAAATTTGCCCTCGGATGAAATTTTCTGAGGTGCAAAATCTTATGCCAAGATTTTAGCTCGGATACAAACCTTGGCACCTGAAGAGAGGGTCGATGTTCTGAAATTCCAAGAACATCGATGCAGTTGTCTTCTCACAGTATTACGGGGTGAGCATCTGAGTACAGCGGAGGTGAAACAAAAAGATGTTGAAGGCTCCAACGATGCGACTCCCGATCAAGAAAAACACCAGGACGGGGGAGAGAAAACTAAGAGTCTAAAAACAGAGATAAATACTCCTGACCCACCGAAGAAGCAGACTCTGGTTACTACTCCGGGACAATCAACGAAGCAAATCGAAGATCCTATCGCATCAGTTACTCCCTTGCAGTCAACTCAGGGAAATATTGACGCAGGGTGGATCTTAAATGAAGAATTGAGGCCTATAAGGGTGGAAGAGCTCCCTCCAAATGAGTTATTTTTCGATAAGAAGAGAAAGGCAGTGGTAAAGAGAGAATATTATCAGGAAGGGGAATCGACAGTCAATAAATACAAAGTTATGAGTGATGGGAAGGACAAGAAGAATGAATAGTTCACAACGGAAATAGTTGGGACATTAGGGGCATATGCCACAGCGAACCAATTTTCAGTCGGGGTTTTGAAAAACCAGCTGAAATGAAAAAATCACCTCATCAAAACCCTAGAAGCCAGACTAGTCACAACAGCGGAGGCTGCCAAAGACCAGGCTAGTGTAGGAATAGAGCAAGCAAGGTTGGCCGATAAAAGTGAGATAGAGCTGCTCAAGACTAAGCTCAAACAAGCACAGTTGGTGGTTCGGAATGATCAGATGTAAGCGGGCCAGCAAAAAGATTTGATCGAACAGCTACATGCTAGAGTGGAAATCGCCGAAAGTAAAGTGATAAATATCAGGATGTTCCAGTCCCAGGTGATGGAGATTCGAAGCAGAGTCTTTGTGGCCCAACGAAATTTACTCGCCAAGGTAGAGGTGATTCAGGACAATTTCTTGCTGGTTAATCAAGTTTTGGAGAATTTAGTTTCTAGAGAAAGGGAAGTTGGAGTAGCACGAGTCGCCTTTCAAGAGGTTTTGATAGCTACAAACAACAAGGATTCGGGAAATACTCCCAGGTTTACCATTTCGGAGAAGACCAGAGGAAACATTCTATTAAAAGAATGGGAACATTGCATCTCGGAAGGTAAGTTGGAAGCCAAGAGAGTAACAAAATCCTTAAAAGAGGCTTTTGGTTCTATAGATGGTAATCTGCTAAGCATTGATAATGGAGGTAATGCCGAGGCATTGATTCAAATGAATATGGAAAAAATCTCACTTGATTTAAATGAAAAAGAGGAAAGAGATTCAGTCGAGATCTCACAAGTGACTATGGCAGACATAGTCCAAATAGATAAATGTATGATTAAACCAAGTGTGCAATTATGCGCTATTGACATCATAGACAGACAGATGGAAGACAGTTTGTCGTAATTAGCCCGAGATTGTTTCTCTTTTGAAGCCAATTGTCAAGTAGAACCGTCAAGGCTGATATCCCGGCTGGTTGAAAGATGTGTCACCTATACCGAGAACGCGCAAGGACAAGCTTCTGGCACCAAATAAAGACAAAGAAGAAGAAATGGAGTGATTTCTCTCCTCCCTATCATAACTGAAAATTTTGCAACGATTGAGATTCCATCTTATTGTAAAACTGTATAAATATACCATAGAAAGAAAGAAAAAGGGCTAGACCTTTTGTGTCGATTGTAACAGAGGTTTTACATTTTGAGAGTTAATATAAAGCAAATCTGAAGATTCTCAATTCCATCATGACTGTGTTATGAGTTTGTTTTCTTGTATCTCATATTTCATTTCATTTCATATTTGTATCTGATGAATGCTTCGCTATAATTTAGTGCAACCTCTACTATAGTGAATGAATTTTGGTTTTCTATATTGTTTACTGTTTTTCCTCTATACCAGCTATCAGCAGGTATAAGACCAGTCAACACTTTCAAAATTCTATATATATTTTATGCTTCATCAGGTTATTTCTTCACATTCTTCTTCTTATGTTTATACGTGAGATTCTCCCTTGATAGGAGCCTTACTAGATAGACAGCTAAATGTTTTCTACCACCTCATACATTTTTATTAAAATATAACCCAGTTACGGGAAAGAGCCTTTTATTTGCACCCTGTTTTTATTCCTGAAACCGTAAACTCTCTTTTATACGTCCGAATTGAAACAACACTTAAATTCCCCCTAAAGTTTTCTTATTTTACTGTTCCTCCATGACTGTCCCTGTACCAACACAACCCAATATCGAACCCGGATTATCAAATCAAACGCACATTGCCTTAAACCTTTTCGATACCATTCTTAAAACAACCACTACCTGGGTTGAACTCGAACGTTCATGGGCAGTGATTGAACAGGATATAAACATCCAGGAATAGTTGGAAGCTAGACAATGCCAACACAGAAATCTTCCCTAGTTTCCCTGTCCGAAGGTTGACGTTTCTCTCTTCTCTACCCTTTACCCACTTTCGGATGCCTAGACACTGTACTTCTAAGCCTTAAGTACAGACTCTGGAACAACAGGATGGTTGCTTCATTGGAAATTTGTGTTTTTTTCCATTGAATTAATAATAGCATCACATGTTAAGATAGTGAAGTAGAAGAATCTCGGTTTAGATGGCTCTACACAAATTTCTTTCATTATATGTATCCCTAGCATTATTCATTAGATTGCATAGACATTTTGTTTGGTTTATATCCATTCACGTGATTTTTGGTTACATATATCTATGTCTGGAATGTTTTGAAGAGGTTGTATGTACAACATAGTGTTAGTATTTATGTAACCATGCCTAGAATTGTTTGATGAATGGATAAGGAGTTATATGCATAGGGGGTTGACTATTGGTTTGTATATAAGCATATTTAGGATTGTAGTTATACACACATGATGGAACATGATGGATTAAGACTATATATACACGCCATAAATGTTGAGAAGAGATAATGCATGTAATTGATTGTTGACTATTTCTTTATGTATGTATATGTGTGTGTGTGTACACACACTAGATTGTGAAGAGTTAGAGAAATAATATGGATTGTTGGTTTATATAACAAGGTGCATTTTTTTTGTTATTCCCGTCTATGTCCAAATTTGACAAATGTTGAAATAATTGATGGCAAATAGTGGACCATAGTCCCATTGTTTAGTTGAATGAAAGTCCAATCTCCACTAATTTGCTTAATATATGCAAAAATTATGTTGATGATTGGATGTTTACTTACATGGGTAATATGTTTGTTCATTTGAATACCCAAAAACCTCACATGTTCGGGATGGTAGTGAATTCACTGCTACTTCATACATATGCATGCATATATTTTTCCTTGGGTATATACACACATATATGGATGCTCGAAACCATTGGAGAGATTGCATACAAAACCATGTTTGACTTATATATATGCATAAATATTTATTGTTTAGCATGAATGATGTCATAGATAACCAACATAGTTTCAAGATGGAGTAGAAAGCAAGCTCATACATGTTTTATGTTTCTTGGGTATCTAGTAGAGGAGATAGCCTTCATAATTTTATGACTGTGGTCCAAAATTTGCATGTTGACCATATTTTAGATCACATATTGGTTGAAGTGGAGGCTACCAGCATATTTCTTATAACCAATATGTGATCTAAAACACTAAGATCCAAAGAAGATAACAAAACGGGTATCTATGTGGTTACCCTTTTCCATTTTGGGGGGTGAGGCGTATATTAATGTTGTTGATATTGTTGGGGGTAAATTAACCTCTTGATCTTCAAAATCGATCCTTCAGGGTATCTTGAGGTGAATTAACCAATTCATGGGTCCTATGAATCATAAGTTTCTTTGCACATTCAAGCACGTTTTCATAGTGTTTTGGGCCCTTGTGCTTGATTCATCTAAATCTAAGCCTCTAATTGAATTAATTTACATATTTTCATTTCAAACAAGCTTTTACTCTATTACTTCACATGTCAATCTCTTTTCTCTCTTTATCATGTCGACCTCCAAACTAAAAAAAAATATGAGTGTGTCCCAATGGAATCATGTCTATTTATTCAAAGCTTCATGATATTTCTTATCATTCCGACCTCAAAATGATTCCTTGTCTATATGATTTAATTACTTCAAGAGGGGGGGGGGGGGATATCACAAAGTTATCTAAATTATCCTTGAACAAAACAAAACTAGCATTGATTTTTTTTATATACAAGACTCCCAAAGCCCCGTGCATGCTCCTACATCATACCCTTTTGGTTGAAGATTGTGGGCATCCTACTCATACAGTTGGTGAAAACAAATTACACAATGGCATTCTCCCCTAACCAATATTGAATGCAAGAATCCACAACACTTCCTTTAAGATTCTACCTCACCAAGCAACTTCACACTACTCTACTAATTCTTTCATGATGGTTTCATCCTCATCAACTTACCTCCTACAATATGCTCTTTTTTTCTTACAATTAGCTTCACTACAACTACCTTTACCATACATGACAACCTCATCTTCCTTTTCTTATCATTACACTTCCATTTACACTTGTAATCTACCTGGCACAAGTCTCCTATGGTTTTTCCAAGGAACCCCTTTGAAAAATTGTTGTTCAATGCTTCTTGGACTTGCTTCACAATATTTTGCATCCCAATCTTCATACTACACTCCTTTTCCACTTGCTACTCTTCTAAATCACAACAATGTGACACTTTCATATTTCTCTACCTCCATAACCAACTTCATCATTAGACACAACATCACTTTAACACTCTCATCTTCCTCATTTAAAAAATACAACTTATACTTCTTTCCATCCTTCTCAAATTGGTGAGTATTCTTTTTTCCTTCATGGACAACTCCTATATCTTACCACCAATGTCTTCTCATGTGACATGCATCGAAGAAAAATACATCACACAAGACATTACCACTGTAACCTTCAATATAAAAGTCAATCATGCATTGCTCATACATAGTGACCTTATGCCTCTTTTGTAACCAAGATACATTGTATGCATTTGGGTGAGGAGCACACTTCAAGTGTAACTTTTGAATAATATTAGTGGAAACCAAATTCTCCATATTGCCTCCATTTACAATTAGATTACAATATTTACCTTCAAATTTACACTTGAATTGAAAATAATCTTTCATTTCACTAGTTCCTTCATAATCTCCTTCTATCATTACAACAATACTCTTATCAAATTCAAGTTTTCTCCATTCTATGACTATATTGTAGTGAATTATTTCTCCATTGTTGACTCTACTTCTTCAACAACGTGCATTCTTGTGTCTTGTATTTGTCCACCACTTTGATTCTCTTAACACTCATATGCTCCATGTCCATGTGTTCCATATCATAAACAAATTCTATCAAATTTTTCACCTCCACTTGTACCTCTTAATGAACTTATTTCTCTATCAACAACATATCTTCTTCCAAGATGGTTTTCTACAACAATGGTACCAATCCCATCTTCACCTTTCTTCTCCCTTCATTGTGTTCTTCTGAGAACTTGATTCATTTCTCTATAACTATATTGGTTTCTAGCCATTTTCTCTTCAACTCTCAAGGATAACTAATAAGTCGCTACTACTAAATGAAAATTAAACAAGCACGGATCATTTACACACCTGGAAATAGATCCAGACTCTCTTTACTTTGTATCAATCTGATGGATAGTATATATATTTATTCTATAGATTCTTTCACTAACATCTTCACCTGCTTCAAGTTCTACAATATTTGTAACAAACTCAATTAATAATCTACAAGAAGAAATTTACCCTTCAACTTAGCAACCATTATATCCCAATTTTTAATCTTCTCCTTTCCCTTCTTCTTTATATCCAGTTGCAATTTTTCCAACCACAACTATACATTCCCATTCAACTTCATGCATGAAAAATTCACCCTTCAAGGATATTCAAATTGGTCAAACTCAAAGTATTTTTCCACATCTCTAATCTAGTCCATAAAATCTTATGGATTCAAACTTCATACACAGGGGTATCAAGTCTGGCCTACCTCCCAAATCCATTATGTCTCTTATCATACTCTTTTCTCTCTCTTCCCTCATAAGGTCCATTTATATCCTTCATCTTTAGTCCCATTGTTCACTTCTATTGCAATCCCTCTTTGTTGGGCCTCCATGGCCTCCAACCTTACTAATGTCATTCTCAACATTTTTTCAACTTGTTACATCTCTCATCATTATTTCTTCTAGCTCTTGCATCACAATGTCCATCACATCGCCCTCAACATTTTTCCATCGAGTGTTTTGAGTCTTGGTGTTGGGGTCATTCAACTTTGAGTCTCCAGTCAAATTACTTCAACTCTTTGTATTTCGAATAAATTTTTTATCTTTATTATTAAGTGTCTTGAACTCTTTTCACTCATCATTCTAACCCATGAATTAAAAAAAAATACAAGTGGGTTCCCATATAGTAGCTTCTCGATACTCCTTATCATTATTACCCAAAATGATTCCATCTCTACATGATTTAACTCCTTTGAGAGAAACCATCGATTTATTCAAATTCTCCCCCAGAAAATCTAAACCGGTTTCTTTTTTATGCAAGATTACCAAAACCCTAGGATGATAT